>VXBX01007990.1:179130-198181 GCA_013400415.1 Scytalopus superciliaris | reverse complement strand
TATATGTTGGGAGTAATTATACAGTAACTCTGACTGATTACCCAACTGTTGTTTTTTATCACACTAGATTTCTTTTTTTTGTTGTTAAAGCAATATAACTGAGCTTTTTGAACAGTCTTTGTTATTCACTTTGGTGAATGCTTATCTTTCTTTCACAATCTGAAAGACTTTGAACCTGAAAAATCTAATTTCATACCTTATGAATAAAATTAACAGACTTTTATTATATGTAAGCAGCATATCTATTTGCTTATTATAATTACATATATATAGTAATTGGAGTTATCTGATATTTACTGTATTCTGCTGAAGTACTGATAACTTCTTATTGTCTTCTGTCAGGAAGAAAGTAATCCCTAAAATGTGGTGAAGGTTTCCTTTGCTTCTCATTCTTCAGCCTCCACTGGCTTTTTCCCCATGCTGTAGATGTGTGCAGTATAGTTATCTGTGAGGTGAATAGTCTTTAAATGCCAGTTGATATGTCCATGCCTATGTAAAAAGTCCCTCTCGCTCCTTTTAACAAGCCCTGTTTAGATGCTGCAAGATGCTATAAGGTGTCCCTGGAGGCTTCTCTTCTCCAGGCTGAGCACCCCAGCTCTCTCAGCATCTTTGTGGGACAGGTGGTGAAACCTTTAGTCATACTACCTGTCATTCTATCATAATTTGATAGTTTTGAAAATATTCAGGCTGTGCCCATAAAAGCTTACAACTCAGGCTTAACTAGTTTGACCCTGGAAAACACCAATTATTATCATTAGGTAATCCTTTCTAAATTGACTTTATTGCCCCTTGCTTCATCATTGCTTCATTACCCAGACAGGTGTGTGAAAAAAAACCAAAGTGTCTTAGTGTAGAGGGAGACCTCGACTTTTGTTCTTTTTTTATTTACTAAAAAGGCTCCCTCCTGTGGCTTTTCTGGTATTTTGAAGCAAATACCACCTGTCAGAAAACTATTGGCTTCACAAATCAAAATTTGTCTAAGACTGAATCCAACTGGAAGAAGCAACAACTAGTACACTGTACCAGAAATGCTCTAGGTGGTGGGTCCCTAGATAATTTTTAAAAGCCTGCCAAGCTAACTAAAGTTGAATGGTCTTCTGTCTACAGAACTTTTTGTTTTTCTTTACAAGAAGTAATTACTGCTGAAGAAGAAACATTGTAACTGTAAATTGCTTAATTGAATATTCTTGTCTAGTCTTTGAGCTTCTGTTTCTTTCTCTAAGAAAGCTTTCTTGTCCAGATAGGTGATTTGAGGTTAGGAAAACGAGAAATATTTTTAGCTGGTGATTCAGTTTAGTTCCTTCTGATGTAGTTGATCATTGACTATATACTTGCATAGTATTATATTATTTCTCTGCTATTTTCAAAGACCTTTCTAGATAGAGAATTCATAGAAAATACTTTTATACTCTTGGCTGTACAGTTAACAAGAAACTTCTTTACATTGTTACAGCAAACAAAAATGTTTCAAACCTTGGAGTTATATTCCTAATGGAATTATGCCAATTTTCTGGCGTGTTGTATATTGGACATCTCAGTTTTTAACATGGTGAGTAAGGCAAAAGAATATAACTAAGACTGTGATATAGATATAGTTTCAAAGTGCAATGTCTTAACAGTCATAGCTTATTCTTTAAGAATGCGTATTGTTATTGCAAAGAGCTCTTAAGTAGCATATTACTTGCTAGAGGTGAAATTTCTGTAATAATTACTAAATTGAGCATACTCTTTTTTTTAACTTGCTTCTATAGAAGCAAATTTTAGGTATCAGTCATTTACTCTTGGTTTACTTTTGTAGTTGAAACTGAGAAATCTACACACAGAAGTGTTTATGGGTAGGTTGTCTGAAAAAAAATGGATTTTAGACAACCACATATCAAAACAATTCCATTAATAAGCTGGGTAATTTGTTAGTAATATTGTAAGTTATTTTGCTTTATTGGATATGCTACATAAAGCTATAGGTACACCTACAGAAAAAATATTGTCTGTACTTTTGGGTTAGATGTGTGTGTGCTTTCTGATAAACTTGTCAACAAATAATTATTTTAGCAGTTGAGTCATGAATATCAGGACTGGCAGTCAGTTCCTAGTTATTACAGATTTTTCATAATAAAGACAGTTGTATTGTTTTTATCTGCAGCTTGTTTAAAGTTTGCCATCAGACAGGTGTATCTAGAATAAAAAATACAACTAGCTAATTTGTTAGAAGCTTAGGAGCCTTATGCTTTAACACCTGTCTCAACAGAGAGACACTGCTGAAGTACTTTTCTGGGGAGGTTGATTTCTTGTGTGTTGTTTTTTGGTTTGGTTTGGGTTTTTGTTTGTCTGGATGATGTGGTCCAGTTTTGTTTGCTTTTCTCCTAGGATTCTGCTACCTTTCATGCAGTCATACGCGAGGTCAGGAGGGTTCTCCATTACTGGAAAGATTAAAACTGCATTGATTGAGAACGCGATTTATTATGGCACTTACTTGCTGATTTTTGGAGCCTTTTTGATATATGTGGCTGTAAACCCAAACTTCAACTTACAGTGGTAAGGATAATGTTGTAAGCACTTGCATGAGTTCTTACAGAATTGTCACTGATAATCTCTTCTGTAGATGAAATGAGTCTTTCTGGAAAAAAAGAACAGTTTTAGTTGATACACTTTTTGCTAGGCAGTTGGAAAGTTATGTTAATTTTTTATATGAAAAGTGCTGCTTTGACTATTTGTTGAAATTTGTGTCCTGGTTTTCTGATTTTGACATATATGGCAGAGGAATCCTCCTGTATTTGCAATAGATATTTTTTTTTGTCCCTACAAACACATTGGCAGATTTACTGCAGACACTCTGTTTTCAGAATAACATATTCCAAAAAGGCAGTATGTCCTGTGTAGCACTTTGTCTGCTGTGGACTATTTAAAGGTGGTAAGGAAAGTTAAAATAATTGTCACTTACAGCGCTGTTAGTGGTTTTCGTACTAGATGGAATACAAATTTCTGAATACAGTATTCTGAATATGAATCCTGGGTTCTGAGGCTGTTCCTTATAGTGACTGACATTGTGGTGTTTTGACCTCACCTTCAATAAGTTTGCTAAGTTCATGTAGTTTACCAGAGGTACATATTCCTTTGAAGACAAACATTTTTGTTTTCCATCCAGAGGAGAGTAAGAAGCATAGGAGATGTGGTTAAGTAGCAGGCTGACTCTAGGCAAAAATTATATGATACTAAGTCTGTTCCTCTAAACTTGAAAGCCATATTGGTGCACTTCAGGGCTGCTTTCTTGAGGGTGGGGTAGGAGAATGTTGTCGTTTGGGTGGTTTTCTGGTGTTTTTTTTTCTTTGTTTGGTTTAGTTTTGCTATTTTTTTTTTCCTTAGGAGCCAACTTCAGACTATTGGGATAGCTGCTGCAAACACATGGGGTCTCTTTCTTCTTGTGTTGCTTTTGGGTTATGGTTTGGTGGAAATCCCCCGTTCTCACTGGAATGGGGCCAAGAGGGGTTATCTACTCATGAAGACATATTTCAAAGCTGCCAAACTGATGACTGAAAAAGCAGATGCAGAGGAGAATTTAGAGGACATTATGGAGGTAAGTAACCAGCTTTCACTATGAAATAAGTCAAGGCTACTGTTAATAGCCACTGAATTTCCTGGTGTTGGACACTTGTGGCAATAAAACATAAACAGCATGAGCTTACTGTAAAATATCCATAAATTAAGACAATCCTCATAGTCTGCCACTTGATAAAACTGAACTGGGTATAAAAATCAAAATAGAAATAGTCCCTGATGTGAAGAACTTCACAGCTTAGTCACAGCAACTTGGTAATCATTATTTGTTGAGTCTGTTCTTTTATTGATCCTTTTGGAGTAATATTGGTAACTAAAAAATAACATTTCAGAGCGAAATTGAATATTTAGTGTACAGATGTTTCACTAGTATTCAAACTGTGTACCTCTTCTTTCATGCCCTGCACACAGTGTGTGTCTGAAATCTTAAGAGTTTCCAAATTGTGGGACGATGCTATGTGCTTTTTGAGGCAAGAATATATAGATTACTGTTTTTCCAAAGAGTTTCTTTTGAGACTATATTTGTTGCTAAATGTCAGTGAGCAATAAACTCTAATGTAGTTCAAGAATAGAATGGAAATGCAGCCCTTTGAACAGCTATTCCCTACTCTACTGCTGTGATACTATGGTGTGGAAACTTCTGGTTTGTCTCAAAATTAATCAATAGCAGAATCTTCATTTATCAGTAATAGCATTTTGAAGAAATGGCTAGAAACATCTTAGGGGGAATCCCTACAAAACTTATTAGAAAATGAGCAAAGAAGACTTTGTTTACCAGGATAGCAGTTAGGATAGAACAGAACAGAGTATTTCCATTGCAAGGGATGAAGAGCATCTGGTCCAGCTGTCTGACCAGTTCAAGGCTGACCAGAAGTTAAAACATTAGGATTATTAAAAGCATTGTTCAAATGCCTGGAGAGGGAGCTGCTGATCTCTCCTCCCAGGTATCCAGTAACAGGAGTGTGGGAGTGGTTCAGAGTTGCACCTGGAGAAGTTCAGGCTGGACATTAGGAAGTGTTTCCTTACCACAAGGGTGGTGCTTAGTCCCACACTGGAGCAGCTTCCTAGAGAGGTGGTTGATGCCCCAAGTCTGTCAGTGTTTAAGAGGTATTTCCTCTTTACCTGCTTTCTACGTACAACTAAAACAAGAAAGTATTTTTCCATTTCAGCATTTGTGCATAAAAACCAATCCTCCACACATTTGTATAGTAATGTTTGCACACTGGCTTTTGGGGTTTTTTAAAAATACATGTGTTCTTTATACATATTTCACTTATCTTTTATTACATGTCTAGTCATCATCATCATCATGGCTAGGCTTCGCGAACGAAGATTTGAGCAGGGCTCTACCCACGTTTGCTACAAGCGACATGTCTAGTAAAGCTATGGCTTTTACAGAGCTGTATGTTCTTTTTATGCTTTGATGGCTCTCTTTTCCGTTGGAGGGCTGCAACTCCTGTTTGACCATGTAAACATTTATAACTTATTAAAAATTTATTTAATTTAATTTTTTAATATAACGTGATTACACTACTCTGTATTTTTTTCCTCAACAGGAAGTCCGTAAAGTAAGTGAGATTATCAAATATAACCACCCCTTGAGAAAATGTGTGGATACAATACTGAAAAAGGTAAAAAATTGCTCATCTTAAGTCAATTGTTCAATTGGGACCCATGCTTCCTACATGTACAGAATACTTGTGCATTATTTTCTTTTCCTGTTAATATAAAATCTATAGTTGGCATCTTCTGAGTTTCTTTGTGAAATCCTTATTTACAACATTCATAATTATTAGTTGTATTTTGATGTACATAGTATTTTAGATACTTAGGGAAAGTATCTAAATTCTGCTTAGAGTGAGCTTTTCAGTTGCATGAAAAAATGCTCCAGACATTTACTAACAAATAGCAAAGAGCACTTGCTACACCTTCATCTTCAGGTTAACTTTACCTTTTCCTTCCAGTGTCCCACTGAGTACCAGGAAAGAATGGGTAGGAACATGGATGATTATGAAGATTTTGATGAAAGACAGAACAGTTATCCAAATGAAAGAAGTCTGGTCAAACTTCACAAGCAGGTATATTAATAAATGAGAGAATGCCTCACTGACTCTGATGTAATGAGAGTAAATGCTAGTCAAACAAAGATTTTCAATGCATTACTGAGTATAGTGAGTTTTGGGAATGCTACTTAACAGAAATTTTTCTTGGTGGAAGAAAACAAAGAAGCTTAATATCCCAGGTGTTCAAAGTTCTGGATGATTAACAAAGTGGTTTTGCATTATATCTGTATAGTGTTCTGGCTGTCTGGGAGTAAGCCTTGTAATGACTGATTGAGAGTGCATTCTGAAAAAGAAATTATAGTAAACACTTGATAAATATTATGATACAAAAATAGTGTGTTGGAAAAAGTAGGCTCTTACTGCTACAGATGAATTGTGATGAAAGAACTGCAAAACTCAGGAATCCTGTATGTAGTTCTGTGATTTATGTATTTAGAGAATTAACTGCCTACTATTGTGAATATACAGTGTTACTCTTTGCAACTCTGAAATGCACATGTTTTTAAGGGATTGTGCAAGACTTTTCTCTCGTTTCTTGAAACAAGTACATTGTAACCCCAATTTCTTGCAATTTATTTTAGGTAATCTATTCAGTACAGAGACACCGTCGTACACAGGTCCAGTGGCAGATTCTTTTAGAGCAAGCATTTTACCTAGAGGATGTGGCAAAAAATGAGATAAGTGCTACTCGACAGTTTGTTCATACCTTTCATTCCCAGGAACCAGAGAACAAAATTATTCAGTATTTCTACACACCAACTGTTGGTAAGTGCTGCTGGTTTTGTGTATGTGAAGGCATAACTAACACTGTTTTGTAAAAAGAACCAATCATTTTATGTAAAAAGTTCAGCTGCTGTAGAGAGAAGTAAGTGCACAGTCTTAATGTGTTTGTGTAATGGAACAGACATCAGATACTAATTTATGCTCTTGATCATAAGCTTAAATTTTACTTACAAATTTAATAGCAGCTACAGGTTTTAATAAAGCAAGAGCAAACTAAAGAAAGAAAAACAGCAACTCTAAACAATTAGGTGATGCCTACCTTCTGCATTTGTGGAGTCTTACTGAGTGGCACCACTTTGGCAAAAGACGCTTCATCATCATGTACCAAATATTAGGACATGTGGCTGCTTGTGCAGCTTTTCAGAAAGTGTCTTGTCCTAATCATATTTTTACTTACGATTGATTGTGCACTAGCAGTGAGTTGCTTCCACAGTAGGACAATAAAATTTTTCAGCCTAAGTGTTGTTTCTGAGAGAGTAACAGATGAACAGACAAGAAGTAAACCACTGATAGTATCGGGGCCAAAATGGAAGAGTTGTTCTATACAACCCACATCCTGCAGTCTAATTGCAAAATTTGCCTCCCAAATCCCTCCCCATTTTCCTCAACTGGGCATATGATTCCTTAGGACTGAGACAGATCTCTAGGCATTGGAAAAACCCTGAAATAAGTGTGTGACCCTGTAGATTCCAGCCTTGATTTTAAGGGTGTGCATGCAAGAAGTTCATAACATCTCTTGTGAGGGAATTCCCTTTCTGGTTTTGTAATTTTCAGTAGCCCATTCTTGATATGTGTATGTGGGTTTTTTTTGTTTTTTTGCTTTTCCAGAGTGGTACTGGGAATGTCTTCTACGACCATGGTTTTACAGGGTGCTTGCAGTTGTGCTGACTACATTCTCTCTAATTGTTGTGTGGTCAGAGTGCACGTTTTTCAGCACAAAACCAGTACTGTCACTATTTGCAGTTTTCATACAGCTGGCAGAAAATACATATAATTATATATACATAGAGGTAAGTTGGAGGTAATTGCTTGACAAAATCATATTAAGATAGATGGTTATGATAACAAAGTCGATCAAATAGATTTAAAAATAAATATCTAAACAAACTGTCAACTTTCAGAAGAACTGTAAATATATAGTATCAAACTTTGTTTTCTGTGGACAAAGTCTACCTTTTGCCACCTCTTAAAACTGTCCAATACCAGGCGAAGGTATGACTTAGCTGGGCTGAATATCATGTGTAGAGTAATTTCTGAATCATTAGCTTGGAGCTTAGGTGCTAATTAGACTTTGTGTCTCACCAACTCTGTGTGTGACCTCTCTTTCCTAAACAGGAATTTGCTGATGATGAGGAATCCAGTCACAGGTGTGGCTGCCATATGTATGCACAAATTTATCAGTAAATGAGCTGAGCTGAAAGATTCCAGCATACTTACAAAAGGTTGATTTGAAAACACTTAGTTTTATCCCTTTTTTGTGAGAAGAAATGTCAAATCAGTCACAGCAATTATTGAGGCAATTACAAAACTTTTATTTATGTAACAAGAAGTAGAATAAATGTTCCTAGGACCAACTTTGTTAGCTTATATGTAGAATGTTAACAATTCTCAATTTAAGTTAGTCAGAACTCCTGGAACTCTTCTCAGACCTGGTGGTGTTGTCCCATCTCAAAATGAAAAAATTAAGGCTGGGGATAATTTGTCGCATGCACAGATTATGTGCTAAATGCATTAAAACCTTTAGTAGAGTTCTATATTCAAACAACAACATTTTTTTTCCTCTAGATGGCCTGTTTTCTTACCATCTTTTTCCTAAGTATCTGTGTTTACTCTACTGTCTTCAGGATCCGTGTATTTAACTATTATTACTTAGCTTCACATCATCAGACAGATGCATACAGTCTCCTTTTCAGTGGCATGTGAGTATGTGATATATATTTTGCAGATTTCCTATCAAATACACAATTGAAAACGTCCATGAAACTTTAATTTATGTTCTTTAATGGGTATAAATCCTAATGAAGTGTACATCATTATTCTGTGATAGATCCAGTTATGATTTTGCAGTTCATGTAAGAAATTCTTTTAAATGCTGTTGTCTGTTGCATTTGTGCAGGTTATTCTGCCGTCTCACTCCACCACTGTGCTTGAACTTCTTGGGCTTGACCCATATGGATGCAACAATCTCTCACAAAAACACTCAGCCAACTGCTTATACATCTGTAAGTACAGAAAATGTGGTTTTGAGCCTTCAGTGTGGTTTGGAGAACAGGCAAAGTATTTCTAAATACCTCTTATAGTAACATTCAAATACTCCATTTTTTTCACTAGTATTAAATAGGGTAAAAAATACTTGGCTATAGACCAGGAGTTTGGTAATGATTTCTATGAGTCATCCATTGCTCAATTTTTTGTTTTTGTCTCCTTGTCATAAGAAAGTGAAGTATTACACATCAGTGTTCAGGCTGCTCTTCACTTCAAATAACTTTAGCTTCTACTGGCTTTGGCATATAGGACATCTCTATAGATTGGACTCAGACCTGACTTGTTACTGAAAACCAGTGAGTCTGCTTTTATTGAACAACTGGTTTTTGTTCCAAGTTATATCTCACATCTTTATTGTTAGTAACTAGATTCTTCATGTTGTGTTGATATTCATTTCATGTCAAATGAAAAAAAATCCACCCAACTTGCACTTGTTCTGAATTAGATGAGATTACAAAATCTAGCAACCTAGAAACCTCACAGTGGATATACTGTTGGAGGTGGCCTTTATTTCTGCTTATTCTGGATCCACTGTCTGAATCAGATCTGTGATGGCAATACCTGCCTGTGTTTCAGTAACTGTAAAGGATTGTGTGATTATGTGAGATGGCACAATCTTTATGGGTATATGTAGAATATAGCTAATTAGAGCATGTTCTTGTGCATTTTTTATCCAGATAATGGGATCCATGAGAGTGCTGTCCTTCATTGCAGATGGATTCTATATATACTACCCAATGCTTGTTGTCATTCTCTGTATTGCCACGTATTTTAGGTAAGTGATTTGCCAGGTAGATCCTTCATGTTTCTTTACTTTAATAAGATTAGTTTCATCAATCAGAAAGATATTCAGTACTCCTTTTCTGCAGCTGAGTTGTCATATTAATAAAAGTGCAAAACCTATTTATATAAGTGAAGGCTGTACATTTTAATAATATGGATTGTATTAAACCGTAACTGAGTTTTGGGGGGGTTTCACCCCATTAAACTTCATTCCTAGGTTTTGAGGTGTGATCTGTTCAAACTTTGGAGCCTGGGGACATCTATATTCTGCTTGAGGTCAAAATTGCCATGAGGAAGCTTTGTTTTCAGCAAGGTTTTCTAATAAACTAAGGAGCATTAGCGGAAACTTTATGGTGTTGAACTTCCCAATAGACTCATAAAAAATTCCTGATGTGTTACTAGATGTCAGTTTGAAAGCATACTGGTTTAAATAATTTCATCATGTTTCCCTAATCCACACATTTTTGGAGGCTGTAAGGGTAATTGCAGAAAACATTACATGCTTCTTTTATTTTTTATTTCAAAATGTATGCTTTGACCACTGAAGGGATGGGACAATTTCAGTCTGACTTTGCTCATTAATTTCAATTTTACTTTATCATTCAGTTGGAAGCAATGTTTTTAGTCGTGTACAATGTAGTTAAATGCCTTGAATTTCCATTAGTACTGTATGTACATATGTAGATATCAAGACAACAAATATCTAGGCTTGAATGCCATGGTGAAAAGGAAGAATAGAAGGGAATTACTTTAGTGACCTCTCCTAGTTCAAACATGTGAAAAACTGAAGGTTTAGTTGAACTCTACCAAGGAAAGCTTGTTTTAACCTTTGTTTAATCCAGCAGTCTTAAAGTTCAGATAGTATAAGAAAAAAACTTCAGCATAAATACACAGTTAAGCCAATTTTGAGTGTGATATTGATGCTCCAGTTTGGAGAAAGGAAAAGAGTAACAGAAACAGCACTTGTGTTCTCTGGTGGGAAGTTGAAAAAGTGAAAGTGGTCTCATGCTATCTAGTTCTAGGACTAGCTTAAGAAAGGTGTAGCAGACTTACTATCTGACTGCTGACTAGTGGCCCTCCAAAATGGCAGCCAGTATCCCTACAGCTTGAGAGTATGGCACATATTTCTCCTGAGTGAAACCTGAGGTGAAGGCAACTTTTCTACATTACTACTCTTTCAGAAACACAGAAATCATAATAAACAGAATTTTTATGGTAATTGTCCTGTGGCAAAGAAGAGTCAATGACATATCATAGGCAGAAATTCTGTTGTGTCTGAGAACATCTAAAGCAATTGACTTACCTTAAATCATTTGCACAATTTATCTCTATTTGAATAGGATTATTCCATCACTTTCAGTTGGATTTTGGAATGTGCCACTGTTCTGGGTTTTCTGGTTTCTCAACTAGTATAATAATCTGTCATCCATGTTGCTTTTTTTACTTGGATTGTCCATAATTTTCTGAATAATTGGTTTTACAGCTTGCATTTTAATATGCCTAAACTGTTCATTGAAAATTAACAAATTGCTTTCCTTCTTTTACCAGTTTAGGAACTCGTTGTTTGAATCTTTTGGGATTCCAGCAGTTCATGGGGGATAGTGAGATGACCTCTGATTTGATTGATGAAGGAAAAGAGCTAATCAGAAGAGGTAAATTAGGTCCTCTGTCATAGTCTTCCTACAAAATCATAGAACTATTGAATCATCGAAGTTGGAAAAGACCTCTAAGATCATTGGGTCTGACCCTTAAGCCAGGCTTGCCAAGCCCACCACTAAACCATGTCCCCAAATGCCACATCTACACATCTTTTAAATACCTCCAGGGTTGGTGACTCCACCACTTCCTTCAGCAGTCCATTCCAATGCTTGAAAACTCCTTCAGTAAAGCATTTTTTCCTAGAATCCAAACTAAACATCCCCTGGCACAACTTGAGGCCATTTCCTCATCTTGTTGTTTGTTACTTTGAAGGAGAGACCAACCCCCACCTCACAACCACCTCCTTTCAGGTGGTTGTTGGTTCAGGATAAGGTCTCCCTTGAGCCTCCTTTTCTCCAGATTAAAAACCCCCAGCTCCCTCCCCATCAGACTTCTGCTTCAGACCCTTCCCCAGCTCTGTTGCCCTTCTCTCGACACACTCCAACACCTCAATGTCTTTCCTGAAGTGTGGGGCCCAGAACTGGACATGGGAATTGAGGTGAAGACTCACCAGTGCCCGATACCAGGGAACAATCACTGCCTTGGTCCTGCTGGCCACACAGTTGCTGACACAAGCCATGTGCCATTGGCCTTCTTGGCCACCTGGGCACACTCTGGCTCATGTTCAGCCACTGTTGATCAACACCCCCAGGTCATTTTTCACTGGGCAGCTTTCCAGGACTGTGCCCTCAGCCTGTAGTGCTGCAGGGGGTTGTTGTGACCCAAGTGAAAATTGAAAGGAAAGTGGTCTGGTGAGCACTTCCACCAGCTCCCTCAGTGCCCTTGGGTGGACCCCATCAGGCCCCATAGACCTGTGTGTGTCTAAGCAGTGTTGCTGCTTGCTAGTAGCAGTGGTCACTGACCACATCCCCTTGGATTTTGGGGGCTTAATTCTTTGCCCTATCCTGTCTTCCAGCTCAGGGACCCCAATACCTAGACAACAACTGATCTTACTCTTAAAAACTGAGGCAAAGAAGACATTAAGTACCTTAGACTTTTCCTCATAATAAGTTTTTGGATTGAATTTGTCTGAAATGTTGCAGAAAAAAAAGCATATAGCTTGTCATTATTTTGAAAACTGTACTGAGGCAGCCCACAGTACAAAATGCAATAGACTTACAGCACTGTGGTTGCTATATTAGCACCGACATCTTAAAGTCAACTCCCAGTTTTACTCATCCAGTCTCAGAATTTTAGGCATTTCTAAATATTTTACAGTGTATTGCTGATCTAATAATACCTAAGCAGGTGCTTGTGTCATAAAGAATAGTTAGCATCTAAATTGTGTTTATGATTAACAAACTAATTTTAATCTTTTTGTTGATTGATCTGCATGAATTCAGCCATTCCCTTGAGTGTTTTTTGCTGTCTTTGCTATCAGAGAAGGCATGTTGTTAGGTACAGCTGTAGTTATCTGCTGGCTTGGAAAGTTCTTTTTTAAGTTAATTTTTATTGAAAGTGTTTCTTGAAAATTGAAAGCCATTGTGGTTCTTGAGTAAGTATTTAGAAATTAAAATTTCAGGATACAGTGTTATATTATGGAATACTTCTATTCTCCTAGTTTATGAAAAACAAAATATGGATTTGCTTAGAGTATTAGTATTTCTTTTTTTCTGGAGAAAGATGAATGTTTTTCATTCCTTTAAACAAGAGGTTATGATTAATTTGATACTGTGATGTTATACTTGCAACTTAATAGCAGAAATGGATGCAAAGTGTTTGGGCCATATTTTGGGCCTCACAGAACTTCAGAAATATCTCAATTCAGTGATGCTCAAGTTTTTTCTTAATGTCATATTTTTCCCAGTCATTTCTAAGAGGGGTTTTTTTTTGGCTGTGCCACCTGTTATCCAAATGCTATGCCATGACCCACGATACCATCATGACATATTCATTTTGATGGGAAACTCCATAATGACAGACAAGCAGCTTTTTGTTTTGTTTTTGTGTAGTTGTGTTAGTTGTCTATTTCAATTTCTGCTAGCTGACTTTCAATTTTCATTGTTTGTTTAAAAAAAAATATGGCTAATTATTTTTCTTGTATGGAGCTCAGACAAACTATATTTTTCTTTTATAGAGAAAAGAAAACGACAGAGGCAGGAAGAAGGTGAAAACAGAAGAAGGGTATGAGATTGTTTTAGCTAATTGTAATATTATACTGCAGTATCTAATTCGATTTACTGTGGCTATTTGATTCAACATAATCTATTCCACAAAATAATTAGTCCCAAATAATTGATGGAATCAGTTTATCTTGCTTTATTGTCTTGGTTGGGGGTTAATTATAGAAGGTAAGAGGACAATTTTAGTGACACTTCTTGGACACTAGTTACTCAGTGTGCTGTGGTGTATGACAATAGGTGCATTAAAAAAGTACCTGATTTCCGGGATGCAGAATAATCTGAAATGGCTTATTATCAGTTTCTTGTATTGATACTGCTCTGCTTGAAATAATTGCAGTTGCAATGTCATCTTACTCACTGAAATGAGTGTGCGCCACCTAAAATTACTGTGTGCTCATTGCACAGTAGCTGGCACAGATTTTATTTTGGAGTTTTTTTTCCAGAGGAGGTAATTAGATTTGAGACAGAAATAATACTGTCACTAGTGAACAAAAAAAGAGAATGTTTTATTCAAATAATTTTTGTGTGCAGACTGAATTGAAAGATTTGTGAAGCGTTACCGTTTCATTAATTTATAACATTTAGAAAGTCACAGAGATAAATAGAGAGGATGCATGCAAGATAATACTGGAAGTAAAACATCTTGGCTTTTCAAGCTCGGGTGCACTTCAGTCCTATATGACAGCCAATACTGCACAGACCTTTCTTCTGGCCCTCTCCCCCCATCTGATCTCATAGTTTTAAAACTTGAACCTTTCGTAAAATAAAATAGCAGCAAGTGCACAATACATTTAGTATACACTGAAATGGTCTGACACGAAGCAACAATTCTGGTTAAGCAGCAAACTGAAATTCCAGATGCTACCTGTTATTTTGAGTTTTGCATTAAATACTGTAGCATATTAATTTTTAAAACTTCTGGAGCTACTGAGTGTGTCATCTTTTACTGGACCCTGATTAAATGTTTATTCCTTTTGCAGTTTAGAATTGCAACATGTGACATAAATTAGCACAGGAACTTTTGAGTATATCACTTCCTACTAGTCTGTAATTTAGGATCTAGATATGACTCTGAAACATATTGAAGTTATTGGAGCAGTTTCTATAGAAACATGAAGTTGTCTCCTAAAAAGCATGAGACATTTCCCTCTTAAATATATCATTTTATTTCATACTAAAATGTTTACATCCGTGTGTCAGAATGGAAACAGCAGAACAAGCTTAAGTTGCCTGTCCAAATGTTCTGAGGGGGTTTTTGTGCTGTTTACATCTTGTTGTTTTTCCATTTTACCACTAGGTGGAAGTAGTAATCAATAAAAGCAGCGGTTCTCACCATAACTTAGAGGAGTTGAGAGAACTTTTGAGTGCGGGTTTGAGACGCAGTTTGTTTTCTGCAAGTCTTTTTCTAAAGAACAGTTACAGGAACTGATTTAGTGCAGAGACACGCCTTGAGTTCAAAACTAAACAAAAATGCTTCCTGTATCAAGATACTGAACAGGAATTTTTTAAAAAGTATTACTTTTATAGCCTGATGTGATTAATTTAGCTATTAGTTATCGATCTGGAGTATTCCTGGGTCTCATGCATGCTTTTGTTGTGTTGCTTTATCCTCACTGCTTATGTGTTCTTTTGTTGTCTTTGTTTCTAGGAGTGGAAGGAGCGATATGGAAATAGAGACGATTCCACAAGAAACAGAGCTGTTCACACAGACCAAAAAGAGTCCAGCTTTACAGAGACCAATGCCAATAGACGTAAGCTTTGTGGGTTTGGGAGGAAGTTTGTTTAGTTTTCTTCTCTTTTAATATCTTGTCTGGGCAACACTGATTCCTTTTTATCTTAGGTGATGTGCTGATATATTCACTTCTGTGGCACAGTGCCCCCTTGACATTTAAGACACTGAAGAGAGCGCTGTGTTTCTTTCCATAACTTCAACTAGTTGTGATTGGAAATTCTGGCTACTCTTAAGACCAATTACTTGTTCTTATGGGATATATAACGGATGCAGTTAGAGTAGCAGTTTTCAGCAGCGAAACTATGATATGTCTTGAAGTTGGGTGTTGTAAATCTTAACATTTACTTATTCTCCTTGAAAATGAACTATCTCAGACTGGAATAATGGAGCAATCATGACCAACAAATGTAAAACCAATAACATACCACACAAGTAGATACATTTTCATTTAATAATGTCTATTAGCAAAATACTTTTTTTGTGAATGCTTTAAACAACCAAAAAGTTTTTGTCAGTGTTAATGGGGGCTTTTGTGCATTTTTGACCATTTTTTGTATTCCTATAAGCTAACAACAAGTTAAATGAAACTGAAGAAAAAGAAAGAAAAAGGGGAGGAGGAGGGAAGCCTTGATTATGCTTTTGAACAACACTGATGGATTTCTCCCTCCTCTTTATAAAGTTGGAAACTCAGATTTTTAGCAGTAGACTAACCAAAATTATATTTATTATTAACAATATGAATATGTAGCATTCCAATACCAACAGTAAGTAGCCATAGGTACTGGCCTAGTGAAGGTTGCAGAGTGAACTGCTAAACAACTGTATTTCATTAATTAATGAGATTGTCTCTTTAGAAACAAACAAAAGCCAGTAAAAACCCTTCCAGCTAGCTTAGTTAAAGCCTGAACCTGTGAAGATGAATGGATGATTGTTTGATTTAAAAGTAAAGTTTGCATGTAGTTTCTCATTTTCTTTCATTCTTTCCTTCCATGGTAGATCTCATCCTATTTGAGGGGAAAATAAAAATTGTAGTTGCATGTATTCTGTGGAGCGGTGAAATTGGAACACTATAAATTTGAGCAAGTTTGGTTTAATATTGAATCTACTCTAAATTATTGCACTTTTGCTTTGGATGAGTTAGTTATTATTATAGCCTTTTAAATTTGATGTCTTAGTATCCTCTAAGCTGTTCACAGAGCCAATGAGTGTCTTTCCTTCCTTTTACTTATTCAGCACTATCAAAGTATACCCGATCAAATGGTAGGACTGAAAGAGATAGAATAGAACTTCTCCAGGATGCAGAACCTTTGGATTTTAATGCAGACTCTGTTAATGATGACCCTCTTGAATCGGACTCAGGAAGGTGAGGATTCTTCTATGTTATTCACAGTAAAAGTACTAGTGTCTTCTTTCTTCTGACCTATGACAACTGTGTCAAATGTTTTCATAATAATAGCTTTGTAAACTAAATTATCATTTCACCTAGCTCTTTTCTGTTCTACCTTCTGCCCCATGATGTGGGGTTTTAAAACCAATGAAAACCTCAGTGTTTTTCACGTTTTTTAGAAATGTCAGATTAAGATTTGAATATCACTTTGTATAGTGGCATAATATGAAAAACACTGCATATAAAACTGGTGAAAGACCTGTATGTTAAGGAAACTTGCCAGTCTGACTATTCAGGAGGCACTCTGGCAATCACTGTCTCACCACCCCAGACTTTCACTGCTGGGACTGAAGCCCCTTCACAGCATGTAGGTCCAGTGACCCTCTGGGTGCCCCATTTCACTCTGCACACACCCTGCTCTCACACAGTCAGACAAATTTCCCTTTCCAGCTCAACCACAAGTTTCCCATAGCAGAGTCCCAGAAACCTGGTTCCCTTAAGTAATTTAATTGTGGTGCAGCAACAGAATAACAGCTTGAGTTTGTACCTCTGGGAAGGGACCCCAAACAAAGGAATCCCTGAGCTTTTATATCCTCTTAGATCTCTGCCCTTGATACTCTGGGGTCTTCCAGCCCAGTCCTTGGCTCCTGCAGAGTCTCCAAGTGTCCAGTCACTTGGCTCGTGCCACAGGTACCCCTGCAAAGGGTCAGTTCATGCCCCCTTGCCTGGGGCTCCTGCCATTTCCTGCCATCTAGGGCACAACCTGCAGCTGCACACAGACCCACCTGCACTAGGTGTATTCCTCAACTGACATAAGTACAACATAAGGTTTTCTGTAATTTCCTACAAGACTTCAGAAAGCTTACTTGTTTTTTAAGAAGAAAGTCCTCTTCAACCAAAACATCCAACTTCTTTCCTTTTATCAGGAAACAATGTTCTTTAAGACTCTCAGTATTCATATCATTGTTTTCCTTGGTCACATGAGGTTTGATTTAATGACTGTCTATCAAAATCCCATGGAAACAGTAATTCAGAAGAACTTCAGATGCCATAATTCACTGAGAGTTAAGGAGTAGGATTCCAGTGAGGACTTGTTTGATTTTATGGGTCTTTGTTTTTCTATTTCCTGTGTTATTTTTTCATATTTAAAATTGATTCTGCAGGTACCAGCCTGGTGGAAGATACCTGTCAATGTCTCGAAGCAAAATATTTGATGATGTCTAAGCTCCTCAAAGCTAAAGAAAATTCAGTGGAAATCTAGCTCCTATTCATTGCTTGTAAAATACTGCATTTGTGATATATCACTGAACCATCAAAGATGGTTTAAAAAAAGGATATGAAGGAACAACTATTTTGGAAATGCACATGTATGATAACTTCACCACTTACGATAAGAATATGCTTCTTCTACTGTAGATACTGGTGTGCATCAGTGTGGGCTTTTGTGTCTTGATGAAAAGGAGAAAACTATTAATTTAATGAATGGTAAATGCCTAAGTATACCTTGAACTGTATATACAACTTGAACTGTAACAATCTAAGTTCTAGGGAGAGATTTTCTGGAAGAATTTTTTTTTGTTGTATTTTAACTGATGCTATGAGAGCATCTTAATGCATCCAAAGTGCAGTTATATCAATTACCATGATAAGTACTTTCTATAATTTTTCTATTTGAACTTTTGTTCAAAATCTACTGAGTAAAATTAAAGCTTCTCTGGCCTTCAGTGATGTTTGAATCAGACCTGAATAAAAAGAAAGATTGAGTGGCAGGCTGTTCTTCATAAAACCACAAAATACACTTTCCAGTATTTAAAGGTGGGCTACAAAGAAGATGGAGACTCTGGTTTTACGAGTCACGTGGAACAGACTGGGGGTCATGCCTACAAGTTATTCCTGGGGAGATTGCAACTGGACACAATTGGAAGTTTTTGCACAATGAAAACAATCCATTGCAATAATCTCCCCAGAGAAGTGGTGGATTCCCTAAGATTGGGCACTTTTGAATTAGCTGAACAAGGTGCTGGGTCATCTTTTCTAGTCTGTGCTCTTACTGAGAAAGGTTGGACCACAGAATCATAGAGTCACAGAATGGTTTGGGTTGGAAGGAACCTTAAAGATCATCTAGTCCCAACAGCCCCTGCCCTGGACAGGGCTAGACCAGGTTGCTCAGAGCCCCATCCAGGCTGTCCTTGCACATTTCCAGGGATGGGGCATCCACAGTTCTCTGGGCAACCTGTTCCAGTGCCTCACCACCGCCACAGTAAAGAATTTCTAATATTTAATCCTACTCTCTTTTAGTTTGAAGCTCTTCCCCTTTGTCCTATCACTACAGTTCCTGGTGTAGAGTCCCTCTCCAGCATCCCCTCTCCAGCATCCCTGTAGGCTCCTTTAGATACTGGAAGGTTGCTACGAGGTGTCCGTGCAGCCTTCTCTTGTCCAGGCTGAATAGTCTCTCTCAGCCTGTCCTCATAGGGGACCTGCTTTAGACCCCTTATCAACTTCATGGTCCTGCTCTGGATTCACTCCAGCAGGTCCATATCCTCCCTGTGCTGGGACCCCAGAGCTGGATGCCATGCTCCAGGTGGGATCTCACCAGAGCAGAGCAGAGGGGCAGCATCCCCTCCCTCCCCTGCTGCCCACCCTGCTTTGGATGCAGCCCAGG
>VXBX01007990.1:148578-178445 GCA_013400415.1 Scytalopus superciliaris | reverse complement strand
AATTGATTCTGCAGGTACCAGCCTGGTGGAAGATACCTGTCAATGTCTCGAAGCAAAATATTTGATGATGTCTAAGCTCCTCAAAGCTAAAGAAAATTCAGTGGAAATCTAGCTCCTATTCATTGCTTGTAAAATACTGCATTTGTGATATATCACTGAACCATCAAAGATGGTTTAAAAAAAGGATATGAAGGAACAACTATTTTGGAAATGCACATGTATGATAACTTCACCACTTACGATAAGAATATGCTTCTTCTACTGTAGATACTGGTGTGCATCAGTGTGGGCTTTTGTGTCTTGATGAAAAGGAGAAAACTATTAATTTAATGAATGGTAAATGCCTAAGTATACCTTGAACTGTATATACAACTTGAACTGTAACAATCTAAGTTCTAGGGAGAGATTTTCTGGAAGAATTTTTTTTTGTTGTATTTTAACTGATGCTATGAGAGCATCTTAATGCATCCAAAGTGCAGTTATATCAATTACCATGATAAGTACTTTCTATAATTTTTCTATTTGAACTTTTGTTCAAAATCTACTGAGTAAAATTAAAGCTCCTCTGGCCTTCAGTGATGTTTGAATCAGACCTGAATAAAAAGAAAGATTGAGTGGCAGGCTGTTCTTCATAAAACCACAAAATACACTTTCCAGTATTTAAAGGTGGGCTACAAAGAAGATGGAGACTCTGGTTTTACGAGTCACGTGGAACAGACTGGGGGTCATGCCTACAAGTTATTCCTGGGGAGATTGCAACTGGACACAATTGGAAGTTTTTGCACAATGAAAACAATCCATTGCAATAATCTCCCCAGAGAAGTGGTGGATTCCCTAAGATTGGGCACTTTTGAATTAGCTGAACAAGGTGCTGGGTCATCTTTTCTAGTCTGTGCTCTTACTGAGAAAGGTTGGACCACAGAATCATAGAGTCACAGAATGGTTTGGGTTGGAAGGAACCTTAAAGATCATCTAGTCCCAACAGCCCCTGCCCTGGACAGGGCTAGACCAGGTTGCTCAGAGCCCCATCCAGGCTGTCCTTGCACATTTCCAGGGATGGGGCATCCACAGTTCTCTGGGCAACCTGTTCCAGTGCCTCACCACCGCCACAGTAAAGAATTTCTAATATTTAATCCTACTCTCTTTTAGTTTGAAGCTCTTCCCCTTTGTCCTATCACTACAGTTCCTGGTGTAGAGTCCCTCTCCAGCATCCCCTCTCCAGCATCCCTGTAGGCTCCTTTAGATACTGGAAGGTTGCTACGAGGTGTCCGTGCAGCCTTCTCTTGTCCAGGCTGAATAGTCTCTCTCAGCCTGTCCTCATAGGGGACCTGCTTTAGACCCCTTATCAACTTCATGGTCCTGCTCTGGATTCACTCCAGCAGGTCCATATCCTCCCTGTGCTGGGACCCCAGAGCTGGATGCCATGCTCCAGGTGGGATCTCACCAGAGCAGAGCAGAGGGGCAGCATCCCCTCCCTCCCCTGCTGCCCACCCTGCTTTGGATGCAGCCCAGGATATGTTTGGTTTGGGGCTGTGAGTGCACATGGCCGGGTCATGTCCAGCTTCTCACCCACCAGCACCCCAAAGCCCTTCTCAGCAGGGCTGCTCTCAGTCACACTCAGTCTGTTCTGCCCAATCTGTAGATGTGTCGGGTTGCCCTGACCCAGGTGCAGCACCTTGCACTTGGCCTTGTTGAACTTCATGAGGTTTGTACAGACCCACCTCTCAAGCCTGGCCGGACCCCTCTGGATGCCATCCCTTCCTCGCAGCTTGTTGATGACACCCACACAGCTCGGTGTCAAGAGATAATCCTTGAGGTTTCTTCCAGCCTANCCTGGACAGGGCTAGACCAGGTTGCTCAGAGCCCCATCCAGGCTGTCCTTGCACATTTCCAGGGATGGGGCATCCACAGTTCTCTGGGCAACCTGTTCCAGTGCCTCACCACCGCCACAGTAAAGAATTTCTAATATTTAATCCTACTCTCTTTTAGTTTGAAGCTCTTCCCCTTTGTCCTATCACTACAGTTCCTGGTGTAGAGTCCCTCTCCAGCATCCCCTCTCCAGCATCCCTGTAGGCTCCTTTAGATACTGGAAGGTTGCTACGAGGTGTCCGTGCAGCCTTCTCTTGTCCAGGCTGAATAGTCTCTCTCAGCCTGTCCTCATAGGGGACCTGCTTTAGACCCCTTATCAACTTCATGGTCCTGNATCCCTTCCTCGCAGCTTGTTGATGACACCCACACAGCTCGGTGTCAAGAGATAATCCTTGAGGTTTCTTCCAGCCTAATATTCTATGATTCTATGAAATTCGGTGGCATAAATTTTGGAGCAGTGTGTTGGTCAAGAAAGGCTGTATTTTTTCTTTTCCAACATTATATGCAGATAAATGATTTAAGCATGTGTAAATAGTTAAAACTGAATATGGACCAGAGTTTCACTGTCTTAGAAGCATGTGTGCAATAGCAAGAATACATTATTGAAGATACAATGTCTGCTTAAGATCTTTACACTTGTAATGGTTCAAAATTTTGGCACACTAGCGTTTTTGTAACCGTAAAAGAAACATACTACAAAAATTGAGTTAAATACTGAAACATGATAATTTGCACGCATCTCAGGCACGGCTTCAAACTGTAGAATATTTCTTTAAAAGAAGGGAAATACATAGCATGACTAGATAATGGCAAACACTTAATATCCTAAATACCCTGATTGCATTACGTATCAGTTTTTAAGGTGCCTGTATTTTGCAGTAAGTTGTTGCAAAAAGAATAATACTTACTCATTTGTATGCCATTCAAAAATGCCAATTATTAACAGTGTAGAAAAGCTTGACATTAATTTCAGTGGTGTAGATATATTTTTAAGCCGTAGTTACTTGAATGAATTTTCAAATGTAATCATAAGGTAAAAGATGTGGTCAAATTCATGATAATTTTGGTAATTTGAATAATATAAAATAATGCTTTTTTGCAGTTTGTCTGAAGTCTTTACCACTTGGAAGTTTTCTTATGTGCTTATTGCAGAGTTATATTAAAAACTGAACAAGAACATGTTTCTATCATACATTCTTTATCATGCTTAGAAAACAGACGTCTCTTAAAGCAGCTAGGAATGAGTTGTTCTGAAAATAAGTTTTCATGAATGACATATTCTACTAACTTTTAAAAGTAGTCTGTGTTTTCTCAAGTTAATTGTTAATGGGGATCTAACTCTACCTCCTGTGATTTAGTACATGTTCTAACAATAGTGGAATTTGTAATATATTGATCTGCCTGTTTTAAAACACTGAATTGTTACTATGAAGAGAAAAAGAATTCTTTATTTGTATAGAAATAATTATATTAATAAATTGGCAGACATACGAGAATTGTCAGTTTTGTTCTTAGGTGAATACACTGAATGTCAGCCATGCTCACATGTATTCAAGCTCATGCAATTTCCAGATTGCCTGTATGAGGGCACTTTTTTAGTCTGGGTATTTTGTGTTTGTAAAAGCTTGCTCCAAATCTTATGGCTGTATCAGGGACTGGATGTTGAGAAAATTAATCTCTCTTTATTCGGAGTTTTCTTTAGCACTTCTGTTAGCACCTATTTAATTTATTTTAGATCTACTTATAAGTGCTATCCTGAATTCAGCCTTATATGAAAGGGGTTGTATATGTTTTTGGATATCCATCCACATGAATGTTCTTAGACTTGATACGTCTGTTTTAAAAAATTGTATCCCGTTTAATTGGCCAGAGGTTTATTTATAAAAATCTTTGGATGAAATAAGATTCAAGCTCTTTGTTTGACTCTTGAAATGTCACTGCAAAGGGATCTAATTCAGTGCTAATGGCAAAACTACAGAAGGAATGTTTGTTTTTCTGAATGTCTGTGAAGTATCCTTACCTAGTCCCTGGTGACTTCACAGACGTGGGTCGAGCCTTCTTGGGGCCTGGTTTTTCCCCTCTCAGTGAAATGGCTTCAAACAGAATTTTCAGGGGAAACATGGTCAGGATTTTATATACAAAAGATGACTAGTCCCTAGTGTAAGCCCTCTGTGCAGTTTTCATGGGAATACAATAATTTGTGGAGTTGACTGTATAAATTAATAGCAGTGGGATTTTACATTCTAACAAAGACATTCTGAGCTCATTGAGGCGGGAATCCACTGACCTTTTTGTAGTTGTAGTGGAGGAAAAGAGTAACCAGTGACTGCTTTTTGAGCTCTGAAAAATCTCTAAAGAGTTCTCTGGCTTCTGTTTGCTGATCCCTGGTGTCCTATCCTCTCTGGATGCTGTTTAAGTAAGGAGTTGGTAAGTCAGGTTTCATCTATGGTGTGCATTGCTGACCAACAGTTACTCTTGCTCTGATTCTGTGAAATTTGTAGGCCAGTTAATCTAAAGAGTGTTTTGAAAACTAATTATGGGTTCATATGATGAAATCTGGAAGACTTTCAACAGAGGAATATGGAGTACAACTATAAAAGAACATCGTAGAAATAAGGGATGTGCCTGCCCAGCATTTGCTGTCTGCTTGGGCTAGTTTTAAACCAGTTTGCCTACTGCTCATACAAATAACACAGAATTTGCCCAGGGGCTCTTGTGCCTAAGGATTTGCCACTTTGCAGAGAGGTGGTGGGTGACCCATCCCCAGAAACATTCAGGGCCAGGCTGGACAGAGCTCTGAGCGCTCAGGTCTAGTTGAAGATGTCCTGGCTGATTGCAGGGAGTTGGCCTAGCTGGCCTTTATGGGTCCCTTCCAACCCAAACCATTCTGTGACTCTCTAGTGCTTCCCAGATTGTGGCAACTTGTGATGGGTTCTTTGCTGCTATAGCTCGAGTCCCAGCAGCACTACAGCTAAACCAAGTTAAACCCAGCTTTGATATGTGGAGCAGTGACCGTACTGTAGGCTAATGGTGCTCCTGCATCCCCTTTGATTTTCCAGATGACATGATTTTAATTACAACTCCTTTGCAAACTGTGCTTTTGGGAACTGGGTGTTAATGTATTTTTCTGTCAGTATATATAGTCAATGCCAGTTATGTATTTCTTTGTTATTTCACTCTCTGAATTACTGAGCAGTTAGTGCAGATGTTTCATCATCATTTCCGCAGTTTCCTCTTCATCTGTGAACACCACAAAAGCCCCCCAAAATGCCAAAAATCCCACCCGAGTTAAGTACAAGTGTTTTACCATCTTCATAAAGATTTAAAGGAGTGAAAAGAATGCATGCAACTCACAATGAGCTTCAAAAGGCAGGAGTGAGAACAGTAGCTACTTTAATACTCTGTCAATGTTGGAGTTCCTAAAAATTGTGGATAGCAAAAAGCTCTAGTCAAACTTACTACTCCTACACTAGATTTGTAGTTTGGTGTTTGTATTTTGATATGTGTATTGGGAAATAAGTCCCATGCTCTGCTAAAGAGAGGTGGATCTCAGCAGTGAAGTGAGGGGAGCTAAAGGATATGTAACTCCTAATCTGTGCTAATAGTGACACTTTGGGCAAGTGATGATGTAGCTTATTATTTAGGTACAGTAATGTGTAACAGTAAGAAAAAATTTATACTACTGTAACTTAACACTACTGGAAAAATCATGGTATATAATCTGCCTTTATTTTGTAATCAAGCACTTGTAAAATAGTCATTAGCAGAATTAATAGGAATGGCGGAAAGCTGCTGTCTTTTCAATATTTATTCTTGCTGTTCTAAAATGACATGACAATGATTTTTACATATGAGGTATTAAAAAATATGATTTTTCTGTAATTACAATAATTCGTATTTTGTTAAATTTATCTTGGAATTCTGTAAATGTTATGTGAAAAATATGACATTTTATTTCAGTTTTCATTATTTCTGTAATTACTTGAAATCTGAGGGGCATTCACAATACCAAATAGAGATCACTTTATGAAGGAAAACTTTTTATGAGGCTTCTTCAAGAAATCTGACTTGTTCATGACAGACAAATATATGCATCTTAATTATTAACAAGAACATTGCTAAGGGGATATATTGTGACCTAGCTTTTAATTTTTCTTTGAAATTCAGAAAATTGTTACTTTTTTCAGAGCAGCTTGGTTGTGAATCTTGTAAACTTTCTGAAACTTTTACATTCCTTTTCCCTAATGGGCTCTGCAGGAATATTTACTGCTTCGTGGCAGTTATCTAATACTAGCTGTGCCTCTAAGTAGTCTAGTCTGAAGCTGAGACACTCCTACACCATTTGATTATGTTAACAGAAACTCAGCATTCCTAGCAAGAAAAAAAGCACGTTGAACTAGATCCCTTTTTAATACTCTAATTGCTGTAATTGATTTTATTGCATTATATTTGATACCTTCTGTTTGGGTTGTATGGTAAGCCCTATTGGGTTTATTCTTTGTTTCTCTTAGAATGCATTGGAATGTATTCCTCAGCATGCTTTTGTGTGCACGTGTGTGTTTTAGTTGTAATTGACAGGCAATAATAATCTACAGCTTCAGTTATTTCCTCAGGATAATGTTGCTGTATTTGACATATTCCTGTGAACTGTAATAATTTTATAGTGATAGCTTCGCTGTCACCGTAGAAATTAATTATTTTCTATAGAAATACATCGTGTTTCTGTAGAGGTATCTGGAAGATAAGGGAATTCATTTGTAAGCCTAGGTTTAGTAATAGATCTTCATTCTCCAGTGTATATCAAGATAGGCTGTAGGAGTGCTCCTTATGGATAGACTATCTTCTTTTGCCTTATGATACAAGTATGTATGCATAAATACCTTGTTTTGAAATTCAGAGTTATAAATTTTTTTCTGTAGTGTTCTAAATTATTGTTGTACTGGATATATTTTTGAAATGTGTGTTATAATATATAGTCAGAGTTAAGTTGGCATGAAATAAATAATTTCTGCAATACATTTTCCCTGGTGTATTTTAGATATTCATACTTCTCCAAAATGTTTTTGAAAGTCATCTTTTAGAGAAATTGGATCCATATCTTTTTTCCAGGTGGAACTCATGTTTACTTCAGAAGACAATCCAGGCTTGTTTTGGTCATCTTGCATTTTCTTTTAAGCAGTTTAAAAAGGGAAACTGAGCAGAATCTTGCATACCTGGACATGTTGCCAGAGTCTGAGGGGGAGACTTGGGCCCAGACTTGGCTCTGTTACTGACACTCACCCCAGCTGCAGGAGGCCAGGCAGCTCCTGTAGGTGTGAGCATCCTGCAGCACCTGGGGGAACCCTGTGTGCTCCTGAGACTGACTGGGCATTCCTGTGGGATGAAAGGTAGGGTTCCTGTGCCTCCCCTTCTTTTCTTAAGCACTCAAACTAGGACATAATTCCTTCTAGCTGACACTGGCCACTGCTGAGAATAGAGGCAAGAGACTGTTTCCACTACAGCTGTGAGGAGATGGGCACGGTGAAGAAGGAGTTAGCTCTGTCTCATCTTTCACTGCTTGCATATTTATCACTTTTGTCTTCCCTACAAAAAAGAGAAAGGAAGAAGAGGAAGATTTTTATTTATTAGTTTAAATATTTTACTGTCTCTCTACAATTACAGTGCAGGTGGAGGGGGGTGATTCTGCCCCTCTTCTCTGCCGTCATGAGACCCCCCTGAAGCACTGCATCCAGAGCTGGGCCCCCAGCACAGGAAGGACATGGACTTGTTGGACCAAGTCAAGAAGAGGCCACAAAGATTATCAGGAGGCTGAAGCACCTCTCCTAGGCAGACAGGCTGAGAGTGTTGGGGTTGTTCAGCCTGGAGAAGGCAAGGCTCTGGGGAGACCTCACTGCAGTCTTTCAATACTTAAATAGGATTTATAGAAAGGATGGGGACCGATAGACCTTAAGGCCTGAAGCGAAGGACAAGGGGCTGTGGTTTTATTGCAGGGAGGTTGGAACTAGATGATCTTTACAGGTCTTTTCTAACCCAAACCTTTCTGTGAGTCTATGAGTGATCTTCTGTGCATGTTTGTTTGTTTTTTTTTCCAGAGGTGGTTTGCATAGTGAGTCATTCTCCACATAGTTAACCAGCCAGACTCTTCCTCCAGACTTAGTATGACAAGTAACTACTCTAAATCTACCAATACACAGTTTAGATGATGGGAATTGTCCTTTTCAAATACTAACTCTCGGTTATTTGTTGTCAGAGGTTTATTTTGCTTGGAGAACAACATAAATTCTGGTGTTTAATTGTTAGCAGTTGCTAATGGAACTACATGAGTGCTCAGTGAATTTCACATCTTCTGAAATAGCACTTGACAGACTGAATTGCCACAGGCTCATGAATTAACTCTACCTTTCCCTCTGCAGCTGTGCCTGCACAGTGCCATCGTGCACCTGCCACAGCATGTTGCTTGTTCATCCTAGTCTCTGCTCTGCCTGCTGTGATAAAGATCTTAATCCTTTCTCTTCATAAACATTCTGGTTTTTGCATCTTGTGGTTCATTACACACCATTGCCTTGAGGATTTTTTGAGAGCTTTACCAAAAAAGCCGAAGTTGCTCAAGGCCCAGCTTGGACAGAAGATGCATGCCCTGAGCTGCAAAGATAGATGCAACTTGTGAACAGAGGTCAGGTATTGGAGTGGTTTGTGAACGTGGGTTATGCACAAAGACAAGAAAAGCTCTTGAGTTCCTTCCACAGAAACAGCTTATCTGGTTACAAGTGTGTGTTTTGAGTAGCTCAGTCAACATCAAAGCAAGGGAATAACTGAGGCAGTGCCTAGACATGCTCTGTGGAAACCCACTAAGCATTTGAAATCCGAGTGAACACTTATAATTAAACAATTCACTGTCAAGCAAAATAATTTCCAAAGCTTAGGAAAGGTCATCTATTCTAAGTAAACTTCACAGAGAC
Source organism: Scytalopus superciliaris (assembly GCA_013400415.1). Lineage (NCBI taxonomy): Eukaryota > Metazoa > Chordata > Aves > Passeriformes > Rhinocryptidae > Scytalopus > Scytalopus superciliaris. The sequence goes on along the minus strand of VXBX01007990.1, from coordinate 169,617 downwards.
CAGATGCTGGTGGGAATTCTTCTGTTCCTTTTTCCCCCCAGAGGCTGGATCCTTCCATAAGCACTTGCATTGCTTATAAAATCATCATGCTTTTTGTTTTGCTAGTTTTAAATCTATGGGAATCATGAAGAAAATGCAGAAGTGGTGTACTGCAACAATACGTTTCAGTGAGCAAGCAACAGCTTTGAAGCCCAGGTCTCACAAACAACTACCAGGTCTACTGCAAGAGGCCAGCACCCACGGCAGGCAGTGTGACACAGCACCACCCCCTTGTGAGTGTGGAAAGAAATGAGGCAAAGTCAACCCAGAGCAGAAAGAGATGGGACAAAGGAAGTGGGTTGAGAGGCAAAGCAGAGCGTGGGAGAGTGTTTGAGCAGCAGCGACAAGGGAGGTGTGAGCTCTGCTGGCTCCTGGGGTAAGTTTACACCTTTTGCTGCTCCCAGCCTCACCTCAGATTTTCTGTAGGAAATCTGATAGCAACATGCTCGTGGCTGGCCCCTGAGGTCTAAAAATATGTAGTCTTGACAGAGGAACTACAGAGAAGTGATAAAAATGTGTGTTTGGCTCAGTACTGTGCAAACACCCTGTAGCTTTTGCCTCTCCTTTCTGGTATCAAACCTGAGCACAGTTCATGGCTTGGAGAGTATCCTGGCAGAGGGAAAATGAGGAAGTGAGCTGGGAGGGAGTGTAAACAACTGTGAAGTTCAAAGCACCAAAATAAAATACTTACATTGTGTTTTTGCCTCTCGGATGGTTCAGTGCTGGGTTGGAAAGACAGGCAGTCAGAGTCAGGCTCGACTAAAGCTTAAAAGGCCCTCACAAATCCCTAGAAACTTATTATCTCTGAGCAGTAAACATTGAAAGACTGTGGCTGCAGGCCTGAGTGCTGATGTGCTGTGAAGAGATAGCCAAGCCAGTGCAGAACAAGGGAACTGTGATCTGCAGGCTCAGGGCAATGGGTGGGTAGGCAGGATCTGTCCCAGGTCCCCACAGAGGTGGGAGCCCTCTGCTAAAGGGAGCAACAGCATGAAGTTTGGTAAGTATACCCCCTATTGTCCTTTCTGAGTGATTTGGAAGGAATTCAGGGCTAGAAATAAATAATAACCCAATAGCCACTTCCAGAAAATGGGATGGACTTGGTTCCTGTTGAAGCAGACATCTGTTGGAATGGTGCAGTAATACAATCAAATATTCAGTCACAATTTACTGGGAACAATAAGTACTTATGAGCCTTAGGAACTACCAGGAAAAATAATTACTAATGAGCCATAGGAATTAACAAGCTTGATTCTGCTCTCATTGAAATTAAGACCTTTGGCAGTAGCAGTAGCAGACCATGTCTTATGTGGTTGTTCCTCTGGGAACTGTTACAGAGCTTGACTGAGTGTGTTAGTGTTTGGATAGAGAACAAGTAGGAAAACCAGACATTTGATTAGCTACAGATTCAATCTATTGGAGCCCATAGCTCGTGAGTCCTTCAGAGGGCTCCCAGTTGTAATGTTCACCATGTGGCAATTTGAGCTTACCTACCACAGGGCAAGATGACACTTCCACTTACTTTAGGGTAGATAGTCTGGGCCAAACCAGTATTCCTCCAGAAGCAATGTTCAGCAACAGGGCTGAGAATAGCTCTTCGCAATGTCACAGTGAAGAAAACTGAGCTTTTGATTTTTGCTCTGAAAGCTTCTAACACTTGCAGGGAACAATAAAACATGACAGTCTGTAAAATTATTCTTTGGTTCCAACAGTGCATGTTGGAGTCAGTATTAGTTTCCTTGGATGCTTACACTCTTGAAATATTTTTCATTTCTTTATTGCTTTAAAATCAAGAACTCCAACAGTCTGTACTATCTGCCGTGTTAGCTTCTGCCACAAAAGCAGGAAGAGCAGGTTAGCAACTGTTACCCTATGTAGATTGAGAGAATTGTTAATATCTTTAAAAAAAATTAAAGAAATCTATATAAACACATCAAATTTGTATTGGATTTGATTGTTCCTTCTTTGCCAACATTTTCAAATTTGCTCTGTTCTTGACCTTCTGCAGTTAGTGATCCCAGGGAGAGGCACAAAACTTTCCTTCATGTGGCTCCAGAATTTCACAGCTAAGTAGGGATGAAACAGAGAACAAGACATGAGCATCCATCCCAGCTGGGATTCTGCTAGCAGTTGGGCACTCTGCTACAGCACACACCTTAATTTTCTACACCAGAGCAGGAAGGATTAAAAACATCAACCACTTTATGCCAAAATTTTCCCTCAAACAATTGAGGTCTTTGAGCAAAGTACTGGTGTGCCAGTTGATTTATAAAACATAAGTAAGTGCTGAACTTATATTTGTAATGGAAGAAAAGCAAGAGCCTTTAACTGGGTGCTATTGTTTCTGAGCATTTCAGTTGCTACTTCCTTGTGAAATCTATAAATTGTGAATTCTTTAAATTTTAATGGTTTAGAAATTAATGAAATTGGTTAACTGCAGCTGATCCCATTGAACAGCCTAATAAAGTATGTATAAAAAACATCCTTGATGGTTGTTACCACTGCAGCAGTAAGATTAAATTTCTCTTAGAACTTGTACTTGCAAGATTAAACTTCTTTCACAGCATGTCTGCTTGAACAGGAGCACATACCTTGTTTCAGCAGCCTCCATGTCAGCTACGTGAGTGAGTGTCCCACTCAAACACTCCCCCTTCCCATCCCACACCACCACATGCTCCTCAGGACTTGCTTGCTCCTTTCCTTGTGACAGGAAACTATGGGTTGCTTTCCAACAGACAGGTAAGTATCACTGTGCTTGAAATAGCCCCAGTTTTCAAGTGAGAAAGTCCTGCCTCCCAGAAAACCATGGACAGTCTTGCAAAACTCTGGACAACAGACTGCTGGTGGGCAAAATCTGTTTAAGTATTTGTCTATGTGGACAGACACACCAGCCACTCAGTGAGAAACTTGTTCAATGTTTTTCATGACAGCTCCAAACTCATTAAATCCCTGAGCTCAGTGTAGCAGTCCTTTCATCTTCCTCATCAATTGAAGAACCCATTGCCAGAGTGGTCTCCAAGGTTTTACACTAACTATGGAACAAGATTTGGGCAAGACTGGAGCAGGATTTTTCAAGAGGACCCCCACCCTCCCTCCTGCAACAGTGATGGACTGGTCAGAGCTCTTAGCACGGGCAGGAGTTCAGTGTTTATTCTGGTTTGGATCTGAGCTGTGACATTTCAGAACAACCACATGTCAGGAACCCCTAACTCAACACATTGTCCCTTTCCAGGAAACTTCTCTAGGAAAGTCCTTGGGCCAGAGAACATATTAATTAAGCATTTTGTAAACTTTCCAAAAGAAGCCTTGTACCACCCAAGGGTTGCTCCAGTGTGCTCCCTGACTGCTGAGTTAGACATTAAGGCAGGGGACTGATGCCTTATGCATTACACCCATGAAGATTTCTCACACTGATGACCAGGGGTGTCCCAGTCAAAAATCCAAAACCTTGAGAGAAAATGTCACAGCACCCAAGTAACAGGTGTGTTGTGTTTTCTGCTTCCTTTTCTGTCCACATGCCTCAGTTTAGTTTAGTTTAGAAATGTTTAGTATTTTATTCAAAGCACGAGATCCACCAGGGAAATATGTGGCCTTGAAACTGCAGGACTCAATTCCTTGAATGTGTTTATCTAAAGTCTGTTTTGCCTTGCAGCATTAGCTTTGACTAGGAATAACATGGTAAACAATTGTATGTGCATGGGGGAGAGAGAACTTCCACAGAATGAATTCTGCAGCCTTGCTTCATTATTTGAAGTGTATTATTTAAAAACCCACTGTCTGGGTCTGTGAGGAATGGTGATGGGCTTTGCAGGTAATGTAAGCTGCTTAAGGAACTGTACACAGAAATAATCAAGACCGTGCACCTGCCCTCTGCAAACTTGTAGGAGTTGCTGGCAAACCGTTTTTTATATTCAGCAGTGCAGTGCTGGCCTCCAGAGTATCTGGTACCTTGGCAGACATTGGAATACTCCCATTTTAACTCCCATGTTATTTTCAATATTTTCAAATGGAAAACATTTTTAAGATACAGCCTTTAACTCAGCATTCATTTCTTTTTCCTCTGGATTCTTCAGAGGCTAGAATTAACCTTTTCTTTAAAAACAAGGAATAACTAAAACTTGCTTTTTCACAGCTCTGGGATAAAAGGAGGCAAAGTGTTCATAGTTCTGATTTGAATCACATTTGTGACAATGTCAGTCAGAGAACAGCTAAGTGTCAGGCACAAAACCTCTCAGAAAGACCCACCAGACAGGGTGCTCTCTGTGTTCTTGTCCTCCAAATTTACTCACTTTGGGTCTGACTAAGAAACAAGTACTGTCTTGTGCCATGTAATGACAAATCCTCCAAGATAAGCTTGAAGCTTCAGATTTCCCAAAGGTCCAGGGCCCACTGTTTTCCTTTATAAGCTGAAGCAGTCTCAGGACTTGTCTCACCTTCTTTTTTCATTCTAGGGGACACAGTGGTGATGACAGGACAGGGCTGTGCCAGGTCAGGCAGTGCAATGTCAGAAGAAAAGCTGGATTTGCACACTGAAGTTGTTACTTGGGGGAGCGTGTTACAGCCAAGGAAGAGGCATGTCATGAACTGCAGGATAGCACTGCAGCCTCTCTCCTTGGCAGAGGCAGCTGGTGGTGGACTAAACATGCCTGGTTTTTCGGTTTTGGGTTGGTGTTTTGTGTTTTTTGGGTTTTTTTTCCTTCTTGGCATCATCAAAACAACCATCTTTGGTGACATCCGGATTATATGACTGTCTGTACAGAAACTTGTGAGGTTTCATCCATCAGAAGATAGTGACTTTCCCCTACAGATAACAAACATGACAGATGATGCAATTTCTGGGTAGATAATGTTAATGAATTCTTGCTAGCATTATCAGGCCTCAAACACAGGAATTGTGTATCAAAAACATGGCAGTAATTGTAGTCTGGTTTCTTGTTCACATGGTAGAACTACAATTTTCACTGGCATAAATCCCCTTGAGACATCATGACTAATTTGTTTTTAAAAAGAATCAGTCTTCAGACAGAAAAAGTAGTTTACAACAGTTGAATGCTGACTCGTGCCAGGATCCCAGATTTGATTCTGTGTAAATGACTGCATCCTGGTAGCTGCTAGTGGTTTGTACTGTGGCAGGTTCCCCATCAACATCAGTGTCTGCAATGGAGATGCACAAGACACAGACTGAGAACTTAACTTGTGTAAAGGGCTGTGGTTTGGGTCACAAACTTCAGGGAGTAGTATAGACACTAGACACTTCATCTCTTGCATCAGGTGGAACCACACATGTTAGATGCCACACTTATAAAATGAGCAGGAGTTTTGCTAGGGAGTAAAGTTATGGCTTGATTGGTCGAAAAGGCCTTGAAACACAGGAGGGGCTGTAACACATTGTAACTTGGCACGTAGAGTTAGATAGGTTTGAGGAATCCTGCTACCATTTCTGCAGCATGGGGTGTGCCTGCTTGCCTGCATTTCCCTGTCTGATGTCCTCTCCAACATGTGCCTGCAGATCTGTGCCACTGTCTGATGCTCCTTGGTCCCTTCCCATGCAAGCCACACAGATGTCTAGTGCCCTGTATGAGGTGGGGTCATGAAGGGTGGGCTGGGAGCGACGGTCTCTCACTCCTGGTGCCACTCCCACCTCACCTGCAGTTAGACAAGAGCACCTGCCTTACGGAGGAAAACCGTGTGTGCATTTGGGGGAGTTAGCATGGATTTTTTCCTTCCCAGCAGATGTTAAACTAGAGGTCAGACAGCAGGAGAATAAAAGTTGCTGGTGTGCAGGAAAGAACATGTCACAGCAAGGACGTGTTTCCTACAGACTGGACAGGAGGGTCTGTGCTGGGTGATCCGAATAACTGTTGTCAAATCTGCTGAGCATAACCAAGACATGCTATCAGCTCTATTTAAAATCACTCTTGAGTATCTGCTTGGTCACTTGATCACAGAGCCAAGTGAAGGGCCTGCCAAAGGCATCACTACCCTGCAGCCCATATGGAGAGAGACATCACCTGCTGAATTTCCCAGCTCATAAAAAAAACACCATCCCATTTCAAGGGAAATGGCAATGGGGAGGGGCAAAGCAGTCTCACTGCTGAGACAGCCCTCAACTCTATGGGTGTGAAAATAATCACACGAACAACATAACAGTCAAACTTCCCATTAATGTGGTTCTCAGCTGGCAACACGAGTCATGTACCTCAGAAAGAGCAGGAGCCACATTACAGGATGCTTTCTGGCTCTCTGCTTGGAGGCGAGTTTGAAAAGGCCCTCATGCTCATCTCCCCTCTGTTGTGCTTGAGGTTTTGTTTATAGTCAAGAAGAAAAAACAGCTCACATATAAGTACGGCCAGGAATTTATTGTTAATTGACATCTAAAGAGTATATTATTGCTAATCCAAACCCCATTGATAGAGAAGAAGAAAGACTAATACTATAGTTAAAATTTCAATGTGGGGAAAGTGCCAATAATAATATTAATAATGCAGTTGCAACATACAATAATACCTAATTTTTATCTATTTCCTTGGGATTGTACTCACCTGTCCATTGTTCCTCTAGGTCTTGGTGTCAGCATCTTCAGACTGCAGAATGACTTAAAACTGTAAATATTTGGCTTCTGCTGTCCTTTGTGGGAATATTATCACACTGATGGGCCAGGATCTACTTGAGGCCTTTTGTCTGTGTCTCCTGAGATGCATTCACACCTTCTTCCCTTTTTTTCCACTGGACTGCAGCTACGTGTTGCAGCTCAATTTGCTGTATGTGATGTATTTCACATATGCTAAAGGTTTTTCTTTTTTGTTCTGTTTACTACCCCTAAACTCAGTTTTGTCCAATACCAGGTCTGTATTTCTCTGACCATTGATGCAGAGCTGTGGGGTCTCCAATAGCAAGCCTGTGTCCCAGATCTTACCATTTCATGCCTGTACTGCTCTGTGCTCCATGCAGTGTCTCCAGCCTGATATTTCTTGACCCTGTATTGTGTTAGATGTAAACACCTTATTTATACACAGAATTACTAATAGTTACTGCTATCTGTATAAAACTGCACCATACAAAGATAAACAAAATTAAAAGTAATTACTGTAGGCAACTGGTCAGTCAGAGAAATTGCTGTCACAGAAAATAAAACAAAGCTATAAGCAGATCAAGAAAAGTTCAGCCTGTTGCTGGCAACAACAATGCCAGGTTACAGGGCTACCCTGCTGCACTTCCCAGCATGTCTTGCCTGCCTCTAAGGAATTAGGCATGCTATCATGTGGAGGACCCCCTTAAATTTTTGTGGTGTACTACATTCAAATGCACATCCATTTATCTCTAGTTTAATGTTTACTGATGAAAGAGGTTATCCAGATTTTGGAAGGTTTAGAGATCAATAGCTATGAGTGGAGTAGCAAAGCAAGAAATGGGTTTTTTTTTAGTATGTGGTGTTTTGTTTTGTTTTGTTTTTTTATTGTCCCATACCATCCTCCACCAAATTAAGCTTTTGGTGCACGAACATTTTTTTCAGGACCTTCCCTACCACTAGTACTATGCTGCCTAACTGGAATGAAAGGTTTGAATTGTTTATGTCAATGGCATAAGAAAAATCTTCCTTGTCAGATAATTCCCTCAGCACTGTGATGTTTTTCATTTCAGTGGTTTGTAGTTCACAGGGGAGAGTAAGCAGACACAACCAGTTTATCTGCACCCATTCATGTGAGTTCTTTTTAAGAAAGGACTTTAGTAAGATCTATTTGTCTGAAGCCTTCAATGTCATTGTAACAGAAAGAGACAAAACACTATAGAAAGATATCTTTAATTTGATTTCCAAAACTACCATGTGGAGGATTGGCAGTTTGTCCTTGTACACATTTATAAAGCCACCGAAGTTCACAAGTTCTAGCTGGAGTCTCCTGTCTCAGTGGTCTGCTTTGTCTATGAAGTGCATAGCCAGACTGGATGCTGGAGGATTAAACTAGATAAAACCATCCAAAAGCCAAACTACAAGGAGCCAGTAGATAGTGGTGAAGGGTTCTGTTTTCATCTTAATCCCATAGATGTGCCCTGTGAGGACTCAGGTCAGTACTCTGTGCTGTGATGGCAGGTCCCCCCATCTCTGCTGGGCACTGTGACTGTCTGTGAGACACTTTCCCAGAGACCTAAAATTTAGAGATTCATCAAAGTGCACAAGGTGCTAAGCAATTTTAATTCCCCCAAGGCTGAAAAGTGGCATCCTCAGAAAGCCATGTCTGATGACCTAGCCTGGAACTACAGTCCTTTAAGTATGACTTCTACACCAAGCAAACAGGATGAAAGGGGGAGTTTTGGATTGCTGACAGACAGCCAGCTGAAAATGAGCCAGCGTGTGCCCAGGTGTCCAAGAAGGCCAAAGGTATCTTAGCCTGTATCAAGAATGGTGTGGCCAACAGGACTAGGGAAGTGATTGTCCCTCTGTACTGAGCACTGATGAGGCCACACCTCTAGTCCTGTGTTTAGTTCTGAGCCCCTCACTTCAGGAAAGGTGCATTGACACTGAGGTGCTGGGGAAAGTCCAGAAATGGGAGCTGGTGAAGGGTCTAGAAAACACATCCTATGAGGGAGCTGGGGATGTTCAGCCTGGAGAAAAGGAGGTTCAGGGGAGACCTTATCACTCTGTAGAACCACCTGAAAGGAGACTGTAGCCAGGTGGGGCTCAGTCTTTTCTGTCATTCCTTCCTCTCATTCTCAAGCCAAAGAATGAGAGGAAGTGGCCTTAAGTTAAACCAAGGAAGGTTCAGATTAGATGTTAGGGGGAAAAAAAAACACTGAAAGGATGCTTGGGCCTTGGAATAAGTTGCCCAGAGAGGTAGAGGAGTCACCACCTCTGAAACTGTTCAAGAAGTGTCTGGATGTGGCACTTGGAAATATGCTTAGGGGTCATTATGGTGTTGCTGGGTTAACAGCGGGACTCAGTGACCTTGAAGATCTCTTCCAACCTTGATGATTCCGTGTTTACGAGGACCATGATTAGACTTTTATCTCCTTCTGTTCTTCCTGAGCACGTGCATCTGTGCTATGGCAGGCACTTGAGCTTATTGCCAGCAGTGTTGTTTTCAGCTAGAAAGTGTTAGGGCCACTCCATGCCCCTTCTTCTCAGGCTCTGGTCATAAATCCCAGCAATCTGTGTCAGAGCCCTTGTCACAAGATTGGCAAGCCTGTTGGCAGGAGCACTCTCGCTGGACTTTTCCAACCACATCACCACTTGCCTTCCAGCCCTCATTTATCAGTGAGAACACCCCAAAATCTTGATGGCTGCTTGCAGCACCAGGTGTGACCTGCAGACTATGACAACTGAGTGCTTGTGGTATGTGGAACTGTGAGAACTTCACATGGAGCAAATGGGTTCAAGGAGGGGCCAAAGAAACTCATGGAGAACAGCTCCATAGGTGCAATAGCTCAGGAAGCTGGGGAGTGTCTGGTTGCCATAGGACAGATGCATTAGTACTCCTGAGGGATGAGGCATGTCCAGCGCTTATAACTCAATAGCAGCTGCTGTAGGGATTAAGAAATTGGGACACATAAACTTTCAAAGGAATTGAATGTTCAGATTCTTATGATAACAAAACCACAAGGTTTTGGGCACTGCAGCATTAGAAGAGGATAAATGGCAGTACTTGGCATTCGTCATCTGTTTTGAGACCTGACCCTGGGTCTTAGTCTACTGACTCATCCTCGTACGAATCTTTTCTTCACAGGCAGAGAACAGAGACCTTCACTGAGGCAACAGCTGCTCCTGTGCCAAGGTGGCACCATCTCAGGACTCCTGTGCAGAGGAGTCTGGCAGTAGCTCATCTTAGGGTTGGCAAAAGTCACTTCTGAAATGCAGAGACCATAGAGCGAAGGGACTCTGGGACATCGGAAGGCTCTCCAGAGTGATGGTGTATCCCCACACATGTTGATGAGTGCCACCAGCATGTTGAGTGCTGAATCGTGCTGCCCTGTCAGGCATACCCTCGTTGATAAAAGCATCTAGCTCACATACCACCAGCAAGTTTCTGGAGCCAGGAACCCAGGCAGTCCCTGGTAATTTGGAGAGGAAGCTCCAGAGAATAACAAGAAATAGCTACATCCCATTTGTGGTTGTTTATAAATGGTGTCACACAGCCTGAAGTCACAGCTGCAGTCAGTTTGGCTCCGTGGGCTGGCAAGCAAAGCATTCCCCTCCCTGCCAGCTACTACAGCCTCTCCCTCCACCATCTCCCTCCGGATACTCCTGCAGCAATGCCTTGCCTGGCTCTGCCTTCTCTTGTGCAACTATTGACATTCCTATCTACCACCTTTCCCCTCCTGCCTAATGGTGCCTGCATGACTCCCGTAAAAACATTTCAGAGGACTGGGAGGGTCATTGCCCTCTTGGCATATGACTGTGCTAAGCACAGAGGCTTCACAACCACCCTTCCTTCCCCAGGCCATTCCAGCACTGTGATCATCCTTAGGGAGGCCTTTCTGAGAGCAGCTAGCTGAAGCCTCTCTGGTTTTGGCTCCCTCCTCTTTGCCCCCTTTACTAAGGACAGATTGTTCTGGGGTTTGTTGCAGAAAGATGCAGACTGTTCTTATTCTATTCTTCCTTACTTCCCCCACTTTGCAATGATTTAGGACAGCTTTTCAGCATCAAAAGGTATTTGATCCCACCAAATGCTGGGTCCATTTAACTGTTTTCTTCTGTGGACAAAGGAGAGAGAGCGTTGAGCACACAAGTTTCTCACGCGTGTCAGACTTCCATTGCATTGTTTCACTGTGGTTGACAGAAACTTGCCAATACTTTTGAGAAATGTAATAGAATAGAAAAAAACCTAACCCCCCCAACAACATTGTTTTCCCCACTTGGCCTGAAATATATAAAACCTTCAAGTTTCATTATTTCAAAGCACGGGATAAAAATAAACCATTTTCAGTAAACATTAGTTGCTGAACTTCTTAGAAAGCTAAAGTATCTAGTGTTTTCATTTTCCATTTTCCAACTGGAAGCAGATTTGTGGGAAATTTTCAAGAAAAACAGAAATTCTAAACAACTACCTCCATTTCTGGAATGCTCCCGGGCTCAAATCACCTTCAAAACCTTGTCAAGTGACACATGCCTTTAGCAGCTGGCACAATGCCAATAAAAGAAAATCTGCACTGCTCTGGAATGAGGGGAGAAGGCAAGTGAAGGTAAAGGTTATGAATGCTGTAGATGTGTAGCCAAGCAGATCAGTCCCTTGCACAGGCACTGATGGCAGCATTCACCCTTCGGGCTGGAAAGGCTCCTCATCCCAGAGGGATGAGCTGTGGGTCAAACCCACCTGGAGAGACTGGGCTGCATCTCTGCTACCACCAGGTCTGGGGACCTGACTGAGCAGGCAGCTGGGTGGTAACCCCCTCTTTGGAATTAGTTCAGTAGCACAAACACCAGCTGCATGTGCGAGCTGGTCTTTGCTCTGGAAAGCAGGCAATTAATTTCACCTGGATCACTACAAACCACATAGAGTGTTTTTGAATATAAATGCATTTTATTTGGAGTCAGACTTCAGCTGGATTTGGAATTAGGTGATCTGTAAGGTCCCTTCAACACAAAGCATTCCATATTTCTGTGATCTAAATGGATTATAATTTGGTGTAAAATCAGAAGACTTTTACCCCTGACAATGTACTTACCACAAGGGTTTCTCTTTTAGTGTACATGAAACGTTCCATATTTTAATGTCAGGAAAAAATCCCAGAGGTTTATCCTGTAAAATCAGTTGTCTTTGGTGCATGGTGTCCTGAGACTTCATGTTTGCTATTTTATTTTTTTAACCTCCTAAGTTAGTTGTATTTAACACGAACAACCATGCTGATTTCCCATCCAAGAGAAAGGTTATGTGTTCGCTTCTCACAGCTAGAGTTTATCCACAATGAAGGTCACAGATGGCACATTAATAAACAATGCTATCACATGTAAACTAACTACAGCAAAACACCCAGAGCCACTATTTTTGAGACACTTCTGAAAGTCCTTATAAGACATTTCTTATACCTTCCCTCCTGCCTAAATTCAAGAAATCTGAACTTCTGGAAACTTAAATTGACAAGTTCTCAATCTCTGTCATGAGTTTATTGGTCATGTTAGACCTCATGGTATATTTTTCTTAGTAGATTCAGTCCAGTGCTAAACCACAAAGTGAGCAGAAAATTCAGGGTGTTAAAGTAAAAGCAAAAATCAAACAGGTATGTATTCAGAGCTAGTTAGAAAATAAGGAGGAAAAATTCATAGTTCTGATGAAACCTCTATCTCCTTTGTGATAAATTCTGAATTCACTGAACACTGCTTACAGCTCTGTGCACGGTAACAGAGCAGGTACAATCAAATAAATTTCATCACAGCCTGATGTAATCTGAGACACCTGAAAGAACCTTAATAATTTTTCAGATTGGTAACTCATTAACCAGCTCAGACATGGCACAGTCCAGTTTTCAGAAGAGTGCATGCAAGGCAGACTAAATATCCATGTATGTCTGTATATGCCTTGGCTCACTGGCAGAGGGCAGGAAAGGCAGCAGAAGGCTGCTGAGTATCCAGATGTTAAGTTCACTTATTTTTTTTGCTTTTAAGAGCCCATCTTTGTTGTTCCAGTCTACATGCACCCTTCTGAAACTCAACGCAAGTTCTGCTTCTGAAGAATTTCTTTACTCAAGTGGAATGCTGAATTGCAGTGACTGACTTGTTCAGTGAAAACCCTTTCTCCAGGCCCGGTGCCTCTGCAGAGTGTGTGGGCAGGCAGCAGGTGCTTCTCCTCCGTGCCAGTAGCCCAAATAATGTTCCTAGGCCCTTATCTCTTCTGTATTCCCAGGACATCTCTGGAGATCAATTCCCAAAACAAAGCTAGTGGACAGAGGGATGTTACATTTTCACAAGGTCAGTATTTCTGAATCAGTAAGTGGATAAAATAAGCATTGTTTCCAGCTTAGGCATTAATGTGCAATCAGCTGCCAGATGAGATACACAGACATATTTTAAGTCTTTCACAAGCTTCGGTTTAGTACCAGGAAGTACCTGTCGATGAAAGATAAGCAGCCTGCCAGGCTGCAAGTGGTATTACTTTAACAATTGCCTAAAATAATTTTCTTCTTTTGCCAGGAAACGATGTGCTTTTTCATTCTCGCTCAGTGTTTTATCCGTGGCCAGAACTGGCCTCTCCCTCCATTTCCCATGTACTCTCACACTGGCTTGCATGGACTGCTATTGCCATCAGCTTTGATCCCCTGTGCTCACCTTGCTGCTGTCCCAGAGGGCCAGGGAACACGACACAGGGTATTTCTTACACCTAAGGAGTCTGTCCACACCCTGATTCCTTCCCCAAGCATTTCATTATCTCCCTGACAATGTTTGTGACCTTCTGCAGACAGAGTTGCTAATAACTGTGTCTAGGCAGAGAATAATTTCTCCTCCTGGTACGGGTGTTTAACCTTTTCAGTTTTCTTCTTGCTGCAAGTGAGCACAAGCTCAGTGTGTCCCCAGAGCTTCCAACCACCTGCAGGTCTACAAAGTGGCAATTAAGCAGCAGGAAAAACATACACCCCGTGAGGGATTTTTTTGATGGCAGTCTTTTACTTATACTCTCCTATTAAGTTCTGCAAAAAAAGATTGACCCAGTGAGTTTTTTCAACCCCAAAAAAACTCAGGCCTACCAGCTATGAAAGCAGAGAAGCATGTTATGAAAACACAGTCACGCTCAGGGCCAGCATGGCCATGCAGCACCTTCCCACAGTCATCCCTGAGCGAGGGGCAGCACGATGTTTCCCACTCTCCCCTATCTCCCAGACCATGTGGGCAGAGATGGGAAGAAGTGCGTTCCTTTTAAGAGAGCTAAAACAAAAAGGCTCTCAAAACTGCCCTGGCATGGCGCAGGGAGGCAGTGTAATTGCAGGTTGGGCCAGCCGCAACCTCCAGTGTCACCTTGGAGACCAGCTGCTAAACTCCAAGGCTCCCAAAACAGGGGGGCCAAGGCAGCCGGGTGTGTAAACAAGTAAACGAGATGTTATAAATACGCTTTGCCGTGAGGCCGTGGTCCATTATTCCCTCAGCTTGTAGTCTGCCTCCAGCTCGAACCCAGCACCAAAGAAGCAGGTGGGGCACGAAACCATCTTGGTGCTCTGATCAGCTCTTTTGTCCTCTGTGAAAACCTAAGCTTCAGAATAACATTACAGGTAAAGGATTTTTNGCCAGGAGGCTGAAGCTGGCTGATGCTGGGGATGATGGAGAGAGAGCTGGGATGCTGCTACGGCAGGGGGGGCCCAGGGGAAGGTGGGAAGCCAGGTTTTTAAAGAGATGTTAAGATGGTTGCCAAGCATTCCCGTAGTTTTCATGCTTTTAATAATTTAATGAAGTTATAAGGAGTAAACCAAACGTGTGCAATTGGTTTAGGTCACTTCACCTGTTCCCAGACCGTAAGATCTCGTGCAGTGTGGTGGGAGATGGGCTGCTCTTGCTTTGGGTGGGACACGGGCTTTCAGGAGAGAGGCGAGTATGGGGCTCTGCCCATTATGCTGTGGTGTTTTCCAGGATTTCATGGGAGGATTTTGGCTCTGCTGAAGGAGAACATTTAAAGGAGTGGTGAACGTAGGCCGAATCTGACTTTTTCCAGGTTTAATCCTCTGGCTTAGAGAAATGTAAAAGGATATGGTTGCTGAATGGCCTAAGGTTTTGCTGGGAAAATTCAGCCCAAAATTTAAGGTTTTGCATTTGTTCAGAATAAATGCAGTAATTTCTGTCCAGCCTGCACAACACAACACCACCCATAGAAGCAAACAATGCTGACAGCGTGGGTATTGTAATTGCTCATAGCCCAGGCTGTTAAGCAAAACAAAACTCTATAGCATTCAAAATGAAAATAAACACTGCTGGTTAATTTCACTAAGGGAGATGTCTGATAATCATGTCAGAGTCTGAAATCCCGAGGTTCTAAATGCTGTGCAAGTTGAAGGTACTAATTTATTCTGAGGTTGTATTAAAAAGGCAGGAGGTTTTATCTGTAGGTGATTGCTGTTGCTCAGACATGCAAAGAAAGCAAGCTCTGCTCTGGAGAATTAGGGCCTTAGTGGAACTAAAGCAAACCTAAGGCAAAGGTCTTTAACCAGGATAATTTTTGTATTCTTTTGGTCAAATACTAACTGCAAACCTGGGCAGGTGGGGGAGAAGGGTTGACAGGCATGCTGGAAATAGGGAGGCAGCCACGCTTTCCTGGGTACATCCACCAGTTTTCACTGTATTCTCACACTGTAGGCAGAACATTCTTACCCACGCTTTCATATCTAGTCACAGGGTAGTTTGTTGATCTTTTTTTTCATGGATGGCTGGTGGCCTATATTGTCAGTGTTCTTTTTGATAGAAAGATATAAGGAAAAGGAAATAGAGAGTCAAAATGAGTGGTCATGAAAGAGTTGCCCCCAGCACCTTGCATGTGAGGGATTTGGGATGCTCTGTATTCTAAGGCAGGTTTCAGCACTATGCCTGAATTTGAATCCATGTCACATGACTGCTTTGGTCTTTCAGATGCCGGGCACATCAAGAGATGATCAAGCACTGGCAGCTCAGGCCAAAAAGAAATTGATTCAAGCTACTGACCCTATAGAAAAGCTTCGTCTGCAGTGCTTGTCAAGAGGATCTGCGGGCATCAAAGGACTTGGCCGGTGAGTCAGCCTAATAGTGTTTGCTGTGAGAGGCTCACAGGCTAAACAGGGAACAAAATTTGAGTTTCCTGGTTCCAACATGAATGCCACAACCCATGGAGCCTGGCCGTGGGACTCATGTTTATGGTACACAGGACTGACCTGCTTGCCCGTTGGAGGGATGAGAATCCCTCATGGGAAGGTACTCCTGTGAGACCCAGAACAACTTCTGCCAGGGAGGGAAGGGGAACATAAAACACATATCTCTCTTCAGTGTTTTCTAAAATAATTTTAGGTATCTCAGTGTTGAGGATTTTATGCTTCCTTTCCTTCTAAGTGTGACTCCCTTGTGTGTAGTGGTCTGTTAGTGCCTAGTTTATGGGAGGCACCTAGACTCCTTCTGCACCCAGTCCTAGCAAAGGGAAGCTGCATCACGCCTTGAAACCCCTCCCAGGCCCTATAAACCATGAAGGGGTCCAGGTGGTGGAAAACTGGAGCTTCATCTAAATGCCCAGCTTGCAGAGGGCTATAATGAACAGGAAGATCATAGCATTCCTTTATTTACTTTAAGATGGGTAATAATCCAGCACCCAACAGAAACAAGTAATTTCTGCTGCCTATAAGTATGTGTGGCAGGGTTGTTTGGTGGGGGTTCCTCCTTTTTTTTTTTCTTTTTCCTCCTTAGAAGACTGAACAACGGGCAAATGTTATCTCAGTCAGGCGACCTGGTACCCCATCACTAAACCGCTTCGGCATTCTCCATGTTTTCTTATGCATTTTCCTCAATTTTCACATTTTCCACAGAGTATTTCGGCTTATGGGTGACAGCAAGAGCAGAACCCTCGATTTCAATGAATTTATGAAAGGATTAAATGAGTATGCAGTAACACTAGACAAGGAAGAAGCACGGGAGATTTTCCGCATTTTTGATAAAGACGGCAGTGGAAAAATTGACTTTGATGACTTTCTTGTTACACTGAGAGTAAGTCTGGGAATCTTTGTTAATACTGCATTAAATGGAGAAAAATATAGCAGAACAGAACAATAGAATATTTTCAAGTAAATTGTTGTAATTTTTTTTAGTGTATTGCAGCCTTGATTAGATTACCTAAATTCCTATGTTGCAGTCTGGGTACCCAGGTGGTTCAGCTCATCCATCTCACTTCTTTGTTTGCCATTTTATGATGCATCTCTTTATAACATGAGCTAATCCAGGGGAGACTTTCTCTAGTCCACCACAGCATGGCTTTTTTTGTTTGGAGTCTCTTTGCTCTCCTGAAGTCTAAACAATTAAGATAGAAAATATTAGTGCTTAGAGTAATTAGTAATTTCTTGTTAGAAATATTTTAAATGGGTAGAACACGAAAGTGTTCTAGGTAGCATTTTCTGTCTTATTGTCCTTTTACTATTGTATTGGTTGACACTGAATAGTCTCTATCACATTACTTTTTATGATGATATATTGTCCTTTATAGCTCATGGACAGTGTAGACTGTCAGCAGGCTGTTGTCCCATGTACCTTGAAGTAGTTTTATTGCTAACAACAGGGGGTACTTCAATTTGAAACTGGACAAGTAGCTGGCAAAAAATAAAATGATTCTGTTAATATTTCTTTACAGCCTCCTATGTCAAATGTGAGAAAACAGATCATCATGCAGGCATTCAGAAGATTAGACAGGACTGGAGATGGTGTCATAACAGTTGAAGATTTACAAGGGGTGTATAATTACAAGCACCATCCCAAATATCTGAATGGCGATTGGACAGAAGAACAAGTGTTCAGAGCCTTTCTGGATAATTTTGATTCACCCTATGAAAAAGATGGGAAGGTAAGTAAAACACCTGATGTCAAGCCATGAAATTACCATCTGACTCAGCATTTGACTTATATTATTGAATGTAGGAGCAATTGCTGTACCATACATACATCTGCATCACATCTATATGGAAATGTAGAGAAAAGTAAAGTGCATAACACTGCTGGTACAGCTTGCTTGCACATTCTGAGGCAAAGGGGCTCTGCAGGAGGTACAAAAGATTTCATTACCAGGCTTGTAGCTTTAATGCTCTAATTTTGCAGTTTACTCTATCTTCAGACTACCCCACAAAACTGCTGAGTTTCAAGGTCCACATGAATTGAAGGATTTTTCACTTCTTAGGAGAATAAATACTAGGACCCAGTTCAAAAGCAGGTTCCCTAATACATTAAATACTGCACAGTTAGTCCTTCTCCAGTGTAATTACTAAGACATTTGACTCAGAAATCAGTCCATAATAGATAGGTTTATCTACAGAGAGTTGGAGGGAGGATGGGGCTGGATGTGCTTCCGTCAGCTGTGTACCCTGAGGAGCCATGAGCTGGGACAGAGCTGCAAGCTCTTCCTGCCCTATGCCTCAACTCTCTGCTAATTTGATTATTTTCTTTTTTTTAATGGTCATTTTAAAATGATTCCACCTCAAAATACCCATGAAAGGTATTCAAAACTCCTAGGTATTTGAAAAAATATTTGCTTCATTAAGTGAGACTTGTTTAAAGCAATGATATTTTCTCTCTGTTGCATCAGAAACCCCACCCACCTTTATTAATAGTAATGCAAAGAAGCAGATTATATCATCCCTGAAATAGAAAAAACAAACATTAAAACATTTGTCTTCTTAGGCAGCAGTGATTTTAACTTCAGTTCCTGCTAATGTTAGCGAACTTCACATTTCATTTCCACCCAAGTGCTCTGTAGGACTAGAGTTCTTGTTTCTAGCAAAGAAGTGAACTTAAGCAAATTTTCTGTGTCTTTTTTATTCCTGTTGGATTCCTTTTTGTTAGCAACAGCATGCAACAGCAGATATTCTGTTTCCTAAAGAAACACCTCAATGTGTGGTTTTGACTTATAGCATAAAAAAAAATAAATTATTTTTCCTATTTTAAATCCCTCTGTTTCAGGTCACAACAGATGACTTCATGAACTACTACGCAGGAGTCAGTGCTTCAATTGATACGGATATCTACTTTATCATAATGATGAAGAATGCTTGGAAAATCTAATCACACAGATGCAAAGAAACAAAACTTTACTTCCCCCTTTTGTAGTTTTCTTAGATTAAGTGTATGCATAACAAAACCCTCATGTTCCACAACAAGTTTCCAGTAACTGTGCCAATTACAGTAAATCTGCAGAATTAATTCCCAGATGCTTCAAGTAGGCTCAGCCTCAGGGGATCGGAGAAAAATCTCAGAGCAGATCTGGCATCCAGCCACCCCACACATCTGTCCCTTTTCTCTCTACTTCCCTGGCATGTCTGTTCTTTTCTAAGATGAGCTGCTCCTTTCTTTTCAGACATCTGCAGTAGGCCCCTCTGAGTCCTGAACATATCACCCCCTCCAGTGTTTGATACAGTTCTGTTTGACAGAAGGTCCAAGAGGAGGAAACCAAACTGTTATGGAAGTGTGGGTCCTGAGCAGGCTGTTATAAATGGGAGTAAGTCTGTCCCAGGAGGGTCACATAGTCCTGCAGTATTTCGTATTTTCTTGGGTCTCAATTGTTGGATGGAGCAACTCCTTATCTCTCTGCGGGGAACATTAGAGTTCCCAGTGCTGGGAGGGTGGAGGGAGAAACAAACCAAGAAGGGGAGACATGGACCAGAACTGCAAAATGCTCTTTAGAGCCCTGTTTTCTCCCTGACTCGCAATTAAACTTTCAGGCATGTTTTCTCAGCATGCCTTGTTTCAAATCCCTGTGGGCCTGCTTATAGATTTCCACTCACCTTCCCCTGCTTTGATTCCTATATTTTTGTACTGTGAGGTCATATTACTAATACTTTTCTTTAAAGGGGATAAATGTTACAGTGTTTTTTCTCTCTGATCCTGGAACATCTGCTGGCTTGGGAAGTGTTGTATGTACATACCTATGGTGAAAGTTTCTTACTACTGTTTTGTATTTACAGTGGTTTATGACCAAGCTATGGCTTCTGGGAAAGAAAGAACTTGTCTTGTCATCTTCTGTTTCTGATGCTGAATAAAGACTGGAAACTTGTCTTCCGTATCACACCAATGAGGCTGTCTTGGTTCTTTTGTCCTTTGCCCATACAAACAGTGGGGAAATGGTGCACAAACAAAACTAGAAGAAAAAATAAAAACAAACAAAACAACAACAACAGAACAGTATGTGAGTGTGTGCTATCTAATTGTTCCTGCTTTGATTCCTTTTCCTTTTTTCTTCTGCTTTCTGCTTCTCTCTCATCACTGTAGTGCTCTTTCAGACTGAGAAGGTGCTGCTGTAGCACAGACTAACTGGCTTGTGCATGGAAGCATTTGCTCCATTTCAGGCTGGCAGCCAGCTAAAAGTGATGCAGGGGTATAGACTGGACCTTCAAAAAAGCCCTTCTGATGAAGTCTGACTCTTACTTAGTCTGGGTTGCTAACAGTTCAAACACTGAAGTCCTGAGTCCTTGCTGCAGTGATCCTTGCAAACCCTGTTTGTATTTTGTCTGGTCACAATCTTAGTACAAGCAATAGCTGCTTGAAATTCCTTAGTGAAGGCTATGCAAATTGTTTTCACTGACCTGTAAGCCTCCAGACACTTGCATACACTTGTGGACACTGGAAACTAATAGAAAAATTCTCCTTATGATTGTCATCAATCATAAGAGGAGCCTTTACTGCTGAAGTTCCAGATATATGAAAAACAAACTTAATATCAAATAGGACCTGTACATGTTTTGGCAGCTTAGGTAGAATCCATTTATTTCTCTTTTATTAACTGATTTCACAAC
Source organism: Scytalopus superciliaris (assembly GCA_013400415.1). NCBI lineage: Eukaryota > Metazoa > Chordata > Aves > Passeriformes > Rhinocryptidae > Scytalopus > Scytalopus superciliaris. The sequence goes on along the minus strand of VXBX01007990.1, from coordinate 149,163 downwards.
ATGCTGCCATGCCATCTGTCTTCTCTGTTTCAAATATAAAGGGATGGACTGTGGGAATCACAAAACGAAAAAAACATTTCCTTTTGACATGCTATCTCGTGTCTTCAGACCTCACAACGATCTGACAGGCTGATATTTAATCAAGTGCAGTGGAAGTTTTAATCTGAATAACCGCAACTAGTTTGTCTTTGAGTACTGTGATGGGTTGTTTTTTTGTAGGCCTTCCTTGGTAACCAGGGTCAAGATCTAGGAAGTATTCCATCCCATCTCTTTACGTAATCAGGTGTATATAAACTGAAGGAGGAGGTGTTCTCTCTGCTTTTTTGCTTCTTTTCCTTCTCGGGCTCGCACGCTGACGAGCTCCCGGTGTTTGGGCCTGGCTTATCTGTGTTCAGCGAGGCCTGCTCTGGGGGTTGTTTTGCCTGGGCCGGCGGCGAAGGTTAAGAATCTGCCTTTCTAAGGAAAGTACTGAATTTACTATTGTATTTGTTATTTACTGAGTTAATTTCTGAATTTAGATTGTATATATATTTGTTTTGTCTTATTTTTTTCCCTATTTTGTCTCCCTCTCCCCTTTCCCTTCCC
>VXBX01007990.1:122378-147747 GCA_013400415.1 Scytalopus superciliaris | reverse complement strand
TAAAACGGAAAGAAGCTGATAAGAAAATCGTCTACGTGGTCGCTAAGGATCCACAATCTCCAAAACGCAAGAAGACAGAGGTCTGCTTCAATGACAACAAGAAGGCCTCTAGCAAGTCAAAGAAGAAATCCGATACCGAATCCTCTGACCAAGATCAATAGAGGGGCCCTGCCTCCTGCCAGGAGGAGGAGAGGGATCAGAATGACAACAGAATTTACTGGGCTGTGTGGGTTCGATGGCCTGGCACATCGAATTCTCACAAGTACCGAGCTTTAGTAGATACTGGTGCCCAGTGCACTTTGATGCCATCAGAGTATAGAAGCACAGAAACTGTTTCCATCTCTGGAGTGACAGGAGGGTCGCAAGAGTTGTCAGTGGTGAAAGCCAAAGTAAGCTTGACAGGAGACCAATGGAAAAAGCATTCCATTGTGACAGGACCAATAATACCTTCCAATTTTACTTAATCCTGAACAAATATGTATTTTCAGAAGGGAGGAGTGGTACTGGAAAACAACTATTCTTTTTTAAAACCAGCAGAAGTTTTGCCACTGGCCTCTGGGAGCCTTTGCTGAGCCTGTGCTGGCTGGGGAAAGCCCCGTGCTCCAGGACAAGATCTCTACACTGAGCTTGGCTAACAGGGTTTGTGTGGGGTCCTGAAGGACATGAGCCAAGAAAGCTGAGCCCCTCATCATGGTGGTGCATCCCTGGTGCTCTCAGAACAGTTCCTGGCTCCTCAGGTCTGCCTGTGTGTGGACCTCATCAGTCACTGGGTAAGTTTCTCAGCATCAGGAGAACATTGTTCACCACTGAGTCATTACAATACTTGTACAGAACCGTATTTTCAAGGGCTTGGTTCAGGTTCCTTTGAAGCCAGCGGCAAAGTTTCCTTTCACTTCTGTGGGAACAGAGTTGCTCTTGGAGCAGTCTGAATAAAAACTGTTACCTGCAGAAAAAGTATGGTACTTCCAGGAAAAAAAATAGTCTGTGAAGGAGCAACGTGATTTTTCACTTGTCATCAGATGGTGTAGAACAAAAATTGAAGCCTGTACTGTAAGAAATGTAATTTGATTAATATCTGTTCAGATTCACAGAACACACAGGCACTGCTAGACAGGAAAATCTCTACTGAAAGACATGCAGCTGTAATGACACACTGGGCACACACACCAGAGAATCAGAGGAAGCACTTTTCAGGTCTTAATGGCAAGTTACAGGGATTTCAGCCAGACGTGAAGGATTATCAGGGCTAACAGCAAGTACCCTGAGCCGCCCTTTGGTGCTTCACTGTCCCTGTCTGCAATGTAGGAGAGCCAAAAATGAAGCTGAAATGCCCGTGTTCAGCTGCAGGCTGCTGTGTGTTGGTTACAGGCCCACCAGATGAAGGAGATAGGTGGAGATGCAGGCTCTCCTGCCAGCCTGTGCCTGCTTGGTGCACACAGCAGATTTTTGGAAGATAGGTGGCAATGCACACCATCATATCTGGTGCTAGCATCAAGATTGTAGATCTTGCTGGTGCTGAAGCACTATTTCTTCTTTCTGGTTGTGCAACGGATGCTAAACAGGATGGCACAAACCATAGGAGCATCTGGGTCTGCAGGTCTGTGGGGCAACCCCAGAGGCAGAGGTTTCACCTGCACCTTGAGCTCCAGCCTGCTCCCATGGGACAGTGTCTTGTCAGCGATAAGCTCTGCCCTCCCCACCAGGCAGAACCAAAACTTACTCCAAAACTGCTGGTAGAGCCCTGTGGAAAAGAGGGGAACAGGCAGCCTTATAACTCCCGTAAAACTCTGCCCCAACTCCCTGCCTCTGCCTGGGCCATCAGAGCCTCTCTGTGGCACCATCCTGCCGCCCCAAAGAGCACAAGGCATGAGGGCAAAGAGGTGTGAGACAGCCTTTTCTTCTGGTGTGTTCCACTGGGAAAGGTGGCACTTCTGCAGCATCCTTCATTTCATTTTGATTTGTCCTTTCTGTGCTATTTGTGGCTTTATGTTTTTGTCCTGGAGGGGAAATGTTTGGCTTGATATGGTCCAGAATTGTTGTTTGGCTTATACTGTCTCCTGCATCATAAAAATCTTATTCAAGCAACTGAGTATGCAAGCCCCGTTCTCTGCCATATATTCTTAAAACTAGACCACAAGATTAATTTTCCTGCCCTTCTGGCACAAAGCTGTCTTGGCAGAAGCAGATGGAAGCAGCTGAGGTTTTGCAGATGAAACCACCTGTGTGCATTGCTGTACAAAAGCCAACTTGCCTTTATGTAACTCCTTCCACAGAGTGCCTTCTCAAACCCCTGCAGACGCGTGGGCAGAGCACAGCTTTGATGTTCCAGAGCTGGGCTCACGGCCTCAGCTGTCACCAGCTGGCAGAAGGAGCGAGACCAGTGCTTTTAGTGACTTTTGCCTCCCAGCTCCTGTCCTTCACACTGGGAGAAGCACCAGCAGTAGCAGCAGCAGCATACTCAGCTTTGCTCAGTAAGACAGGTAATGCTGAGAGCAACCTGCCACTGCCAGCAGCTGCCCACTGCCTGTGGCTTTTGCTGTGGTTACAGCCTGCCCTGTTCCTCTAAAAATCCTCTCTCCTAGGAGGACAGGGTGAACAGAAAGCAGGTTTCCCAGTAGGCTGTACTTAAGGCCAAGTCCTCAGGTGGGCTCAGAGCAGCCTCGCTACCCACAGCAGCCTCTCATCCATAATGGTTTGCCTCTGCTGAGTTTGAAACCTCTGTGATTCCAAAGTGAGCACTGGTTTTGGCTCCAGCACCGTTTCCACTCCCATGCCAGGAGCAGCTGCAGGAGGTGGGAGTGCTGTAGGACTCAAGGTCTTCAGCTCTCTGGTCTGCAGCCACCCCAGGTACAGCAGCCCCAACTCTGACAAAACCAGGACCCAGGTTTCCTCCCTGCTCATAACTTTGGTGCTGATCCCAACAGGAGCTGCAGCTGGAGGCTGGGGACAGCATCCAGAGTTTTTGAATGTCATGGCAAGTAGGAAAAAGTAAGAAAGGAAGTACAAGGTGTAAGTTAAATCAAGTCTGGTTTTCTGTGGCAAAACAGAGATTGTGGTGAAACATGAGAAGTGTTTATTTTCCAGAGATTAATATGTTCTTTTTTTTTTTTTTTCAGTGAAAATGTGGGAGTTTTGCCAAAAGCTGAAATACATACTTTTTTACTTTCAAAATTTAGAGAATTGTTTTTAGCTTCTGTACATTTCCTGGAAAAACAAATACTGGATTTTGTTAGTGAAGCTCCAACTTTGTGGCATAGAATTGTTCCATTTGGCATTTCCATCAGTGTGTTACTGATTTGTAACTCATTTTTCTGTTGTCCAACAAGCCTTTGGGGCTTTTACATTCATTTGGTGATGGTGCTGATGTTGAACTAATCTAATTTCCCTGTGATATCTAATTTATGCTGTCAATATTTAGCAATAATCAGAATAACTTTTCTTGTATTACTTTTTTGAGGACATAGCAGCAGTTCTGCTTTCCAATGCGAAAGGTCAAACCTTTATGTTATGTTTTGGCTGGTTTTAAAGGATAGATTCAGAAATCCACAACCACAGAGATAACTAGCCTGATTCAAAAGCATATTGTCCAAAATCTGACTGCTGGTCCTCCCAGGCTTCAGCACTGGATAAATACAGGGCTTCAACTCAATAAACTCTTCTACTAAGAAACTGAAAAGGGGCTGCACTTCTGCCCTGCAGAAATACCCCGTCAGCATCACCGGGTCTCCTGCTGACAAAAAGGATGGCTTTCCGGGCAGCTTCTTGCTTGCCGGTAACTTCCCCAAATTCAGGCACGTGTCCCTGCGTCAGTGGAGGTCGAGCCACGCCTTCACCACTTATTTCACGGCCCAGACTTCACATCACATGCATTTAACCATCCCGTCACCCCGGCAGAAGCAGTTCTCCTGCCTCCCCATGCTGAGCTGATCTTTTGCTGCCCCACTGACACACAGAGCATTTGTGTGTGTTTTTTCAGCCTGTCTAATGAACATGCACAAGATGAGAAGATTTGGTAAACAAACTGATCATTTAAGCAGGGGGTGATTATCTCCTTGAGATGCAATTAGCATTTTTCATCGTCATTAAAATTGGACCATGACTCACTATTGTAACTGACAAAAGCCTAAGTTTATTTGTGTATAGCTAGGAGACATCTACATAGTGCAAAGGAGCTGCACATAGATAAGAGGAGAAACTAAGATGGGAGAGCATGTGTTGTACCACAACTGCAGAAGAGCTGTTAGAGCCCACTGGGTACAGGCAGAGAGAGGAGCAAGCAGCTCCAGGCACAGTGTCATAAAGCAGCTACACAGAAACCAGAGTCACCAAGTTCTTTTTGGTTGTGTGACTGAGTAAGAAAGAGAACCAGAGGCCAAAAGTGTGGAGAAGGAAGGTTAAATTAAAGGAAGTGCATGGAGTACGTGAAAGCTAAGCAATGGTCCCATGTGAATACAGATGGGAGTTTGTGAACAGCTGTAGGGAAATTCTGTCCTGTAGAATAAGGAAACTACTCCATGAAGTGTTGTTCAGACACAGCCATGGATGCACCTTCATATATGTACTATATATAACCTGGTCATGGACAAGGAGTGCTTTGGTGCATATTTGTCTTTATTGTTTTTTTCCAAAAGGAAGCTGAAAGTGGTTATATCTGCATCACCCATCAAATTTTTTGATGGCTATAAAATTGAAGAGAGCATAGCACATGCTGTAGAGCATTTTCCTGATGTGCTTTTACTTCTTCCTCTATCCCCTTTTTGTTTCTCGCTGTGTTGCTGGAAGAAATTTTTCCAGTACAGTCTGTCTCTGTCTACAATTACACTGTGCAAGTCCACAAAGTATGAACATTACCAGCAGCTCTTTTAAAAAAGAAATACAAGCATTATAAAGCAAATGAATGTCCAGAGTTTCATCTTTTTCTTCTGCATCAGCCAATGCTTCATTTGACAATGAACAGCAATAAAAACCATTCTGTAAAATGTCACTGGGTGCTTTGAGCCCATCTGAGGCCCTTTTACGCACAGTGACCATAAGTTCTCCCCATTCAAAGGTTTCCCTGGTGCTGGGTGGAGGTGCAGAAAGTGGAGTGCTGTCTCAGGAGGGCTGTTTTTGGCTTCAGATGGTCCAGAATTTTTTGGTCTTATGTTGTCTTCTGCAGCATAAAATTCTGATTCAGTCAATGGAGTTTAATGCAATCCCCACTCTCTGCCATGCATTCTTGAAATTAGACCACAAGATATATTCAGTGATCTGAACAATTTTGCTGTTCTCCTAGCACAAAGCTGTCTTGGCAGAGGCAGATGGAAGCAGCTGAGGTTTTGTGACATCTCTGTGACCATTACCAGTCAGAACAAATTCAAGCAGCTCTGAGGATGAGAGAGGACTCTTTTCACCCTTAGGCTCTGAGAATGTGAATACAATTTGGTATAGGAGAATTTCAAACAGCTGGAGGAACTGAGGCTGCACAGCAAGGTGAACCCCAACTCCAGAGTGCAACAAAGCAGCTTGGATGTCCCAAGGCCACACTTCTCTGCTATTGTGCAATCATGTGGCTGTAGCAGCTTTATCTCCGAGTGTGTGCTCCACAATGTACAGCATCTAAGGAGGACTGTGAAGTGGCTCAGCCATAATGAAAAAAAACCAAAAAAACCAACCCAAACCCAAAGATAAAAAAAGAAAAGCGATACTTTTAAGAAAAAAGTCATAATGCAAAAAACCGCCCCAAATATTATGCAAACCAACAAACCAGGGAAAAAAAAAAACAAAACCAAAACCCAAAAAGACCAACTACAAACTAAATACTACCTCCAGGCAATTTACAAATTACTTTAGAAAAGAAAATAGATCTTCTGATCACTGGCAGAATCCATGACATTCCATCCATCTTCCTAAGTCAGATGTTGCATGAGAACATTGCCTGTCCAAATTCATAGTATTCATATGCAGTCACAACCATTGGAAATAATGCTAGTAAACAAACATGGTCAGCTCAGCCTCCTTCCTGGAAAGTACTTACATGCTGGACTAATACTTGCACAAGAGGGGCAGAAAAACACATCACTGTGCATTTCACAGTCCCAGTTCAGTTTCTAGGAAGAGGAGGGACTTTGCTTTATGTAGTTAGTACATGAAATATTGAAGACCTCAAAAGTATTAGCAGGAGTACCTGCGGATCCCATAACTGGTTCCAGGGCAGATCTTTACCAACAGCAAAAAGCAGCAACATGTTGGGTTATGCTTTGTTTTAATTTTGTCTCAAAAAAAAATCAGCTCAGAAAACCTCTTCCTGAAGTGGGTCCATCTGAAGTGTGTCCATGCACCATTTCTCCTGAGGACTCAGCTAAATCTCTTTGCAGTATTCAAGCTCCTGAATCCCCAGGCAGCAAATGCTTGATAGCAACTCTGATTTACTGTCTTTTTGCAAACTCGTGGATTTACACTCACTGCAGAGAAACTACTCTTGACTTACCACTGTTTAAAAGAGATTGGGTTCTCTTTAACTTGAATTTGTTGCCACACTTCTTGCTTAGGCATTAGTAAGAACTTATCAAGAGGGTAACAGAAGAGTTCATTAACTTTTATGAGACATGCTGTGATCCTCAGCTGGGACTGCACTGTTGTTGCTCTGGATTAATCAGATTTGAAGATTAAAGTCAGGTTGAATTAAATTTAATTTCTGCTGCAGTGGAGACTGCTAGCAGCATAGTGAGTGATGAGGTCAGGCTGCTTCTTGCTGGAAGGTAGGAGAACCCACTTCCTTGCAGGTAGAGCATTGCACTGTGAGCAGGGTGCATGGAGGAGTTGGGAACTTGGAGGATACAGGAAAACAAAACAAGAAGCTTCAGTGTCCTGCTTGTTAGGCAAAAAAAAAGACATGCCATCATTCTTGCGAGGTTTACTGAATTTTGTAGAAGTTGGACATTGTTACATAGGCTTCCTCATTGCTTGCTGATCTCATTTCACTGTCAGGCAGCATCTGGGATACGGTGCCACCATTTAGGGGTTCTGGGGTGGGCTGGCCAGAGGGATCCAGGGGAGGAGCAGAGGAAATGTTGGAACCACCGTTGTGCAGGGGCACCCTGTTGCCATGGCACACCTCACACCTGCTGGAGCTGCAGTTTCCTTCTGTGCCTCCAAACTGGCTCGTGCCCAGGAGTCTGTGCAGGGCTCCAGCCGGCCAGATGCCTCCGTAAGTCACAGACAGGTTCAGGTTACTATTGTCTGTCTTTGCAGGGATCATCTTCAGGTCTGATCTGTTCCTGGATTTTTCTGGAAGGTTTGTCTCTGGAGCAGTTGATGGCTGCAGAAAATTTTCCAGCTCTGCTTTTGCCCGAATACCATCCACTTTATGGATATGAACATAACCAAAACTCTCTGGGTTAAAGCTTATATCAAAACTCTGTGTGGCAAAGGGAACAGCACAGTTAGTTAACAGAGGGTAATAGTTAAGAGAAAAGATACTTTCATAATGTATTTGATTTTTAAAGCAGATTGAACAATAGGTTAACAGAGAATAAACTAACAACATATGGCTGAAAATCCCTGTCCTTATTAATCTGGACCGGTCCTGGTTCCTTCTGTGGGCAGCACTACTGCAGAGCATTTTATGCTGTACAGGATGTGGTGGGAACTGGTGTCTCAGAGACCTTCCTGACACACCCATCTATTGCATACCTGCCATTTCATAGGAATAAATGTGTTCACCCAGGCAGTTTCTTTCAGTTTTACCTTCCTAACTTAGCAGAGAGGAAGTAAAAGTTTGCCAAGACTTCCTGAAACACATTAGGAATCCCTGCACTGGGGAGCATGGAGGGTGGGAGAGTTGTCTTAGACCTCTTGTGAAATTAAGATTATGTTAATAATCTACCAGCTGGAGAGAACAGAAGAGAACTGGTGACTTTCCTTGTGAAAAAATGAACTAGACATACAGTTCTAATGAATCAGATTAATCCCATGCCTTAGAGTTTGTAACATTTGTCCATCTGGCTTTTAACTGGCAGAACAGGTCATGCACTGCATGGTGTATGAACAATTCTTCTGACCATGTAAAGGTACATGAACACCACCAGGGATGTTTGAAAAAGGTCCACATCCAGCACCAGGACCACACGTTCATGGAATCACCAAAGCATTTTCGCTGGAAAGGACCTCTGGAGTCCAACCTTGTGCAAGAAGTGTGACCTGGGTTGGGTTATCCATAGCCTGATCAAGCCAAGCCTTGAATATTTTCCCAAAAGGGAACCTACCTTGTCTCTGGGCAAACTACACAATGTTTAATTATTCTCATGAGAAAGATTCTTTACTTATATCCAGAAGAAACTTGCCCTGAAGCAACACATGCTTGTTCCCTCTGGGCCTGTCACAGTGCAGCCTTGTGGTCAGAGTACCTCCCCCATACCTCTACCTACATGTGAGTAGTATTCCCCACACCAAGCTCCCTTTCTTTTCTGTAAACAAACTTGTATCTTTCAGCCTTTCTTCATATATCAAATTCCCAAGCCCTCTGTAGTTACTTGATGTAAGTCAAAGCTCAAGCACTGTTTGAATTGTCTATTTCCACACCCTTGACCTGGGCAGATGTGGGCTCTCTCCAGTGAAATGTAGCAGAATTTTTGAAAGATGTACTAATCAATGCAGAAAATGCACATACTGTCTCTCATGAGTGTTAGTTTCGTCCCCAAGAGTCTACAGTGAGGTGGAAAAAAACAGTGGAAAACATACGTTTTTTGGCTTCTTGCATAGTTGCTCCAGCGTTTTTTTGTGATCAGAAAGGTTTGGCCATACAGCAGGCTTGATCCTGAAACAGTGACAGCAGACAAAAAAACAGCAAAAGGAGGGTTATGTTGAGGTGTCAGAGGTTCATATTGCATCATTTGTACTAATTCTTGCAAAGCCTTAGAGCTGGGTTGCATTATCCAGAATAACAACAGAAGAGTCACAGAATAGAACAGACAGGACATGAGGAGTTGTAAAGGTCACCAAAAAGTCATTGTTCTTTTGAGTGCACAAATTGTCACAGTCAAAGAAAAACACTTCACTAAGTACTGGAAAAGCAGCAAATTATGCTGGCAAGGAGCTTGTTTGCGTCTAGTTGTTAACAGGGCTCTGCGTGGTGAAACCGGTTTCTGCAAGTGCAAGAAGATGCTGTGGTTAAAGTGCAAATTTGCTGATATTTGCCTCTGCATGTTTACATAATTCAAAGAACAACATATTGTACTGCTCCTTGGCCAGCTATTTTTGCCTCAGATATTTGTACTGTAGCCTTGTCCCGCTGGTCTGATTTTCACTCCTTGATTTACAAAGTTCTTTTGTTGTTCTCCTGGAACCTGGGTACCTCCTGGGGGTACCCAGCTATGATGCATTCAGAGAATATTGTTCAGCTGATATTCAATATTGCAATTATATAAATATAACTACGTGTCTATGAATATATATTTAATTTTATTTGTGCCTGTATATGTGGCTGTATATACACACATGTATAAAACCTTCTTTTTTTAAAATTCAAATATCTGAGATCAAAAAGTCTCACCTGTTTTTGCTGCAGTTTTACAAAAGCAAAACTTCTACCAAAGTTAAAGAACTGCAGGTTGTCAGCAACAGTAAAATGCAAGAGCTAAAAATCTCAAGCTACATCTGTACTTGCAAATAAAACTGCACCAGGGTGGATAACTCCGGTGTCTAAAATGTTTAATTATTAAAATTGTTCTTTTCTTGGTGTGGTTTGTCTGAGGCCAGCTAGCACATCCCCAGGTAAACCCCATTTTTAAGTCAGGAGTTAGCACAGCCCAAGTGATGTCCTGAGAAAGCAGCTCACTCACAGCCACCCCTCTCGAGCTGGATGTCAGGCACAGGCTGCTCTGAATGCCCTGGAAGAGTCCTGGCTTTCTGTCTTGTGTGGAGTTCATCCTCTATGTTTAAACTTGAATTTTTTCACTTTAGATTCTAGTGTCACCAGATTATCTACGTATCTGTTTGTTTTCTTAAATTTGCCAACTGTAAATGCCAAATGATCCTATATAGCTGTGTGGTTAAAAATATATTTAGAGTTACCTGTCTGTTGCTGTGTAGCAAATATATAAAACAGAAAGCAATGCAGACAAAGGACTTCCTGGGTAATGAATCTATCTCCTGATACATTCTGTATCTCCCTCTTCTGTCATAACTGCTTTGGTGGAGGATATGGAGCCTGGTTTCACCACATGGCTGGCTGGATGTGGATCTGACTGGGCTGGTGTCTGACAACACGAAGCCCTTTTTGCAGAGGGCTCTGCCTGCTGCTTCTGCAAGTGCTGCAGAGCAAACACCTCGCTGACTCAGCCTGTGAAAGGGAAAGAGGAAGTCTTCCTGATATGCTCCTTTTCACACCTCTTGGGACTTTACTAAAGCCTGCACGTCGCTTTCCTGCTCTGGATCTTGCTTTTGAGTCAAACCTGCCTCCAAGCAGGACACTGACTCTGTAAGGGTTTTGGGCCCAAGGTTGAAGTCTGCTCGAAGTGACAGGTCATCTTCTGTGTGCCAACACTGACTCTTGTACTGCCCATTTCTACTCCTTCCCTGCTTTCCTTGCTACAGAAGTCCAGAGCTGGAGAGAGGATAGTTTGCAAGTATAGCAGGGAAAGCGGTAAGACTGTCAGAACAGGACTGACTTCCAACACTTTTTCTGATGTTAAGAGATTTAGATTACCTGTTTTCCCAAAAAATTATGATCAGTGCAATCATAACAATGCACAGCATGAATCCCAGGATGGAGAGTGTAATCCTGACCACACTGCTGTCTAAAGGAAAAGAAAGAACATCAGCCAGCGCATGTAAATGTCTCACTCCTAAGCCACTGTAACTGTGATGTCTTTTCAGATAATAAATTGGGAATTAACACCAAAAGTATTGCCTAGCGTTGTATGGTGCAATGATTCATTTCTCCTGTCCCCCTGAAGGAGGAAAAAGTTAGGCTGCCAGAGCATCAGCACTTGGCTGAGCTCCAACCTGGATCCCCAGACTGGATTAAAGTAGTTTGAAGTCTGCTATCACTTCCAGTGCATTGAAATCACCACTTTCCGTGTCCTCACAGCAGCACTGAAATGCACATTATGTGGAGGTGCCCCTCGGTACTGAAGGGACTGTAAGGACTACATGAACTATTCCTGTTCAAAAGTGCAGGGATGAGATTTTATCCTGTGTTGCAGTTGTAATTAACTTGCCATGTTTGCACACAAATCCAGGGTCCCGAAGTGGGTCCTGTTTCACAATCTTTGTGCCTTACCCAGCCACTTTCCGAGTGCCCTGCTCAGGGTGGCTGGTGCCTGCTCAGGCTGACCCTGCTGTGGCTGTGGGCTTTTCCCTCCCCATGCTCTCATCCCTGCTGCTGCTGGGGCTGGCCAGGAAACCCAGGCCCCCCAGCTCACCTTTCATCCTGGTGGACCAAACTATTTTCTACCCTTACCCTCCATGGAGTGCTGCTGTCTTGCTGTCCTGAAGCTCTTGGAAGTGCTCCATTCGCTCCATGTGCCCTTAAAATAATCTCCGTTGGGTTGTGAACGGACTTTCACCTCATATGATGCATCATTTTCAAGGGTTTTCCCCAGCAATTTCATTTGAAGGTATGGCGACTCTATTGTCTAAATACACACACACACACAAAATCCAGTTATTTTTCCAGCAGACAGTGGAGAATTATCTTTGAGTTTCAGCAAAATGTGTGAGATCAGGTGCATCCCTTCAATACCGTGCTCTTTGTTCCATGCCTTTTGTTATTACAGAGGTGCTTATCAAGGCATCAGCCTGTTTAACAGCAAGGTAGTCCAGGCAGTATTGAGAAGACAAATGCCAGATAAAAGCTCCTTGAGAAACAGCTGGGACTATCAACTGTGCTTTGCTACTGACTGCAGTGGGTAATCTATGCTTCTCTAGGAAGGCTCAGAAGAGAGGGGGGAAATACATTTGTGCAGCATGAAAAGACAACTTCTGAAAGAGCAGTTACAGGGAACTCTGAAGCTGAAATCCCACAGTGCAGCTCTGGTGCTCTTCATTTTAGTGTATTTTGCTGCCTAAATCCCCTTGCCTTTTTTTTTTTTTTCCTTCTATTTACAGTCCTCCTGCTGTTGCAAAATGTGGAATATGTAAAACTTTCTTAAGAAAGGGTATTCTTTGATGTCTGATCTTTAAATACTTTCAGGCCTAATCAACAATAAAGGAGACACAATCCATGAAGCAGATGGCAGCTAACAAGTTCTAAGTGATGCCCAGGTGTTAGAAAAACAAAGTACTTGTTGATAGAATTGCCTTGTTATGGTTTAGGGCTTGAGATGTTCTCAGAGTTAGGGAGAGGCTAACAAAGCTTGGGAAGCATGGTATACCACTGATAGTGAGCACAAAGAATGCAGAATTTATGGGCCACAAGGACATCTGGCACAACTCCCAAGATAAGGAAGAAACTAACAAAAACAACTCAGCAACTGTGGTGAAATTAACTCAAGCTGGGTAAAAGGTATTTCCAGCAGGGGTAGGTTGTGACCACTGACTTATAGACCACCAACACAAGAAACCCACCGACTCAAAGAAGAGAAAGACTGAACATGCAGACTAAAGCATGAGAAGTGAGAGAATCATTAACCAATAGCACGTAGAATACTAATTAATAAAAGAACTATGTAACATAGCCCAGGAACACTAACTTCTTTGTTTTCTAAGATCTGTAGTAATATAGTAATATAAAATAGTAAAATGTTTTGATAGTTGGGTATTTGATTTCTGGAGTGCAACTAGGCACCCAGGCTTGCACAGCTCTGAAATCAATAATCAATGTCTCTCTCAATAATCAATGTCTCTATCGGCTTGCTACACCCCATGTAACAAATCTGATTTGTTCCCTCTGTAAGAACTGTTTTCCTCCATGAAAAACAAGTGTAGCCTGTGCTTTCAAATGTCATGACTAGCATTTGCATGGCTGCCTCTGTCACAGGGGTGTGTCACAGAGGTCCCTGCAGCTGGCCAGCCAAAACCAGACCCAGCAGATCTGCCTTTAACAGGTGAGGGAGAGATGCAGGGCTGCATCTGAGGTCTGGAAGGACTCAGTGGAAAGGGGGCATGAAGTAACTTAATAAATGAGAAAAGAGATCATACATTTTGCTGGCTGATGAGCACAGAAAATAAGAGCAGAAGTACCAAAGCAAAGAGTGAACCATCCAAACACTTTCATTTGCCACAATGTGCCTTTTCTTCCTACTGCAAAACCTAGATGAATGAAACTTTATTAGCCCAGAGAAATATCTAACTGAAAGTGGTGCTGCCAGCCTGGAATTAATTTTACTCATGAAATTTCCGAATGTCAAATACTGCAGTTTTCCAAGTTTTCAGCTGAAGAACTGTAGAAATGCAGATTTGAGCATATTTACACGGTCCAGGTAATTTTGATAACGTTTAATTTTGCAAATTAGTGCAAGCCACAGCAATACATCATTACTTACCCTCCAAGTACCTTCTTTCTGACGATAGGCTAGCTGGTGTATTAATTTGTCCTTTAAGTATTTCTTCGATGAGTGTGGGGTATGGTAACAAATAAGATATTCATTTGCCTCCCTTTGATAAGTGATGTTTATACCGAAAGGTACTTCAGGCTTAACTGCAAACAACAAAAAACCAGGATACAACAGGAGTAGTATAAAGTTACTAGAAAATAAACAGATTTTGAAAAGTAAAAAAAAAAGTCCACTTCAAGTCACAGCCCCTGCAGGGTGATCTGGGCCTGTCCTGGACTGGGCAGTCTGAGCCCCAGCTCATCCTTACACCCTGATTCTGAGAGGGTCTTGGTTTTGACCTGCTGAAGCAGCAGTTTGACCAGCAGAGAAGGTGCTTGTGAAGGATGTGATATTTAGTGTTGGAAAGCAATTGCTGAGCATGCCAGTCTCTGCCCTGGGGCTGGTTATCAGCACAGTGGGACTGAGGAAGGGACAAAGTCTGACAGTCTTAGGTAGGACAGAGGGGGCTGTGGCTCCAAACCCTTGCTGTGAACCCACTCCCTATCTGGTCTGCAGGACAGTGTGTCAAAAACCATCTCTGCAAGTACATCCAGTCCAATATGCAGCCCTCAGGACTATCCCCAAACTGAGCCTGAGCTGGATGTGCTTGCAGCCTTCAGGGACCTGCAGTTGTGACACTGAAGCTTCCTGAATTCACCCTGTAGAGTACATCAGCTCTCACAGGAACAAGAGAACCCACACCTCTCTCCTCTCAAGAAAATGCGTATAGCCATAAATTGTGCTCACTGTTTCTACAAGCTTCAAACACTTAGTCCTCCCATGCAGATCCCACAGTTTCTAGAGTAGAGACCACCAAAGATGGTCAAGACTGGACCATAAACTGAGAGGCAATGTAAAATTATTACGAAACTATTGAACTCAGACAGAGATGTTTCACAAGTGTGAAGTGCTTCACAAGAAGAGTTTCACAAGTTCCTACTTAACGCAAGACAAAGCAATGTGGTCCGGAATGAGACCAGTTCCCAAGAGGAGTAAACTCTGTGGAAACCCTCTTTCTCATGAGTTTGCTATTTCTTGGTTCAGGCAGGTCTCCACTGTGACACTGACTAGGCCATTCATGGTTTTCAGTGCAGGATCTTGCTCAGACAACAGGATGCACCACAATGCAAGGCGTGAAAAAGTGAGCTCTTGCAACCTTTTGGTCCCTGTTCTACAGATCTTGTACTATACATGGGGTGATAGCCCCAAAACTGCATACTCCCTAGTAAGAGGTGAACAAAATGTCCCTGCTTGACAGTTCATCCACTCAGAAACAGCTGCCTCACCCATGGACAGGATATGCGCTACGCCTAGGTCTGAGCAGAGTGTCAAAATCAGCTGGAATTCAGCTGCACCTTTTGAATGGAGGTTAATCATGTTTGTCTTTGAACCAAGGGAAACACAACACTGATAAACACCTCAATCCAGTCTACATGCCTGCTAAGGCACTACTTTATACTGCCCCTATGTCATCCAGATTGATGCCTAGGCTTTGTGCTGGCATGATTTTTTCCCCAATAACTTTTATATCCTGAAAATGTCCAAGATGTTAAGTGTCTTACCAATGTCGGTTAAAACCAGATTCCTGCAGACCCTTCTCTTCATCTCAGAGAACATGCAAACATCTGTATTTGAGAGTATATCAGTGAACTCTAAGAAGTATGCATCCTCCTGTTTCTTCATATTGTAGCACATGTAATTGTTGTCTTCCTTGGTACTGTTGGCCAAAATGATATGACATTAATTTCTTCTGAGTCTTACTATAAGTTAACTGCTTACTATTAAGGGACAAATCTTGCTTGGTTGCTCATTTCAGTTCAACTGAATTGAGACTCTGTGTGAAATTAGAGGAAATGCCATGCAAATAAAGAGTTTGAGAGATTGATAGTGTTTTTTCTTGTTGTCTTTGAGCACAATAATCAAGTGACATGAATCACATTAGGAGTAATGGAGCTCTCAAAGGAAAAAATGCAATTCTTCAATTGGAGGTATATGTGTTTAAACATTTGTATGTTTAAAAGTTACTTTAGTGCTGCTGTTTTAAATTTAAGGCAATAGGTTTTGATGCTCAGTGAAGATAAAGAGAAATTTCCTATTGATTTAAGTGCTAGCAAATACAGGGTCAACAGTCAGCCTGGCCATGAAGGAGTCATATGGCAGTTTCAGAACTGTGTTATTCCATCTGTGTTCTTCCCATGTTTGAGGACTATAATAAAATTGCAGTCAAAATCTGTAATAAATCCCATGAAAATATAAAAATGCTAATAAACTATGTGGAAGAAA
The DNA here is from genome assembly GCA_013400415.1 of Scytalopus superciliaris. Lineage (NCBI taxonomy): Eukaryota > Metazoa > Chordata > Aves > Passeriformes > Rhinocryptidae > Scytalopus > Scytalopus superciliaris. The sequence goes on along the minus strand of VXBX01007990.1, from coordinate 131,947 downwards.
AAAAAAGAAAATCATTAGAATAATGAAGTTTACAAAAAAAATCCACTTCTTTTGCCACAGAACTTTCAGGAAAAGTGAAGAGCAGAAGTATGCTGAAGAAACAAAATCTGAGCTTCTTCAGATTGGTGCAACAGTGAAAAAAAAGGTGGAAAGAATTTGAAAGCCTCAATAAGAAGTGGGAGTGACTGATGTGTTTGGTAACTGTTTGGGTTTTCTATACTTGTTTTACATTTTTGCATGTCTGTTTGCAATAACAATAGTTAGCCTAGCTAAAGGCATTTTCTCTGATGTGGAAAACTAACCTTCTTGCTAAAATATTTTCTGTGGCAGGGATCTGTGTCTTCAAAAACAATTTTATTTTTCAGTTCATAAAGGGTAGGTTTGAGTTTTTTTAAAATATCATTGAACTTAAAGGAAAAAGCTCTCAGTTCATGTTGGCTATGTACGTATTTACAGGTGTTCCAGGGCAACAGAGGCAAGATCAGAACTATTGGAGAAGTTATATTCCTCTTTAGAGACCCTTCCTGCCCTCTTTTTTTTTCTCTTGTAGGGGAGTTATGTTCTCTTTCAGTAAACCTCTCTTCCTTGCTGAATATAGTACTCAAACTTGGCAAAACAATCTGAATAGGAATTTTGTCTAGCCCTGCTGTCCCTGTTTCCCAGCATGCAGCAACATGATTCACTAGGGCTTAGCATTTCCCTTTCCAGAAGTTTGCCAAAGGACACATTGACAGCACTTACCACAGAGACAGGGTATAGTTAGTGTTGTGAGGAGGCAGCTCAGTAAAATTGCAGGTCAGGGTGCTAACGGAGTTCTTAATTTCCAGCTGACTGAAGCACTTAATGTCAAAATTGTCTGGTTCATCATCTCCGAGAGTCCCTAAGGAGAGATTCACAGGATGTTACTGAAGCAAACCCGAGAGTGTGTTTGATTTGCAGCTGCCATTGTATAGGATGTTGTTTCTTCATGTGGTTGCCTAAAAGGCAGAGGATCAACCCACCTGTTTTGTAAGAAGAAAAGAAACCTTGTTTAAAATGAAGTTAAAAGACATTTGCACCTTTCAAGGTTGCTCTCCCTGCATGCCAGTGAAGCCCACCCACTTGCAAGAGTATTTTAGTGCCATCAGGCAACTAAGCCCCATTTCGATTGTACTGAAAAGTTTTCTGAAATGTCACAAATTTGGGCTCAAGAGGGAAAGCTCAGGCTTCCTACCAGAATGTGTGGTTTCCTGCAAATTTGCTTCCATGACTAATAACACAATCATGATTTGTCTAAGAGTGTAAGACTTGAGTCCTACACTTGGAGGGTATGAGGTCAGTGATGTAAAAACTGACGATTTTGAGAGATGTCCTCTCCATCAGAAACTGCAACTTCAGCCTCATTTCATGAAATCTTGTCCACCAGCAGAGTGGATGTGGAAAGGATTATTGCCAAGACTTTTGGGTGGATCCTTGGGGTAGGATTGTCTATGTCTCTGTTCACATAAACCTTTTCCTTGTGTCCAGGGACTATCCTTGATCCCCTGCTCAGTCCTCTGCTATCTGTTCCTCAGACATGTCTTTGCTATGTGGGGCATCTGATGCAGTGAGAAAAGAATCATAAAATGATTGGGTTGGAAGGGACCTTAGAGATTACCTTATTCTAATACCCCTGCCATAGGCAGGGATGCCACTCACTAGATCAGGTTGCTCAGGGGGCGTCCAAACTGGCCTTGAACACTTCCAGGTTCAGGCCATGCACAACTTCTTTGGGCTGCTTGTTCCAGTGCATCGCTGGCCTCTGAGTAAAGAATTTCTTCCTAATATCTAATCTAAATATCTCCACTTTTAGTTTAAAACCCTCCCCCCCTTGACCTATCACTGTCTGCTCTGGGGATATCAGTGACTCACACTCACAAACACAATGGGGAAATATTGAAATGTTTCCAATGGAAAATCCCTCCCAGAAAAAGTGATGGTCAATTCTGCAGTAACCCATTTGGATCACTGAGGTGTGGTCAGCTATTTGGATACTGGACTCATGCTCCTGACTGTGACGTCCTATGAGCCCTGGCCAATCATTCCAGTGTACAGGATGAGCCAGACCTTTGCCAGCATGGAAGCACATCTGAAGATTCAAAAGGCTTATGGTTTGATAGCAGGGAGAAAGCAGGGGAGAGTTTTTTTGATTTCTTTAAAATGTAAGTCAAGGGCATCACCATCAGCAGTGTTTCTTTCTGACCTGAGGTAAGCTGCATCTGGAGTTGAGTTTTGAGTAAGAGAAGAAATTCAAAAGTCAGCTGCAGAGAAACACACAAAAGCAGTATAGGCAGAGGCTAGGAAGGGGACTGCTGCCACCAGCACCCATGGTGGGCGGCAGAAGGGATAGGAGCATCTCATGCTGCACTAATCCAGAACCCACAGGCAGCTCTGTCCTCCCTGAGCTACGATTTAGTGGCATTCATCACCATGAGCAACCAGCGTAAGAAGTTATTACTGGTCTCACCACAGCTCTGGGAGCCCAAATCTCCCTGAAGGACAAGGAATGCAGTGTCTTCTACCAGTGTTGCTGCTTTGAGGGGAGAACCTGTGAAGCAGAGACATGGACAAAGCAGGTCCTGTACAAAGCTGCTGTGTTTGACCATCATATTCAAGAGAGCACAACTGTGGGACAAGCCCTGCAGCACTTTCACACAGGTGAGAGTCTTGTCCAGTGCAGCCATATGGGCAGGCATACATGTACAGAAATGTGTACCAGGTTGGTACCATGGCGTATTTGTGGATAAAAGTATGGGCATATAAATATCTGTGTTTTCAAAACTCATCCAATAACAAGTAAGCTGAAATGAATCCATGAAAAATTGAAAAAAATCCCATATTTTATACAGATATATATACACCCAAAGTTGACATGGACAAATATGTCATGTTTTAAGCCTAAAATTTTACTTGCAGCTGCCAGGAGTCTTGGTTATTTACACTCAAGGCAATATTAAAACTTATAGATTATGATGACTAATCTTTCTATCTATAAGACTGCTTGGCACTCTCTGTATATGCAAACTACATCTACCAGACTTTGCACAAACACACAAAACAGACAATCATCCTATTAATAAATTAATTCATCATCCTATTAATAAATGGCTTATCATAAAAAAAGAATGTTTCAGCTGCCCACTACTGCTCTGTTAAAAGTTTACCAAAATTTAAACTCATTCTCTTTCAGGCTGGGTGCAAAATGAAAGGAAAGGTTTAGTCTTGCAGTTCAAACAGCCATTTAAGGTTTAACCAACACAGTGTAGCTTTGGTGCCACACTGGAAGAGAAGCTGACTTTACCTCTTTGACACTGAACTTTTAGTGATTACGTGGTTCCTTATTCATGGAAATAATGTACTAACCATAGCATATATGATAATTAAACCTCATCCATAGTGTTATGTAAGCAATTTGAGATGTGTTTCCTGCTATGGTTTTTCCATGGGCTGACTAATTTTTTTGTCTGACATAAGTATGCATGCAGCTTCAGTCATACTTCTTCCCTAAACCTCAGAACCACCATGCACGAATGTGTTTTATATGTGAATGGTTTTGATGATTCTGACATGACTCATACTGCTAAGGACTCTTCACTCAATTAAAAATTTACAAGACTATAATATTTACCTTGAGAAGCCACATGAGGCAGAGCAATGAGCCTGGCTCTGCTGAAACCAAGTCAGGGATTGGGAGGGAGCGATTCTAGTGGGATAAAAGCTGCTCTCATAGCTACAGCCATGGCAGGTCCTCCACAGAAATGGATTTGGACAACATCCACCAGGATGGTTCAAACCACAGCAGGAACCTCAGGAGCCTTTACCAAAAGAAGGGTGGTAGCAGATGCTATGGACATGCTTCAGTTTCAAGCTCTAAAGCTGTCGGGACTAACAGCAATGCATGAAATCAAGCACTGCTAAGCACTGAAGAGTCAGTGGCCAAATTTCCAGGGTCAGTGAAGTGACTTTCTCCATGGAGGGAATAATGTGGGATTTCTAGTGCTGATGTGATTCAGGCAGAACTCATTTTAATTACGAGAGTTTTGATGTGGGTTGGACAAACCATGTAAGTGTGGGTAGAAGGACCATTGAGGCCAAACGTCCTGCCCATGAGAGCCCACAGCCTGCTGCTCCTGCTTCCCCCACCCATGCCCTCCTGCCCCTCCATGGCTCCTCTTTCTTACTTCTGCTTGTGTCGATCTTAGGGCTTTTGGGGGGTCTCCGTCACTTCTGCCAGGCTGGGGGACAGCATTTGGGAGGCTCAGAAAAGAGAAGGAGATGGAAGCAAGTGCTGCAATTAGCTTTTCCATCCTCTACCCATAAGAGAGGTAGCTCACCTCCAAAAGGGTGAGCTCATGACCAAGTCTGCTGGTGGCACCTTGTCAAGAGACAGGGTAAGTCAGAAAGGCAAAGGGTAGAAGTCAAACACCTGTCAGTCCAGTGTAATTTTACCCTGGATTCCTTAATTGGTTGGTGAAATGCAGGAGAGTCATAAAGAAATCATAAAAGCTGGCAATTGCTCAGTGGGGATTTTCTGAATCTGTTTGTCTTTAATTCTAAGCAAATTATAATTTACTGGAGTTAGTGACTAAATAAGTAAAGATCTGATCATATCTGCTTTTGGGAAGCCCTGAAGATTTCAGTGATACCAACTGACCAATAGATCAGTAGCATTGAACATGCATCACCATAGCTGCTTGTAAAGCTGGCTCTAAACGGCTACATATGAATCAAAGGAAAATAGAGAACCTAAGGTGGTTAGATGCAGTTCTGAGCCAGATCTTGTCTTCTTTTAATTAATTAACCTATCATGAATATCTTATCTATGTATATACGTATGCATGTACAATTGCCTACGCACACATATGTTATGTGTGTGACACCCAGGGAAAAATGAGATTCCCTAGCTCTAACATAGGAATACAACCATTCCCTTTCTAAAAACCAAAAACTCTTTTGTCCCCAAACAGTGGAACTCTAAACGATCAGTAACTGAGTAAATGCCCACGTCTTGCAGGCATAGTGCACGAACTCTGTTTCTTTAGTATCAGACAAACAAGAGTTTAGCAGATCTGGGGCTGAATCTCTAAATCAAATTTTTTATCTCTCTTTTGAGAAAAGGAACAGCAGTCTGAAACAGTGGTTTTATTGCTGTTTTTAAGTTTTTTGTATTTGACCTTGATGCTGCTAAATAATTTTCACTTCTCTAAACGAGATCATGCAATGTACAGTAAGCCTAAATTTAACCTGTTGATTCATTTGTAATTATTTGGTGTGTAAGGAATGAATGCTGTTAGTAACTGGCTGTGAGAACTCCCTGGCTGAGTTGCTGTGTTAGCCATGCAGGGAGAGAGACTGGGACTGTTCCCTAGATACGCCTGATGCAACTGCTTAAAGAAAATGTAAAAGTTTGGCTTCTAAAGTGGAACAAACTTTAGGTCAAGTTTGAGTTATATTGAAACATTTTATTTGGAGGAAACTGCCAAGAGCAAAAGAAGCCAGAACCTCATCCCTCTCCAATGGCAGCTTAGAGTGACCATGGGTTGCAGAAGAGTGAAATGGTTCCCAGCTCCCAGGCATGACTCCTCACACAAATACTAGATTCTATGAGAGAGGAATAACAGGTCTGACCCTGCATGCCCTGTGCATAGTTACGGCCTCCCTGATTTCCTATGAATTTTGATTTCATAAGAATAGTGGATTTGGGGCTAAAACTAAATAGGTATCCTTCAGCTTCACCTCCACCTCAGGTGCTGGCACTAAAAGAGAGACTGGAAGTAAAAAGACAAACATATTTAACGCAGCATTTGCATTTTTCAGCTCTTAACTGAGTATTTTCAAGATCACGCAGGAGTGGAAAGACGAAGATGAAATGACTCACCATCACCGTCTGCTGAGGTACAACCACTTTCCCCAAAAGTGGTGTGAAGAAACATGGCGAAAATGCTCAATAATGTACTGGGCTGTGTCATTCTGAGCACGCCGCATGTGTGCAGTGCCTGTGTGTGCGAAACCCGCGCCGGCTGCCTTTATAGCCAGCATTGAGCAAACCCATCGCCTGACAGAGAGACCTCAGCCGAGGGGAAATGTAAACATGCCTACGCAGAGGGTGGCTGGTGGCAGAGGGAAGGAAGCCAGCCTGAAGATAATAGCTGAGCTCTTACTTTGAAACAGGCTTCCCCACTTCAAAACTAAGGACCTTCTGGATCAGGCCTGCCAAGCTGTGTGAGCAAACCTGGGAAAGTCCAGTGGGAAGGGAGGGAGCGTGTTCCATGAGCAGTGCTCCCAACTCAGCTACTGTGATTTGTGCTGCTGGTTTCCACTGAGTGAGTTTTCCTCCCAACAGAGGTGCACAGGTCCAAGGGAGGAAAACCCTCACAGCTATGAAACACTGAAGTGTGATTGCTTTTGTTTATTCTTTAACTGTTGGCCAAAAGCAGCATTGTCAGCAGGTCAATGGAAGTGATTCATTATTCTTTGAGGGCCCACCTGGACTACTGCATTCAGTGCTGTGATCCCTAGCATAAGGAGGACACAGACATGCTGAAGTAAGTCCAGAAAAGGGCCATTAAGATGATGAGAGCACCTCTCCTGTGCAGACAGGCTAAGAGGGTTGGGGTTGTTCAACCTGGAGAACAGAAGGCTCTGGGAAGACTGTCTCTTGGCCATTCAGTATGAAAAGGATGCTTACAAAGAAAAGAAGATTGATAGAAAATATTTACCGAGGCCTGTAGTGACAGGACAAGGCACAACAGTTTTAAATTAAAATAGAATAGATTTAGATTTGACCTAGAGAAGAAATTCTTCACTGTGAGGGTGGTGAGGCATTGGCACAGAGAACTTGTGGATGCCTCATCCCTGGAATTGTTCAAAGTCAGGTTGAACGGGACTGTGAGTATCATGGTCTAGTGGAATGTGCCCCTGCCCATGGCAGGGGGGTTGAAACCACATGATGTTCAAAGGTCTCTTTGAACTCAAAACCTTGTGTGATTCTGCGAAGTTCCGCTTAAGGCAATGCTGACCCAGAAAAGCTGTGATTTAAAAGACCAGCCCTGAAAAACCTGGCTCCTGAGAACAAAGTGGCACATATCACATTTGTTCAGGCTTTGGACAAAGTAAAGGCAGAAAGCAAAAGATAAAGAGGTGTTAAATATTTCCTTTGCACCCTTTCTGTGGCTGTAAACACCAACGCACGCCGGAGGGTAAAGCAGGGCCGTGCACACGGTTGACTGATGTGGCTAACTACAAGTGAGCTGAAGACCTGAAAGAGAAGAGCAAGCTCTGGCACAGCCCTGGCTGCACCAAAAAAAGCTTTAGGTTGGACGACTTAAGGAAGTCAAGGGCGAAGTCGGTAACAGTGCCCAAACAAACAGAAAAATTATGACACTGTAATAAGGAAGCTCAATATGGAAACCACATCAACTTTCTCAGTTGCAAGGAAATAACCTAAAACTCTCACCAACGTGATGAAAGCTCAGGCCTCATGTCTGGAAAAGTGTTCTTGCCAGAACATCAGGGACTGTTCTGCAGTGTCTCTTACTGCCTAAGCTGGGGGCAGTAAGTTGTCGAGGTGTTGTTTCTGGGCTCCCCCGTGTTATTTTAATGGGAAGAAATGGCACTCTTTCCACAAGATTTCAGGGAGGCTGCCTGGACGATGGATATCTCCAGTATCTTTATCAAGCCCCTCCTTGTAGCAGGACCATGGGGGTCCCCACCAAAGCATTCCCTGAAGATGCATTAAACACAGGTGGATACAGAAGGATGGGTTTGGGTTCACTGTCTATGTGCAGGCATTTACAGCATGTATTGCTATGCCAGAACTCTTCATGCTGTGCCTCTGACTGGCCAGTGAGGAGCACAATTCAGCTCATCCTAACACAGATACTAAAAAGATGAAATCTAAGCTTCCAAATACATTTATTTCTCTCCACTGAATTCAAAAAGAGCCCTGGGTGAGGCAGGGGTAGATATCTGCTTGGCAGACCTCTATGATACTTCTCACCCACAAACAGGAGAGGGACCTGCCAGGGTGACCACCCACACGAGGCAGAGCAGGAGCATGACATGGTGTGGGAGCCATGGAGACACTGGAGGGGGCAACACCATGGCCTGACTGACCCTTTCTCAACTCTCTCAGGTTGATTTCACTTACAGGATTATTTGGGTCACTGCCAATTCTCATGCTACCCCTCCAAGAAACGTGATCTCTCTGAGTCAGCTCGTGGAACTTTAGCAGGAGTTTGTCCTCATCTCTCTCTCCTGAGTTTTCTGTGATTGATCCAAGCTGATTGCAGCCAAACTTGAATTAGTGAGATTGGGTCTCAGTGACCTCACATCCCTAACGCCTACCCCTTGCTTGATTTAGAAAAGTTTAGGTGACAATTTCAATGCCTTTCTTAATAATCTTCAGTATCATATTAGTCTAGAAACCCTCAGGCTAATTTCTACCAGAAATTTTCAGCCAGAAATGTCATTAAAGGAGGCCTCTCCTGTGCAAATTGATCACTATCCAGAAATGACACCTTCTCACTTTAAATTTGTCTTGTTTATAATTGAGTGGGCTATCACTTTGATCTTTTTTTTTTCTTTTTTCTTTTTTCCTGTTTCAGTTGGAGCAAACTAAAAGAAAAAGTCTTTTCAGACATAATATTTTTGTTGAACAATCTCATTATCAGACCTGTGCTGCTCAGGGGATTTCCATGTTGTCATGGCTGCATTTTGCCTGGGTGGGGAAACAAGGGACCACAATGAAAAGAAAAAAAAAAAGAAACCAGTATAGAGAAAAAACCCCTGTAGCAAAAGTACATTTTGTTTTACTTCTGCATCTCTGCTTCAGAACCTGTTTGATTTCTAATAGGTATTGGAGTCCATTAGTCTCCCCTTGTTGCCTTCCTCTAATGCCTGGGAAATAGGAAATGAAATCTTTGAGAGTCAGAATCCTAGGACAGCTGAAGGGTTAGCACCCAGGAGAGGCTAAAAGAAAGCTGTGTTACTCTTCACTTGCAGTAAATTTATGCTGTTTCTGCCTCCTAGTTCAAGGTTCCACAAAAACCCCTCACAACACGACAAAACCACAAGAAAAAAAACCCTCCAGTTTAAACAGATATGTTTTGAAGGTCCAGCAAAACTATACCTGTACTTCATCCATATGCCAGCTCTCTTTGGGTCCCAACACTCTGTTTTGGAGCTTTGAGTCACCCTAGACTCTCTCACGTTTTTAGCCATTGACAGAGTCCAGGTTACAGCTCCTGTGAGTGTGAAAAGCAGTGTTTTCAGTGCCCCTGTGGTGCACAAGTGTGTGCTGCCCATGTAGTGTACCAGCTCTGCAGCACTTTCTGCTGGTCCTTCCACATCATGCAGTGCCTTCTTGGGTTATCACTTTTGTGACATCCTCTGAAAATGACTAACCAGGCAAGTCACTTACAAGTCAGCATTTCTGTTTGCCTCTCATATTATTTGTTCACTTGGTTTTTATTCTCCTGAGGACACAAAAGGTCATTTTGATTCTGTTTTGGTTCAAAAAAACCCCAAAAAACAAAAAACCAAAAAAACCC
>VXBX01007990.1:109785-122303 GCA_013400415.1 Scytalopus superciliaris | reverse complement strand
AAAAAAAAAAAAAAAAACAACAAAACCAAAAAACCCCCACCACCCAAAAGCCTTCTGCTTATATGCTAAATTTAAATCTGCTATTGGTATCTGTTTAGAAAGATTATGTTAGTAGATCCATGGCTTCTACCAACAAGGCTTTTCAAATGTTCCAGTTCAGGGAGCTCCCAGAGCATCTCTGGAGTGGTCCTGCAGACACATTTCAGTGTGCTTCACTGGAGACAGGATTGGTGCTTAAGACTGAAAAATGTGAGTTTTACTATGTTCAGTATTACTTTTTATTGTTGTCACCAGCAAAGAGTTTGGTAAAGTTAAGGCAAGAAATAAACCAGAATCTTAGTAGAACTTGCATTATGTTTATGCTCAAACAGCCTTGATACTTAGATTTTTAGTTTTTTTAACCGGATATGCCAGGAAGGAAAAATCTTCCAGTAAGCTTTAGATGTGAGGGGGAGGACTTCTACATTAAGAAGAAAAAGGATTCAGAATCTCCTTTTTTTTTGTTGCTTCCTGACGTTTCTTTCCCCAACCTGCTTCACAAACTTTGTTCCATGTATCTTCTCCCTGCTGGAGGCATCTCTTGACAGCTCCTCAGCTGAAGGTCTGTGGGTCGGCCTGAGGCTGCTCTAAGAAGCAGGACCATGTGTGAGCCAGTATTGCTTATGGCAACATAGCCATGGACAACATAACTTGAAGCCTTGGGTGGAGAGAGGGAGCAACCACAAGAGTGGGCACTGCTGTGAACTGCCTAAGAAACTAGTTGTGGTCTGAATGTTGGAAAGAACGAAACTCTGAGATTAGTCAGATTTACTTTGCAAGACATTGTATTTCCCTCATCACCAAATTATTTCAGTCCACAGGGTAGGAGAGCAATATAGGGCAGAAGATACATAGTTTGTCACCACATTGTCCTGCAGAATGGAGCTGTGTGTGGCAGAGAGATGAAATTTTGGGAAGTTTTTTTGAGCTGCCTTTGTCTTTGAGGTTTTGCCAGTTACAATTGCTTTGAACTTCCTCCTCCAGGACTCATGAATTAACAAGGAGATATGCTGTACTGAGGGAAAAATACAGGTAAGTTAGGAAAACTTTGCTAGCTGAAATTGAAGCAGCAGGTACTGATGTGCACTTTGATCAAGCATTCAAATATTATGAGACCAGACTAAAAAACAACAGAACAGGCTGGAAAAAGTGATTTCCCCACCCCCCCACCCCCCCTCCTTTCCTAAGTAACCAGTACAGCAACAACAGTAAAAAGAACAGTCATATTAATAGTTCTGGGCTTCTCTTATTTGCTTACCAGTTTCTAAGTCTTTAGGGTGCTAAAGATATTCTTTTCAGCTATTCTCTACATCAACGATAGTGCAACCATAAAGGCACGAAAGCTTAGATTGTTTTCACATTGTTTGTTTTAGGATTGAAAGAAACATATAAACTACTGCAAGATCTATTACTCACTTTTGAAATCTGGTAGGAGAGTACCTGTCATAAGAACACTCTACTTGCTCATATACATTTTTCAGACACAATGTTGAGCCAAACCCCTGTCATTTTGGTGACAATGAAGTATTTTGTGAATGTATTTTAATTCTGTAAATGTTCCATTCTGCAACTTTTGAATTAAATTAAATGTTTTAATTTCCATTCTTTTAAATGAATTTGCCTTTAGTTTGAAAATGTGAATTACCAAAAACTTATTTGGCTTCATCTAAATGCTTTCTTTAAAAACCTGTCCACGACAGCTGTGGTTGTTTTGGATATTTAATATTTAGCCATAGCATTCCTGCGTGCAGACCCCATTCTAGAAATAAATGCCAAGGGAATATAGGAGGCTCAATTCCAATGTATGACTAGTCTGTGAGTCAGGTCTGGACTCTTTTGTAAGCTTCAGATGAAAAACAGGCATAGACCTCAACAGAAAGGACAGAGGGAAGGAGCAAGCAGAGGCAACATGATGACGTGTCTTGAGGAAGCTGAAACTGGTGGCATGTATGAAAGAGCATGAGGAATGTGAAATAGCATTTGTAATTTCTATGTTTAATGTGCTCACAATGTGAGGCTTCANCGTGGGCATGGCAGCCTGCCCTTCCTTCTCCCCTTCCTTCCCAATTGGGCAGGCACATCTGTGATCCACATCTCTGTGGGCACAGTCCAGTATGCAAGCATTGCCAGTAATAGCTCCTGCAGTCATGAAGGTGGATGCTGAGACTTCAAGGAAAACAACCAGTGTCAAGTGCTGGTGGCTGTGGCAAAGCCAGGATGCCCATGGCCCCAGGGGAGCCAGGACTGGTGGGTTGGGAAGACCATGCCTGCTGTGCTGAGTGCCCTGGCAAGAGGCTGACTCTGCCAGTGTTTCTTCCCTCATGCCTTTCCCATGGGGTTTGTGCTGCAGCCCTTGAATGCCAACCCCACTGTGTCGGGGTCCTCACCCCTGTTTGTGGAGAGCCTTCAGGGAGAGGCAAGTCCTCCAGGGACAGGCTTTGAGGAGGATGGTGCATTTCTAACCAAGATCTGTTCTGTTTAGGTGAATGTGGACTTGGATAGCAATTTGGGTGGATCAGGCTGGCGAAGGCAACCTTGAATATCACCTTTGGATCTCCTTGCATGTCTCAGTCTTCCAGTGGCTCCACAAGCAGCACTGGAGAGGCAGCTGCAGCCATGCAGACTGTTAGGGATGACAGAATTTATTGGTTAAATTTACCATGGTTCAATGGAGCTCCACTGGTATGGCTGGACTCATTACAATATTTTTAAGACTTTTTTGTAAAACATTTAGAATTCTTAAGCAAATGTGGACTAGATAAACATAAAAGTGCACAAAGGAGAGTGATAATTGAACTGTTTTTACATTCAAATACGTTTTTTAATCTTTTTCATTATATCAAACCTACTTAAAACTAGAGGAACTGAGAAAATTAGACAAGAAAATGAAATTACAACTGAAAACAAGTATTGCAAACAGATATTATCAAAGGTAACAAAAGATACACGTTTGATGTGATTTGTTTGGCCCAAATTTTCTGCACTGAGATGGGTATATGTTCAAAATTAATTACATCTGTCTCATACTAGTTACATAGGGGTAATGTTTGACATATCATTAAATTGTTGTCTGTAAACAATCGGAAAATATATGTGATCAACCTGAGAGATTATCGTCCTTTTAAAATATTAATGAGGGTGTGGGGAACTCTCTACAGCAGGGAAAAATAATTACACATTTTTCTTCCCATTCCTTATGCCAGATTAGCAAGGAAAAAAAAGAAATATGCAGATAAGGCATTGATTGCAGAGGCATATATGTGAGTTATGACAGGACCCCATCTGGCAGAGTTGGCATGCAGAGATTTGTTGTCATCTTGTCATTACAGTGAGCATTTAAAAACCACCCAGAGATAGTTCCACATTTGGAAAGCAGGGACTCCCTCAGCTTTCAAATAGTGTCCAGTGTATTTGAATGGTCCCCACAAGGACCATTCTTCAAGCTTGCTCTCAGCCCAGCTACCATCCACAGGCTCCACTCTTCCTTCCAAGCCCTTTGGAAAATCTCTTTATTTTAATCCCTGCTGCTGGCTGCTTTTGTTGTCTACATTTCTGCTGCAAAATCTCTCTTTGCTGTCTCACTCCAGTTCCTCCCATCCCTCCCTGGCCCTCATGCTCCATGCTCTTTGGTCAAGCTCAGGGCAGAACTGCTCTTCCCTGCCTCCTCCCCCAGAACAGGGTGTCACAACCACCACCACAAGGCCAACAAGGTGATGCTTTGCCCTGCTCCTGACAGGGCAGGGAACAAAGAATGCTCTTCAACCACTGAAATAAAAGTGATGAGCTACCAAGATAACACAGACCTGCTGGCCACCTCCTTCACCCCAAGGAACACATTCTTATTTGCTTCATATATTTTGTTTCATTTTTAACTGGCTTCTCTGTGCTGATCAAGTAGGCTAAAACCTCTCAAACTCAGAATAATTGTCCTTCCTTCTTTCTCTAGAGGATTAAATTGTTGTGCACTAATAGTGTGAAAAAAATGAATGTAACCTAGGACTGAAATGATTGCTGTGTCAGTGTAGTATCTAACATGAAGAATTGTGGGACTAAAAAGCCTTGCCAGCTCTTCTTTGCTTTACACTGAGGTATTATCAGCAAGACGACCAAAGACATATGGGGAATTTCACCACAGCAATGTCAAAAGTGTAAAAAAGAATATAATCTGATTCAGTGAATTCTTATCTGAATTGGAGTACTGGGTGAAGGGTAAAACCAAAAAAATTGCTCCCAAATACGTTGAGCTTCCAATGTAATATCAAAACTGCATCCTCTGGTTCAGCAATATTCTCAGTTCACAGTCGAGTGAACATGAAGGGTACAGACACCACTTCAGATGCTGTACACCAATTAGTTACAAAAGCTGGATGCCATATGGCATTGTCAGCACACAGCTCAGATTCACCTAAGTTACTATAATAAGAGCTGGGCTTAGAGGGCTCTGTATCAGCACAGCCATATCACCACTGCTATTCACTCCCTAGATTCACACGAGCTGTCTCTAGCACAGGCTGCTCTGTGTGCTGGGAATGTAACCTGAGTTTGATAAGGTAGAACAGACTGTCTTGATGTGACCTGCCTGGAAGCACAACATTGTTCAAAGACTATCACTCCCTCTTTATCAGTTGTTATGCCTGAGTTGTTACATTGCTGCTGCTCAAGGCCTCACATGGAGGAGGAACTACTGCCTATCTATAAGCCTGTTTAAACACAGCTTTCAGTGAGCAGATCTTGTCTGCTTTGGTTTATAAAAATGAATTATCAGAAATCCTTTCTCACGCAGTTTATTGCAGTCAACAATGAAACTATAATTTTATCATGGTTTTGAACAAGTAAATTAAATATAAGGCTTTAAACTTCTCACTCTGTAAGAAAGGTTCTTCCTGACACTGAATTTTCCTTCAGCTTTTTCCTGAAGTGCCCAGGACCAGACACAATACCCTCACAAGAGTCTCACTAATCCCTGTGTGCAGCAATATTGTCACCATTGCAGTTCTCTGCATTCTTGTGCATATACATTCATTCTGGATCACAACAGCTGCTTCAGCTGCTGCATTTACTGGTATTACATGCTGAATTAGATGGTCACAGTCTTACTTAACTTAATTTTGGAGCCATTACCTCCCTTATACTCAGAGGTTTATCCAATAAAAGGAATGAGAGAGTGCAAACATTGATCAGATGATATACAAAAGCTGACTTCTGGGAATGTGAGGCTCAGCATACCTCTTTCAGTCAAGTCCACTTTGAACGCTAATTTCATGGTGTTGGTATCTGACTTACTCACGTGCCTTCCCTAGAAGCTGCAGTCAATATTCCAGCTGCTTGGTCTGCCTCTCTGGGCTGCCCAGCATGGGCTGAATGGACATCATCACAGTTAAAAGCTTTAAGTATCATTAGGGAATACATTACCCGAAGTAGTTCTGATGAGCAAAGAAGGGATCATTATTCTTTTCAATTTCAGCACTATGGTTTAAGAGACATGTTGCCTAGGTGGAGGGAGTAGAAGAACAAAAATGAAAGGAGAGTTGGAAATTACAGTGCAAGACAGCTCTCGGTGTCTGCAGAGTCAGAAAAAGCAGGACAAGGTGACCTGAAGTGGGACAGCTTAGCCATCTTACAGTCATCTGAGTGGTCAGCATGGTGCTCATGGAGAGGTTTGTGCAATGCCAGCATCCCATGAATGGCAGACAGCATCCCAGAGCAAAGAGAGGCCTGGCCAATTTTTGGGACTCTGCATATAGGTGTGGTGCAGAAGTTATGGCTTCTTTTAAATTAAGGGATGATTTCACCTCTAGCATTACAGGGCCTGTCCCTTGCTGCGGGGGCAGTGTAAGCCAAGAAGGAGCTTTTTGTTTGCTATTCACCTCACTGAACACTATTACAGAATTCCAGAATTGTTAAGACTGAAAAACACTTCCAGGGTCGTGGAATCCAATCTTTGCCTGAACTCAGTTAATGCCAACTAAATCATAGCACCCAGTGCCACATCCAGTCATTTCTCCTCCAGGAGTGGTGACTCCACCACCTCCCTGAGCAGCATGTTGGGATGCTTAACTACCCTTTCAGTGAAGAAATTCTTCCTAATGTCCAACTTGAACCTCCTCTCATGCAGTTTGAGTCCATTTCTTCTCCTCATCCTGTTGCTGGTTGCCTGTGAGAAGAGACTAACCCCCACCTGGCTACAGCCTCCTGTCAGGGAGTTGTAGAGAGCAATAAGGTGTTCCCTGAGCTGCCTCCTCTCCAGACTAAACACCCCCAGCTCCTTCAGCTGTTCCTCACAGGACTTGTTTTCTAGACCCTTCCCCAGCTCCTTGTTGTTGTTGTCCTTCTTTGATATGCTGCAGCACGTCAATATCTTTCTTGTGAGGAGCCCAGAACTGGACACAGGAATTGAGGTGTGGCCTCCCCAGTGCCAGGTATGGGGGGCAATCACTGCCCTGATACAATTGCTGACACAAGCCAAGGTGCCATTGACCTTTTTGGCCAGCTGGGTACTCGCTTGCTCACGTTCAGCCACTGCCTACCAGCACCCCTAGGTCCTTTTCCTACAGTCAGTTCTCCAGCCACTCTTCCCCAAGCCTGTACTCTTGCATGGGGTTGTTGAGATCCTAGTGCAGCACCCAGAACTTTGTCTTATTGAACCTATTACCACTGGCCTCAACCCACTGATCCAGCCGTGGCCCATTGATCCAGATCTCTCTGGAGAGCCACCCTGCACTCCAGCAGATCAACACTCCCACCCAACTTCATGTTGTCTGCAAACTGACTGAGGGTGCACTCCATCCCTTTGTCCAGATCATCAGTAAAAGTGTNCCCCACCTGGCTACAGCCTCCTGTCAGGGAGTTGTAGAGAGCAATAAGGTGTTCCCTGAGCTGCCTCCTCTCCAGACTAAACACCCCCAGCTCCTTCAGCTGTTCCTCACAGGACTTGTTTTCTAGACCCTTCCCCAGCTCCTTGTTGTTGTTGTCCTTCTTGGATATGCTGCAGCACGTCAATATCTTTCTTGTGAGGAGCCCAGAACTGGACACAGGAATTGAGGTGTGGCCTCCCCAGTGCCAGGTATGGGGGGCAATCACTGCCCTGATACAATTGCTGACACAAGCCAAGGTGCCATTGACCTTTTTGGCCAGCTGGGTACTCGCTTGCTCACGTTCAGCCACTGCCTACCAGCCCCCCTAGGTCCTTTTCCTACAGTCAGTTCTCCAGCCACTCTTCCCCAAGCCTGTACTCTTGCATGGGGTTGTTGAGATCCTAGTGCAGCACCCAGAACTTTGTCTTATTGAACCTATTACCACTGGCCTCAACCCACTGATCCAGCCGTGGCCCATTGATCCAGATCTCTCTGGAGAGCCACCCTGCACTCCAGCAGATCAACACTCCCACCCAACTTCATGTTGTCTGCAAACTGACTGAGGGTGCACTCCATCCCTTTGTCCAGATCATCAGTAAAAGTGTTAAACAGGACTGGCCCCAGTCCTGAGCCTTGGGGACAGCCACTAGTGGCCGCCCTCAAGTGGATGTAAATGTCACCTCCCCTGGGGAGACCTTTTTGCAGTCAGCAGAGCTGCATGAACTGCAGGAGCAGCCAGAGGGGTCAGGCAGCTCCCCTTCCATCCCGGCTGCTGCAGCAGCTCCCTGATTGCCCTCTGCCTTTCTCTGTATCAGCCAGTGTTTTCTACCACTACACAAAGCTGATTTCTCTCCACTATAATGCATACAGGGAAGTTAAGCAAATGCTGGCTCTTTATGGTCTGCCATGGGCATGGATTAAAATCACATACTGCTACCTGGACTTGTGGGAATGGCACTGAGTTTTGCACACAGGACAATATTTTAAACTTGGCTTCCACTTCATAGTGGATTATATGCAAGGAGTGTTGCTTAAAAGTCAAGGAAAATGCCAAAACTAAGTCAGAAATGTATCAGTCATACAAACCTGTGCCTAGGCCTTATTAGGAAGGTAAGCTAGTGAAAGCAATAAGCATGGATTGCTTACAGGTTGTGAAGGCTGCCCAACCTTTCGGTGACCTTGGCCTCAGGTTTGTTTGTTTGAACCTACCTCCCCTGGTTTCACTTTTGGAGGCAAACACCAGCCCAGCCTCAGTGCAGCTGAAGTAGGACTGCCATGGGAGCCACCAGGTCGAGGTATTTCTGTTCACAGCTAGAACGTTCTGCTGAACTAAGGCTGCACCAAACCACCTCATGCTGGAAAGGGAAAAAAGGAAGGAAGCAAAATGTTGAATATTGAGCAACCAAAGAGAAAAACCAAACTGCAACAGACAGCAGCTGCTGAAATGCACACTTGTTAGAACCTAAGATTCCAGTGATCAAGAAGGTACTAAGTGCAGGAACAGCAGAAAATAAAAAGGTGTCTCTGACCATGGGCTTTTGGTTGGGACAGTGACACTGCTGGTGTCCACTATTTCTTCCTGTGATCAAGTAGAAAGGAAATTCTTTAAATGCATACTTCTTTCCTCAAGGGGACAGTGGTGAAAACCATGGAGGAGTTGGTGTTCTGGGGCCTCTGCTCTCCACTTGCCACAACACAGCTGGTGAGAAGAGCCAAGCTGTCACAGTGAAAGAAGTCACCTGCATTTGGGCATAGAAGGAGAGCAGGTTCTGGCTCCTGTGAGGGGTAGGAACATCCAGGAACTGAAGTGAGACACAGGGACACTGAGGCAAGGAACTCTTCCACCCAGCTTGTGTTGCTGCCTGGCCCCAGGCTAGCCAGAAGGCATATATGCCAGAGTGCTCATGGCTTACAACCTGCTCTAGGAACAATATGCTAAACTCACTAACTAAGGGGCAATATCAGTGTTCAAACATTCGCCCATGACACGGAATCCTAGAATAAACCACAGAATAATAGAACCACAGAAACCTTAAGGTTGGAACAGACCTCTAAGATCATCGAGTCCAACCACAAATCCAGTACCGCCAACTGTTTCATTTCTCTTTGAGTCTCAGATTCAGTAAATTTTACTAAACCTGCCTCCATAGACTCAATACACTCAAAGGAAAGCCAGAAAAAACCCTTTTAACTGCTAGATACTCTAACCAATCAGGAGTGTGCAGTGAGATCCTCCACAGCCACAGATACACCCCTTAGAAGTTTAAGATCATTATATTAATGTGTGCAAACTGCATCACACTTATCAGTGAAAATTTTGCCAATGCTTCATTTGTTGACTTCTCCTGTCAAGACCCTTTTTGACATGCTAAAGCATCATTTGTGTATGCTCATACAAAGTGAACTTTGCAGGGAAAAGGGAGTTGCATTGCAAATGGAACTGGAATCACAGCTTCACACCACCTCAGGTGTTGCATTTAAATTTCTCAGCTTCATGATTATCACAGAGAAAAAAAGTTCAACGTGGTATTATCACTCTAGGAAAAGATTTTTAAAGTAATAAAGTAAAAGAGAAGGGAGAAAAATAATTTCAGTAGAACTTGAACTTCTCAGTCACTGGAAAGCTTTTGAAACTCCCACAATAAACCTTCTCTTACCTAAAGTTTATCTTGATTTTCTCAGCTGATCAATACCTTACATCTGTAAGAAGCTGATAATTACCTCTAAATAGTTGGCTATGTACCTGAGTAACTAGAAATGGATTTCTGCACCTGACTTTAAAGAACTGTCCATAGTTTCCTCTGCAGAATAATGTTCCTTCCATTTCACAGCCCCTTTGCCTAACTATGGGGCTACATGGGGCATTTCTGCTGATTAATGTGGATTGTCACTCAGTAGTCAAGGAGAAATGTATGTATAAACATGTCAGAGAAGTGCTCAGAACCGGGAGAGATTAGAGTTTGATTAATTCAGGACTTGGAACATGCAAAAGGAGTATTGATTTCCTTCCACAAAAACATCAAGAAAGGATCGGCAGCAGATGACCTGGGTGCTCATTTGAAGTGCTCATTGGTAAGTGTAGTTTTGAAGGCGTGCAGAGGTTGCAGCCATCCCCTGTCCCAGGGCAGGCTGGCTGCACAGGTTCCCTGTGTCTGTTGCAGGTACCTTCAGGCTCACAGCAGAGAGGATGTAGACACCATCACAAGCCTGCTTTGAAAAGACAAAGTGGAATCAAGCTGTGTACAGCACACTGATTTGGAGCTATTGATAACAAACCCCACAACATCTAACTTTTTAAGATAAGTAAATACTAGCTTCATTTCATGGAGAGGAAACTCACTCTGCGGCGTGAACTATGAATCCTGACAGCATCTTGATCCTTTCAGATTTATTTTTTTTGGTCCACTCATCCATCACATTCAAATACCTGAAAAGGATGGGAAACTTGGAAGGGGAATTGTCTGTTATGAAAGCAGATTGGAAAGAGCATCAACATTTTAACAGAACTGTATGGTTTGGTGATCTTTATACTTCTGCCCTATTGGAAACTTAACGAAGGCAATCTCATTCACAGTAATTCGTAGCTGAAGGCGTTACCTGAATAAGCATGCATTTCCAGTGAAGTCATGGTAGATGTCAAACAATGTTTGGGAAAGTCAGGATTTTAGCTGACTGCAATGTTACCTCATGAACCATGATTTTGTACTTAGAAAGTAATAACAACAAAAACCATTTCTGCTCCTTTCTGAAACCACAGAAAGGCCAAATAAACCAACTAAACAAAAAAAAAAAAAGTGACTTTTCAATCTTGAGAATTTTTCATTTGCATTTTTATGTCAGTTTCACTTTATTTTCTCTAAAATTGCTCTCACAGGTAAAACCATGATGTGAACACTTGATTGAACTAAGTAGCTGAGCCCAGCAGCAAGGGTGGGAAATGCATCAGGAATCAGAAGAGCACACAGCCACACTCTATCTCTGCCACAAATATGCAGCTTTGGGTCCTATATAGGTGTGCTGAATCTCTCCCAGGCACCTTTGCTATCTAACAGTGGTTTACACTGTCACAGAAGTGGTATTTTAACATGCTGAATCTAGAAGTTTCCTGACAATTGACTCATATGCACATACAAATGAGAAATGGTGCTCAGATAGGAAGTTACCAAAAAACTATGCTTTCCTGTTTACACCATGGAGCCAACACTTACAGCTTGAAAAGTTTGTTCTAGTCTTAAATACTGCTAAAATGTTCTTACTAATCTAAAAATTACCAACACTTCATGGGCACTGAACATCTCAAATATTCTGTTCCAAGGCAAGAATAAACAGCTGATGCATCAGGGGGCTCAACATTAGCTAACAACAGTGAACATGCCAGTGCTGGGGGTCTGTGGAGAGTTAAACCTTAACTAGTTTAAACTGGTCGGGCTAGAAAGCCTCAGAACAGAGATTTCAGAAAGAGAAAGAGATTTGATATCTGATTTGCTGTTGGTGATTGAGGCCCATAAATGTTGCTTCCTCTGCCCAGAGGCAGTGGAACACTGTGGCAAGGGGGGTGTTTTCCTGCACCAGTGGGATTTTGTCACTTACACCAGCGAGGCAAAGATAGCTTCCAGCAGTCCACCTCTCCTCATCTATTATTGACAAATACTTGTAGGAATAATGTTATTTTTACATAACCTTTTGAAAATTGCTGCTTAGTTTAGTTGCTACAAACAACTGCACTTGAATGTTCAAGGACCAATTATTATTAATGTATGAACCAGAATACCTGTTGTTCATTTCCCTCCCTTTTGTCAGCACACAGGAATGTTACAGTAATGTGCATTATCCTCGCAAATTGCTAAAAATATATAGGACTGATATATACTTAAATCTAATATTCCAAAACCTAAATCAAGTATACAAATCACGAGTACATTGCCAAGTTTTATTTTTTTTAAAAATACTTGAAAACCATAATTTCAATAACTACATACAGTGACAGATTTGACAGCTCTGCTAATGATATTTGCCATGCAATTTGTTCTGAAAGTCTTTCATCTACTGTACAACCACAGAAATCTAATGCCTTCAAATAGTCTACAACAGCTACTTAAGAAGACAAACTCCAGATGATTACTGTAATTAAAACTGAGGTTTTACACTGGGTTTCCCATCTTCAAAGAGACGCAGAGATCCATGTTCCCATATTTCTTTCCATATCTTTGTTTAAACACACTACCTGATAGACTGTTTTGTTGTGTAAAAATAAACAAAGGTACTTCTCAAAAAAAAACATTGACCAAGGTAGATTTTTTTATTTACCCTAAAGGAGCATGAGTGGTTTGTATAGGTGTGGGTGCGACGTGACACTTTTGCCTGTGGTTTACGTGCTAGAACTGTTTTATCTAATGAGCCACTAGCACGCAGGCAACCAGCAGCTGGTTGTACGTGTTGGGAATGAATGATTGTGGTCTGCATGTTTCTCATAGATCAGCACTCTACACTTACTTAATTGCATAAGAGAAATCTTTGTCTTTTGAAGAAGTTTCACTTCTCACAGGTGAAAATGGAAAAATCGAATGCTTGGCAAGATGCACAGTTCTCTCTTTTCCCTTCCCCCTCCCCTCTTCGCTTCCCCCT
>VXBX01007990.1:56427-84613 GCA_013400415.1 Scytalopus superciliaris | reverse complement strand
GCCAGTGAACACTTCATTAAAAAAACTACGGGAAAAATTGTTACCTTTTCTTTGCAGTCTCATTTTTTTCGTACTGCTTTACCATGAAGAGACCAGCTACGATAATTTTTATTTCACTTTTTGCCTTTCCACATCTGATCATTGGAAATCTACCTTCTGTTACATTATCTTCTGTTCAAAACTCTTAAACTCCTATTATGATTTCCCTATATGACAGTAAAGAATGCAGCTCCTGTATTTCCCATGAGTTTATGGCTTCCTGAAATTAAATTTAGTTTTGTTTTTCTGCATAAAATTCTAAAAGTATACTAATATCCTCATCTCATTTTTGTATGAAGCTATATGACTTCAGAAACATACCTAAAGAGTATTTGAAGGGCAAAGAATTTTAAGAACGGGCATCAAAACTAACGTCTGAAATGGGATTGCAATCTAAAATGTTACTCACGATTACAGAACTCAGATTGGATTACAGAAAATGCTCAAATGGAGGTTTCAGGTAAATAGTATGGCAGACACTGTGAGATGTTTAAGCTCTGCCTGGTGATCTGCAGTATTTTTTCTTCCTGTGTGCTAAATGTGAGGAAACACATTCTTTTTCATTCAGAGCTAAGCAATTTTCTATCTATTAATTACAGAATTGCTGATGTGCTGCAGGGCAATTTCCTTTGCTTTATTACCTCCTCCTGAAACATCTGATGTGGGACAATTCCAAAACCATAACAGCTCAAAAATTTCAAATAGACTGTGATTTAATTCCTTCTACTGACATATGCAGGAGGAACAAGGCAGTTTCAGAGAGAGAAAGAAAATGCCTCATAAACATGTGAAAAAGATACAAAATACTTTTCTCACTGTGTTTTTATGCTTTTTTGTCTAGACTTAATGCATTTGGGTATATATTACAGAGCACAGAATTATTTTTAAATATCTGATTATAACACAAGACATAAGGTGATTCATCATTTTAATTCAAGGGTTACTAATGCTTTATAATCATGGAGAGATACTGAGAATGGGCAGCTACACAGATGGTACTGAGAAAAGAATACCTGTATCTGCAAATGGCACTCTGCAAGTGGTAAAAGTAAATAACATCTTCTAGGAAAGAACAAGGAAAACAATTCCCAGAATTGCCTTTGTCCACCTAACAGGACTCATTTCAAAACAGGTATGCTCTTTACAAAATCTTTTTAAGTCCAAAATAAAAGAAACCAAACCCAGTAAATTTTAGTTGAATAACATAGGAGATTGAATAGAGAATTAAATTATTAAGTGTCTAGAAAAATTTGTAATTAGAAGCAAGCACTTTGAAAAAGAATCCATATTCATAGGATTTTGAAAAACTAGTGAGATGATCAAGATCAGTAAGTAAATTTCACCAGAAACTGCTCAAAGTACTTTGAAGAAAGAGACTGCACAAGTTGGTACATTTATTACACTGCAGATGGAAGAATTCAGGAACAGACTTTAAGCACATTGGAGAACAGGATTAGAATTCAAAGTGAACTTTACAAATTGGAAATAGACTCTAGAATAAAATAAGGATAAATGTCAAGTGCCCCATTGGGCTGAAATAATGAACTGCATAAATGTCACAAGGGGAATCTTACTGATAAAATAAAATTTGTGCAAAGAAGTCTCTAGGGACTGTGGCAGATTACAATATCACCAGGAAGTACACCAAAGACTCTTTTTTTTTGTTCCCCCAGATTTTAAAGCTTCTGCTAGCATACAATTTTGGAATCTGCAGATCTAGCAGGAGGTACACAAAGACTGCCCAGAATGAACCATCACTGACTTAGAAAACATGTCCCAAGAGGCAAGATTGAAGGACTTCTGCTAGATTCATGGATGAAAGGAAGACTATGAGAAAACATCGCCCCCTACATCATGGAAGTGACTTCAGTGTTCTAGATTCTAAAGATACTTTCAGTTCTTATTTCTTTTTTTTATCTTCAGCTGTCAGACATTCTGGGGACACATTTTCAAACTTTTTCTAATCTCAATATAGTCAAAAACTTTCCATTTGAAAACATCGAAGGGGAAAAAGAAATCCTCTTGGCATTATGTGATTTAAGAGAAAACCCTTAAAATTAGCAATGCCACATATATAATAAGGTACATTGTATAATATATAGCCTGTTGCTTATTATGTAAAGTATACTTAAACGTTTTTATTTTCTGAGAAATCACAAATTAACATATTTCAATGATAGATCTTTTATAATTGACTGTATAATGCACAGTACTGATCTCTTTTTTTATGATCTCTGAAGATTAACTCTCCTTGAGTGGACTAACACCCCTTAGTGAAGCTTTCATTCATGTTTAGACCCCAATACATGCAAAACACCAAAAAAGAGACTATATATGATGGGTGTATTTGTGTGTGTATGGTATAGTATAGCATAGTACAGTATAGAGTTGTGTGGCATAGTATGGTATGAAAGTAGTGGCATAGTATGGTAACGTGTTATCTTCTGCTATTATTACACGTTTAATTTTGAAAGTGAAGAGTTGGTCTTGATTCAGAAAATTAGTTGATTTAAAGGTAAATGACCTCACACTCATTTCTCCCAAATTATCTCTAGTACATCTTCATTATTACTTTAGGAAGAACTAAGAAGGGTCATTAATGATTTGATTTTAGCTTTCAATAAAAATAATTGCTATTTCTTCAGTGGTAAAAATATATTCTGCTGGTATGCTTTACCCTGATTGGAAATTATCAAGTAGAAAATTGCATTTAGAATATGTAGAACTATGAAAATATGAAATCAGATACTTCTCTGAATGATACTTATTCTCAGCTCCTACATTAAAAATCAAGATACAGCATTCTCATTGTAACCTTCAAAAATATTTTTGCAGGGGAAAAAGAAATGTGGTTCAAGCTGTAAAGCATATTAGTCATATCCTGGCTATAAGAGCACTTATTATGCGAAGACTGATTTGTGCAATTAATAATCAGTAATGGATCTGTTCTGCTACTGTAGAGATGTCTTCAGAAGAACACAACTGAGGAAAAACCGTGAAAGGTCATGTTAAAGCTTATCTGGTTTGCACATTTCATCAAGATCTGT
Source organism: Scytalopus superciliaris (assembly GCA_013400415.1). Taxonomy (NCBI): domain Eukaryota; kingdom Metazoa; phylum Chordata; class Aves; order Passeriformes; family Rhinocryptidae; genus Scytalopus; species Scytalopus superciliaris. The sequence goes on along the minus strand of VXBX01007990.1, from coordinate 81,527 downwards.
AAAGGGAGAACCAGATTTAGCCATAGCTTGGTATGTTCTGAAAATATTTCCTACTCTACCTAATGTTATGGAATTCATGGTCTTTAACATTTGCTCAGCAGAAGCTGTATCTGGTGAAGCAGAACTGGCAGCTTCCATGCAGGTAGCCCAGGCATGACCTTCACTACTCTGGTGTGTGTTTATAAATTCAAGTTGGAAATCATCAGTACCAGAACAAAAATTATGAATGTTTTCTCCTAAATCCACATTATGTTTACGACATGGTACACAAAACATTATTCCCCTTTCATCATCATATTTTAACCAGGAGTACTTTGTTAGCCATGCTTTTGGAAACTGGCGATTCCTCTTTGTTTTCTGATGTTCCAATTCTTTCTTCTCTTTCCCTCTGTTACCAGCTTCTCTCTTGCTAGAAGAATTGCTCTTGCTTTTAAATTGCTTCAGTGCTCTTATGGCTATAATTCAAAAAGAAACAACTAAATAGAAAATAGTTTTTATTCCATAACATATAAATTGTATGTTTTCTTTTTCTGTCCAGATTTATCTTGTTCATTTGGGACTAGACTGTGACTTGAAATATACGGTATGAAGGAGAACAAGAAAAACAGAGATCTACTCTGAAATCATTTGGAGGCTGCCCAAGATTCTTGTAAGAAATGGTCAGTTTTGACTTCAATTTCCTTTTGGCTATCAGGAGTTTGTCAGAATATGCATCCAGTGAAGTGCAGCAGCATCAATACTATTTTTGAAACAGAAAAAGCAGAGTTAGGAATTGGAATTAAGAAAGGAGAAGGGTCTTCAAGGAAAAATGTCTCCAGAAGATACTACTGAAGTTACAAATCTATTACAATGCCCATCATATCTGACACTAGCAGAAAAGTTAACTTGGAGCAAGTCTATAAACACATGATCAAAAATCTGACACAAAATGAATAAGATGCTTTAGGGTATCTGTAGCTGACAAGATCTTCTTAAAATGTATTTATATGCAGAATGATTTTATTACTACTTTCAGAACAAGGAACTGCCTAAGCTTCGTATTTTGTTCTCAAAATTAAAACATTCTTTAAACATTGAGATTGTTTTCAACATTTCCCAAATTATTCTGAAGATGGTCTTTCTTGTATTTTGTAGGAAAAAAAGCCATTAGCTGACATTTTTGAAAAATTTATCTCTAGAGTTCATGAATCTCCTACTTTTGTCCAGTAATTTAATGATTCTTTTAGTACACTGCTGTCAGAAATTTCAGACTTTAAAAGAGAGCAATCAAATAATGGCAAGAAATTACATGCAGAATGGAGGCAAGACAATGAGAAATCTAGTTATTCATTGGGAAATAGTAAAAGTAAATTACCTAAATTCAATCTGACTCCCCATCCTCCTTATTGTGATGTGTATGTCAAGAGGCAGAATTTATGATTACATTAAACGAATCATAGAAAGAAATGCCATTTCTGGTGCTTTAAAAGGTCTTAAGAAAAAGAGTTTTTGTATGCCACTCTTTTCTATTTTACAAGAAGGAACAAATTTTTATATCTGTGATACAATTTGTGAGAACTCTTTGTTCCCATTGTCATAAAAAAATTACGGTTTAATTGTTCCAGTCTATTCTAAGCACTTTGAAAGGTCATAATATTAAAAAAGTTAGGAACATACAGTTTAAGTTCATTTGAGTGATTCTTTTAAAGAACTTTAAATCTGAGGTAGCAGCTGTAGTCCACGTGACCAGCACGATCAACTAGATCACAGAAGGTTTTTCTGATATGTGCCCAGGTACCACACCCAGGACTGAAAAGAGAGGGAGAAACATTCTTAACATACAGTAAAGATTAAAGCTCTTCCTTAAGATGAGGCAGGCACAAAAACACAAGAAAAGGTGAAAAAGAGGTGGAGAGATGGATTAATGGATCTGCAATTTCAGAGGTCAAAGGGTGAAAGGGACAACATCATTGTAACCCCTCTGTAGTGCCTACTGCTTCTTGAAGGGTATGGACACCTGTAGAAATAACTTGGTGATTAGAGAAATAGGAGCCAGGGTTGACCTGTGATCCACTGTCAGGGATAATATTCTCTGTAAGACGGACCTTCAATGTTACCAGCATTTTTCAATTTACATGGAGAAACTGGGAACACAGGAACAGGCGGGATTTTCTGCAGCAGTACTATGAGAACACAGGACACAAAAGGAAGCCAGCCCACACTACTTATGAAACAACCTCTTTTTCACACAACATTGGTCATCAATGAAATCAAGAAGCAGGAAAAGCTTCACAAGATAAAGCTGCTTTTCATTAAAATCTTTTTAAAAGGTAGTATCATTCCCTGATACAAAAGGTGACATTTGCAAGCCTTTACATGTTTCAAAAAGAAGTGCAGGAATATCATCAGCAAATGCAAAAAATTAATTAATGAAGAAATTAGGATTATGACCACAAATGAAATTGAAAACAGAGAAATTAAACATCCAAAAAGGAGCATTAAGGATAACAGCAGTGCAAGTGTACACTAGATGTGTACCTTGTGAGCCAGGACTGTGACATTTAACTAAAGAGAATCAACCACAGCTCAGTTATAAGGCATAGATCTACAAAAGAGACTATTTTTAATGATACACCAGTCCGTAGAATATTTTCATACAGGTACTGTATGAAAATACCTCCCTAAACTGAGGAAGTAGTAAATCTCTATTAAAGATTCAGATTACAAATGTACACAGGCAACAAACCTATACTAGAGATGAGAATTATGTTAACATTTATTCCCTTTTCATAAAATTTTACCAAACCATTTGAACAGATTTATATTCCCCTCCATTTTCACTGAGAAAAATGTTTCCATAGTGATTTCTGACTAGAGGTCTGGATGATCATCTATGCAAGTTATGCACCAGACTCTGTGGTAATTCTGCAGGGGATGAATGAGTGGAATAAACCCTGAGGCTGAATTATATTCATCTAACTTCAGTAGTCTAAAAGGTAATATTATGGGATACTTCCACCCTTAGATGAAAAAGACAGATATCTCAAATACATGAGTCTCTCTGTCCAAGTTATTAAGAGACTCATCACTCCCTGCAAGTGAATTTCACTGTAAATATTTACATAATTTATTTACTAGTTACTGATTCTGCTATATATCCAACCTTCATGAAATAGCAAGAGTTGGGATTTTAAATTTAGAATCACAGAGAGTAAGTTACTTCTCTTGCTGCACAGATGCAACAAATGGTAAAGTCCTCTGTCATGCTGATTGAAATCTTAAAATTCTATACATATATTCAAATGCACAGCAACATATACAAACATGTTAAATATGTTCCATACAAGTAATTAGATACAGAGATTTATAAACAGCATTAGTAAACAGTCACATATTTCTGAAATTAAGTAACGTACATTATTTACTAAGAGACATGACAGGAGGTGTAAATGGAATATTCAGTAGAATTACCAAGTTTTTGCCTAGTAAAAGATACTTCCTCTGCCTACAAACTTTACCTTTCCTATTTTCAAGTTTTGAAAATAAATTGAAAATAAATACTCTCTAAAAATGTAAGTTAGAGATGTTTCTATGCTTACATATGGACTTCAATCTTTATTTGTACTGAAGTCATTAGTGATTACAATTTTAAGATCTTGAATTGCTTCTACAAATGTGCCTGGGAAAAGAAAGCATAATCTATAGACATTTTCCAGAGTTAGCATAAAATTCTGATTCAACAAAATATTCTATTAAAAAGGTAACATTTCAGCTGAACTACATGCACACTTCAATATACCCATTTGTTCCAAATCAACACAGTAAAATTCAATTGACAAGTCTACAATTTGAAAAGAAACAGCAATATGATTTGGTTATAGGCCGCCCTTTATGTTCACATCTTAGCAGATTATTTAATGGTTTTATAAATATTTTAAACAGTTTTTTGGTTATTGGATATAGAGTGTTTTTAAACTTGACTGAAGTGTATTTCTGGTGAATAACAGCTACTATAATTAAATTGGAATGGTTTATAAAGATCATGACTAAGAAAATTTTTTTTAAATTCCCTTGTTCACGTGATTCAGTCATAAGATGGAGAACAAGTCTGGATAGAATCCCATTTGACCTGCTTGGTAATGCAAAACCATATCCAAATTGCATTTTCTGGAGCACCTTTAGAAGAAAACTGAGACATTCCATATGTGTGCTAATTGCAATGACAAGAGATGTGGTCACAGGAAGAACATAGTGCTGAAGGGAACCAAAGGGGATGAGATCTAATAGACAGTTAGTTGAATTTCATTGGTAAAAAGAGAACACATCCAAAGACACTGCAGAAGAGAAAATTAAAAAAAGGGAATGTTATCAGCTCCACTGAAGACATGCCACAACTCTTCCTACAAAAAAGCATTCCCGAGGTAATATATTAGAGCACTGCTAACAACTTGATCAAAAGAATTAGTGAAATTACAATTGCTGCAGAACTATGTTGAGTTTGGGCAATGGCACTTGGAATAGTTAAAAAGAAATAAGTATTTCCTTATGAAATGAAAGGCAGTCAGTAGGTAGGAAGGTCCAGCATGGTTTTTTGTCTGTCAGTGCTCAGAATGGAGGGCAATTTGCTTCCATGGAGAACCCAGTGGGCAGGACAGGACAAAGTTGTCTGTGATGCATCGGCAGTTCTTTAAAACTTTAAATTCCTAGGAAACACAAAACTGTTTACAATTTTTATAAGAATTCTTTTGTGAATATCAAAATTATTTTAAGTATATTGGCACTACCACTTTTAGCTTTAATTTTGGTGATTCATTAAATGTATCTTGAAAATACTGCCTTTTGACATTTACCAAATATCCTGTGAGAAACCTGTTTACATGTTCATTTCTTTGAACATAATCACCCCTTCTTTGTTACTCTTTATCTGCTTGCTTTCTAAGTAAAAATCTGCTTTACGTAATCTCCATAATGCTGTAGAATAGTCTCATACTCGATTTTCAGAACCATTTTAAGAATTTTGTTATTCACATACTACAAAGAGATTGGCAGATTTATTCTGTTTAGACTTGCCTAATAGCCTATGCCTCATGTGCTTGTTTCTGTGGATTTCTGTTATGAATGCTGAGAGATCTGCTCAGGTGGGTAAGAATAAGAAAAGATAAGATGTTTGGCAGCAAATCTAGATCAGTTTAGAGGTTCTCCAAGGCAGGGATTTGTTTGTTACCTTTTTTATCCACTTTAGAGCTGTTGTTCAACAACTTTACTGTCAGTGTGCTGGGTGCTTTAGTGTTTTTTCCCTCTTGTGTTCAGTGAGAGACTAAGCACTAAGGAGGTATGTATTTTCTGTTGAGCATTCTATTGAACAAGAGGAGACAGACTGATACGAAAAATTTTCCTGATCATTCAGGAGAGAAAGGAGCTTATAATGAAGGGGAGTGGGAGGCTTAGGAAATCTAGGATACAATTTATGCTGTCTTAAAATAAGAAAAATGAATGAGAGGAAGCATTTTAAAGATGACTTGCATAGCTTGTGATTTCCATCTTAACTCAGCTGTCCAAAAAAGGTAAATACCTTGACTTAATAGTCACCAGGCAGCAGAAGAATGCTGTTGCATGTGTTTTGGGACCTTATTTTAAACATTATTTCCCTCACATTGTCCCAGAGAACATGCACCAGCATTCTTTTACTGTCTCATGACTAAGTAAAAATATTTCATTTTTTGGATATCATGCAAGTCATATTGGGTCATTTTAGTGAATATATGACAATATTGAAGAAAGATAAAGATGTCAGTTGTCTTTTCTTCCTAATTATTACAAATACATATGCAAAGTAGTTGTTCTGTCTAAAACATGTCAAGAATATTGAAGTCTGTAATAGACAAATTTTTTTAGTTTTAAATATCTTAAAGAGTTAGTGACTTAAAAACAAACCAACAAACAAACCAACAAACAAAACTTTTAAGTGAAATGACCAGTCATGCTGGTATCTGTGTTTCACCTCTATGGCACGATCCAATGATTACAAACATACAGATTTTTAGTTTCACATGGCATTACATACTAGCTGCAAAATTAGTCTCTACAGAAGATTTTGAAATGCTTACACACACATCCACACTCCTACACTATAGATGAGATGATATGCATCTCTCTAAGGGAAAACTGTAAACATATTTCTGTCTAAAATGGTTTCATATGCAAAAGAAAATTGAAATTGCTCTATAAATATTCATAAAAGTGTTTCTGAATACAGAATTAAATAGTGCCTTTGTGGCCCTAGTACATTGGAAGAGTTAGATCTAAAATTGTAAGCACTTGTTTACACACTGTATTTCACAATCTTAGTGGCAATAATATTAAAATTATAATATGGAACACTGGTAGTAATGAAACACTCTGCAAATATGTGTGTAACTGCTTTCCATCTCAGTTTAAAACCGTCTTACCTAAATTATTTTGTAACATTTTGCAACAATTGTAGGAAGTTTTGCAAGTCTTTTCAAGCAACCTAAGCGTAAGGTTCCCACAATCAACAGACAGGTATACAATAAATGCACATTCAAAGGAAAAGAAAAATTACATATCTAAGCTAACATTTGTAAATCATCCAAAACAATGGGCCCACACTAACTGGAAGAATATAATGATTAATAGCTACAATAGACCTTATATAATAGTTTCATGACAATACTGATTTCTTTAAAATTGTGTTTTACCATAATGTAGCTTCACTGAGCTCTCATTTAGTAAACAAGCTGCATCTTTAAGCAACACAAGCACAATACGTACCCCTCTTAAAAACATATTACAGGGACAGCTGTTAGTGGAATATGAACTGTGTGGTCTTGTGGATACACAGCCCACAGCAAAGCCAATAAAAGCTTTAAAGTGGTCTGGTATTTCACATTTTCAGTATTCTGCTATTCTACTATGACTTTTCTATGTAGCAGGATCTTTGACTGTAGTATGATCTTTATCAATATGTTTAGTAGTACTAATATTTAGTAGCTCCCAGACACTTACTCAAGATTGTAAGCAGGTAACCAAGAGGTTTCAGGAGTACGAAGGAAAAAAATTCTTACCTTTAGGTGCCACCTGTAGAAACTGCTTATGAAGTGTAGTAAGCTGTGAAATAGTTAGAGTACTACTTCCAGAGGTTTCTATGCGTGGAACTCGTGGTGCAGGAACAGGCTCAGGAACAGGGTCAGGAATCATTTTTACATCACCACTGATGAAGAAATCTGTATCTTCTAAAATCATTTCATACTGGATTTTGCTAGAACTCTCAATGTGATATCGTGCAACCTCAACCAGCTTTTCAACACTGTGAAAGTGCAAATGAAGAAAACCATGAGTATTTTTAATATACAGTGTTAATAACATAGCTTTAAATTTTAAAATTTCTAATTAAAAAAGGAAAATTTACACTTTTAGAGTTTTCCTGAAGTAAGAACTACAAATCCTATGTGCAAATTCTGTAATCTGCAAAAACATTAGGAAGTCTACTTCTCTGGCAGCGAGACATCTTTTGACTATATAAAGCCAGATCTAGGACATGGAAGAGACCAGATGGAAAAATAAGAAAGCACTTCCTAGAGTAGCATTGTGGAGAGACATCTGAACTCCTGCTTCAAGTGTAATGAGTACAATCTATAGATAAAAAGACATGAGCCATCTGTAACATTCAACTTGACATAGGTTTGCTTGGAGTGTCAGGTCAGAGGATACAATGTTCTGTAAATACCATGTCTTGGACAGCACTTCTTGTCAGGAGAGCAAATAAAACTGACTGAAAGGCAGAGGCTTTGCCTCTTTGAACTATTGCCTGCTAAAGCCTTCACATTCTACATTCGTATCTCTCTCCTTGGCCATGCCCTGACATTGATCAAGTAGCACTGACCCAGGTATGATTCAAAAATTAGTACAGGCCAGAAACATTTTACAAAGGGCAAAGTGACCCCTTCCCTTTGGAGAGTAAAAGCTCTTTAATGATATGAACATAGGTCATTCTATGCCAGATAGTCTAAGGGCCATATAGTAGTCCAAAGTACATTTCAGTTACTAGAACAGAAAAACTGTGAAGGATAACTTTGTCAAATGGTCCTTGAAATAATTTTGAGAAATGTTATACACAGTGATAATAATGGTAGATGGAATTTTCTAGCATGTGTAAGGCTCAGGAAAGAAAACAATTCCACATTCCAAAGTGACAGAAGCTTCTGAAATTATACAGAGCCTTCTACTAAATGGAATAACTGGTTGTCTGCTCATAAATCTGCCAAAGTTGTAGTCCAATAAATAGACTAGAAATAGAAAAATAGCAGAACTCATAATTACCTCTACAGCTACCAGCAGAACCTTCTAATCAGCCAAGAAATGAGCTATTACCATTCAGGTATTGAAGATAAAATTAAATTTCAGTTTATGAAATAAAATTATTATTTTTTATGTTTTTTCCCCCCAAACGACTTCACTTTATATAAACAGCTATATTTACTACTATAGGGTAAAAAAAAACCCCCTGTTTAAAATTGATATACATTACCTGGACATTTCTGCCAAGAAGTTGGATTCGAGGCACTTTTCCATACATTTATAAGCCTCTTCTGCTCTCATTTTTAGCTCGTTGAGAAATGCTAAAGCTTTTTCCTTTATAAGTTCTAGTCGAGATTTTGTGGCTGCCTCTGTTTAAATGATAATGTCATAATGAACAACATTTATAAAATTTGAGGAAAGTTCTTAGTCTTAAGCACCTAAAATATAGTGATCACCTGTTAGTAGGCAGGAAAATACTTACTTAATTCCTCATATTCTTGAACAAGTATTTTCTAAGAATCACCTCCATTGCACCATGTATTTTACAGAAGTGTGTATTCTATAAGCATCAGAATTCACAATGCAAGAAATATCTTAATAAAACTAACACAGATGTTGCAGGGAATGTTAAAGTAGACAGTGACACTGAACAAAATCAGCACATACAACAAGAGACCTAGAATCTCAAAGATACAAATGTGAGTACTCTGTCATAGATAAATTTTAAAGAAAATACACCTAAATCACTATGTATGTTAATCACAATAAAAGTTTGCTTTTCTGTTTCTAACCTCCAGCCCTTTAAAATTACTCTCATTTGTTCTGCCCTATGCTTCCTACATATTACCATTTCATGCCTTAGAACTCAGGCTGCATTAGACAAGAGCTTGCTTAGTGAGTACTAAGAAAATAAGTCACCTCTACCAAAACTATGCATAGAATGTATACATGAGAATTTTAAAAATATGGAGAATTTAATGATAATATAGTTTAATATGGTCTGCTTACTCCTGTAGCACCTTACAGAACCTTCCAGTACCTAAAGGGGCCTAATTACAAAGATGGGGACAGACTTTTTAATAGAGCCTGAGCAAATGGACAAGTGGTGATGGTTTTAAGCTAAAGGAGGGTAGATTCAGACTCCAAATAAGGAAGAAATTCTTTAGTGTGAGAGAATTCTTTACCATGACACACTGGAACACGTTGATCAGGGAGGTCCCCCATCCCTTAAAATATTCAAGGTCAGGTTGGACAGGGCTCTAAGCAACCTGATGTAGTTGGTGTCCCTGTCCCTGCCCATGACGAAGTGAGCTTTAAACATCCCTTCCTACCTAAATCATTCCATGACATTGTACGACTTTGAGAAAAAGATGCCAACTGCATGAAAAGACATCTAAGGCACTATATTAAGAGGTACATGGAACTAGCAAAAAGCCTAACAAAGGAAGACTAAGAAAAGGTGACCATTAGATAGTGATTATTTTCAATCCTGAAGGAAAAATTTAGTATTCAACTTGATTTTTCTTCATATTTAAACTTCTGTACCACAGAATCTTTTAAATAATTAATATTATATAGTAATTGGTACAGTGACTTCAAAGTAGAAGACTTTCACATTATTTATATAACTATATTTATTGTACCTTCTCTTAATTCTTTTAAAAAAACTTAGGTTTGGAGATGAAATTTTCTTTAGGCAACCAATGCAGAAAGATGGACTGTGCAAGATAAGGCATGTGATATTGCAGTCACAGCATAACGCAACTCTGCACACTTTCTGTTTTGAGCAACGAAGAGCTGATGTTCAAAATTTTAAACAGAGAATGGATTTGGGTCTCACAAAGGGTTATTTAGTTAATGGGAAAGTGTAAAGGTTCTAAGCTGAAAGTACCTTAGAGGATACTCTGTGCCTGTCTAGTCACCTTTCTCTAGTACAGTTTAGGACTGCCTTAATTGTGACTTCTCTGTACTTTGTGAAGCTGCTATCAGCATGTTACAGAGGTAAGTGCATGACAATTTTTGTCTCCCTATATCAGAAGTAGGTACTGCATAGTCCCTGGATAAAGGTGCTCTCTTAACAATAACAGAGTAAAAGCCAAGGTACATTGTGAAATAAAACATGAAACTAGCGTTAAAAATTTAGCAACTACCCACAACTAATAACTTTGCTAGACTCAATGTATCTGTATAAGCAAAAGCACAAGTATCCAGCTACCAAAGCTGCAATTGAAATTATGATTCTCAAATAACAGCTGTGTGCCTGTACAAATAGAAAATAGAGCTCAACATGTTTAGCCTTCCCTAGGTTCTTCAATTTTTTAAAATATAGGATTGAAGTGAAGCAACGTAAAGAAAATAAAACAAGTTAATGAAGAACTAAAATTCATCTTCATGCTATTAGGATCTTCAAAGTTATTACTATTCTTCTCCTCATTAGCCCAAAATCTTAAAATATATATTCTTCAGCTGCTTTTGTATTAAACCATGTTGAAAGTGGTAGGTGTACAGGCATTTGGTCTGACTGGACCTAAAGGAGCCTGCTGAATTTCTATTTTGTTCAGTAACTGATGTTTGCCCTCTACCTTTCNTGGGCTTCTCACTACTGCCAAATAGAATCTGGAACAGCTAGGCTCTTATCTTCACTTTAGTGAAAAAGAGGTCTTTTTCTTTTAGTGTAAACCTATCTCAAAAAAATTTCAAACCACCTTCAATCCAGGACTTCTTTTTTTCGGACATCTATTTTTGGATGAATTGGCTTGGAAGTTATTAGATAAGACAGACAAAGAGACAGAATGACCGCAAAATATGTAGTTTTTGGAAGAGTCTGTAAAGGAGCTTGGAAGAATAAAGAAAATCTGTGTCCTGCTGTTTGAATCTCATGTTGCTTGAAGAAGAGGGAATCAGAGAAGAATATTAAAGCAATACACAACTGCCAAAAAATTCTTTCCCAGATAAAAACACTTCAAATACTGAACTCAATTAAGCTGAATACTGAAAAGTGGCTAACCCCCTAAGCCTCTTCTTTCATGACAATTATTTGTTTAGTCATACCAAATTAAATTAGATAAAATGAAACAGAGAACAAAGGGAATGAAAATCACATTTCTACTTTAAATATATTTACCACAGAATCACTGACAATTGGCACCCTAAAAAAAATCCTGATTTCTCCAGATACTACTCTCTCCCTTCTCTTTTCTTTCTTAACCTTCCATTTTCCCTAGTGTTTCTGGCTAGTGTTGACTATTACACTGCCTAAATTTGGAATAACAATCACCTTCCACTGTAAAAAACCAAATAGTAACATACCCTCATGTTTCAGGGCACTCAAATACTCTTGCTTAATTTTAAGTGCCACTTCTTGTTTTCTTAATTCTTCTGGGTCTTCAGGAACTAGACTGACTTTCTTCTGTTGTTGCCCTGCAGGAAAATAGACCTTTCAGTCTTTGGACTTTGCTGGTACATTTGTGCATCAGTACACAGGCATTCATTAGCATATTTTTTAAAAAAGAAAAATTACACTTTCCACCTTACTTGATGTGACCATTTATGAGAATACAAAAGTGGGCAGTCAGCTGTCAAATGTGATTTTCATTCTGCAAGTCATGCTAAGATTAACACTCCATAAAACATAGACAGCATAGACAACTGTATTAAAATTGGTTAAATAACATCCTAAAATGTATTTCTGAATGGAAAATCATGACGGAGTAGGTGTGCCTCTGCTTTCATCGTAGAATGGTCAAAATGTCCTGTTTGATTCTAATATCTAGCAATTTATTACAGGCAGCACATAAATAAACATATTTTGAATAACACTTGTCTCTTTTGGAGCAAATTCAGTTTTAACAAAGTGTATTATAGTAAACAATGTTATGTTAGTAAATATCATTGCTTATCATCAAAGCAGTGAAAAGAACTGTGCTACTTAAAAAAAATAAAAATAAAAAATCGTATGTCAAAAGGGAGAAAAAAAAAAAGAGATGTGTGTCATTTCATGCATTTCCAAACCATTATGTTATCTGCATTTCCGTCTTGTTTTAACTTATTATTACGAACAGATATTTTAAAGGTATTTTATAATGATTTTAGAGATTCTGGAGCCATGTCATTTTGACTACTACTCAAAAACATTAAAATATCAGCAATTGCTTTGTCCTAGAAGAGCAGATGAAGGTGTTACAGAAAAAAAAAGAAATTACATCTGCATGATACATAAGGTCAACATAAAGCAAAAGGTCAAATTTAGAAGTGATAAAACTACATGTAGTAAGTCGGATCAATCAGTTACTAGCCCACAGCTCTATCCTAGGGAATTCTTGTCTTACAGGAACATGGCAGTAACACTGTATTTGACATTAAATCAAAGTGGATGCTGCAGTTACAAATCATCAGTTGACACTTCCTCTTCAACCCAGAGGAATGCACATCTGAGTTCCAGATGCAGTTCTGTCACTTTGTGGCTTTTGATTTCAGGTAAGTTGTCTTGTACCAGGTCAGAACAAAAATTTATTTCCAAGAAACAATCCACAAACGCCAACCTAGCCACTTAGCATGCAACAGGTGACAGCTGCTGATTTTTTATCACAAAACTCTTCCAGGAGCCTGAAAATCTGTACTGTCTTGGCTGGACTTAATGCTAAACTAAGCCTCAGGCTCTATGGGGTTCACAGTTGGCTAAGTATTTGCAAGGCTATGGTTGTTCAGTCTCCTGTGGGCAGAATCAGACAGAGGGAGAGAGCTGAGCGCAGTGCAAATAAAATGTCTGTCAAGGAAAACAAGTCACTTGTTTTTTGCACAATAACTCTCTAGTTACAGCTTTCTCACTTTGAAATAGGGTACCCAAATTTCAGGTTACCCTTACAGCACAGGGCTTGGGCCCCTTCCTTGCGATGTAGAATGTCTTTACAAAAGATAAAAGGTTTAAGCTGCTAGCCCTGATTCCTGCTCAAGTTAGGACATTTTGTAGGGAAAAAAAAAAAGAAAAAAAAAAAAAAAAAAAAAGGGGAAGTTACATAAACCACTTTCTGCACAAGGAAGTAGTTAAGACAAAATGTATAAACAGCCTTGTATGCCACAATCCCTTCCAGCCTGTTTTTGTTGTACAAATAAATTTTACATTTTCACCTGGTAGGACAGGTTCTTGCCAGGCCTACACAGAAGATCTCTCAGTAGGAGTCTGCTCTTTTTTAGGACTAGAGACGTTACTAGATTCTATGTTAATTTACACCACATTGCAGTTACACATAAAAATCACAGACATTGATTGATCCATGCTGCTAAATTAATCTTAGGGTATTGGATAATTTACCCATTCCATTCCAGTACTATCATTTTAATTTTTGAGGAAGATGCTCAGTGCAGCTAGCTGTTTGCAAGCTACAGGTTGAGCTCTGGATTGTGGGAGCCATGAGGCCATGAATTGACACCAACTCTTGGCACAAAAAAGGGCCCAAAGCTGTGTGGCCCAGCCAGGGGATTGGACACTCAGAGACACAGCAGGAGACCATGACTCCAGACCTTCCTGCACTTGGACTGTGAGGGTATAAGAGCCCAGGGTTTCCTTTGTTCGGGGTCCCTCCTTGGAAGCACCAGCTCAAGATGCTATCCTGCTGTTGTACCATGATTAAATAATGTTAAGGATCCTGGCATCTGATATTCTGCTATAGGAAACCTAGGATTTAGCAAGGAAGGAAACCTGGTCTGAATGGGAGTGTGGGGTGTGCAGGAGATCAAGTGGGGAGCTGGCTGCACACTGGAGCTGGCTGCTTTGAAGGGGCCTCAGTCCCAGCTGAGGTGGTGCAGATTATGACTGCCAGACTGGCTCCTGGATGGTCAGACAGGAAGTTTTCTTAATATTAATATTTGAAATATTTTTACTTATAGCTGGCAAGTAGGCAGAATGTAATAGAATTTTATAAGTAAGTTTTTATAAATCCATTCTAACTATTCCATTCCAATGCAGAACATGGAGAAAAAATACTTACTTTCTAAATGTGCCATTTAGAATAATTATTCATATACATAATAAAGACAACACATATGTTTAAATAAATGCAATTGCTATTCAAAAACCTCTGCCCTCCTTTATCACTACCAATATTTCATATTGACATGTCACATTTGAAATTTTAAAAGAGACATTAAATCCAAATTAAATGTCTTGTCTTATTAATTTCTGTATTACTCACATATTTACACTTCTGTAATTTCAAGTACTGCTAAAACAAAGCCTGCTTCTTAAATACCTTTCCTTTTAGTAGGTGATTTGTCAGGAGGCTTCTTGGCATCTTTGGCATCTTTCCCAGCAGCTTTTCCTGAGCGAGTCTGTGAAGCTTTCAGACTTTCTTTCAGTTTTTGCTGCTGACGTTCTTCTTCTTCCTCCATTTCTCTAAACTCTATTTCAGCTGTTACCTTGACACCACAGTCACACACAGTACAGTACATAGTATCAACTCTGTGCAACTACTGTTCTGAATTGTATATGTTTGCTGAAAGTACTTGATGAGAAGTAGACACATAAATAAAATAAAGAAGATATTTTAACTAACTGATTAAACTTCCATTATTTATCAAAAATACACTACAGAGAAAAATGCAAGACAGAGGCAGAGTGGCTTCAATGCTTGTAATCACTGTCTCTGCTTGAGGAAAATCTGAGAAATGCAAGAATCAACAGTATATGAAGCAAGCTTACGGTTACATGGTAAGGGTGCAGAAATTAATTTATTTTTAAATGATCAAAGAGAAAAGAAAAATCAAACCTAGAAACCAATAATTTGAAAAGCTCACCTAATTTACTTCTAGCTATACAGAAAAAGAAATTTAGCCACAGCTTTTCAAGCTGTGAAAGGCTGAAGCAAGCACATGACAGGATTAAACTTCATCTTCTCCACTTTTACTGAGGAAGAAGACGAGAGTTTATCATCGAAGAAGTAGATATATAGAGGCAACATTTAAAGTATTTTTCTCAGTACTGGAATAAAAGGGTCAGTTATAAATATGGAGATGCTGATAATACACAGATTCCAATATTTTCCTCACAGAACTACAAACATACTCACTGGAAATACCAGCTGTGGAGCAAAAGGCATGAAATTGAGATACACAGAGCAAAGATTACGTGTTAAAGTTGCCTACTGAATGGGAGGCTTTGAATGTGTGATACAGAAATGCCTAAGTAAACAAAACATTCCTTACCATATTTGATACTGCTGTTACTGCTTTTTGCCATGTATAAATAATAAGTTTTTCATCATTCCTGCATGTAGACACTCCATTTTCAGAATTTACATCCTCAGAACTCTCTTGCAGAGTTTCATTGTTTTCTGTCTCAGTACTATTTATTTCTGATGAAAGCAATTTCCAAGAAACTAGAGGAATCCTCAAAAATAAAATACAAGGAATAATTCACGCATCCCTTTGTAGAAAGTGTTAGTAATTACACAGGAGAGTATGCTGAAAAAATGAGAATGCTATTTTCAAAATTTGCAATAGCAAGAGAAAAGGGAGGAACTCTCCTAATGGCCAAAAGTGATGAAGTGTGTGTATGACAAGGAAACTATAATAGCTAAGGAATAATGCCAG
Organism: Scytalopus superciliaris; assembly: GCA_013400415.1. NCBI lineage: Eukaryota > Metazoa > Chordata > Aves > Passeriformes > Rhinocryptidae > Scytalopus > Scytalopus superciliaris. Next base: position 65,642 of record VXBX01007990.1, on the reverse strand, counting down.
ATAGATAAAACTACATCAGATGACTGTGATTTGCTGATGAACTCCACATGGATTAGAAGTAGAGTCTCATTATTCAGACAATTTCTAAAAAGTTATCAGTGCATTGTATTTGTTCATATTTGTATAACTTAATAATGCATTCCTACCTTCTTGATTTGTCTTCATCTTCCTTCTGCTCTACATCTTCCTTTTGCTCTGCATCTTCCTTCTGCTCTACGTCTTCTTTCTGCTCTACATCAATAATATCTAACAAGGGGATTCTAGTAAAATCTTGACTGTCTTCTGTTGGGATTTTTCCTTCCATTGCCCTATAGTAGTCATGAAGAAGTCTCTTTGTATCTTGAAAACGATCCACTTCAACCTCAAGAAGAAAGGACAGAAGGTTGCAATTCAAAATATGCGAGAACAAACTTTTGTTACTTTTTAAAATACGTGTTAGCACAAGCAATTCTAAATCCTAAGAATCTGAAGGAGAACAAGAAGCATAACCATTTATAGTGTTCTCAATACATACTTCTACCTGCATCTATAATGTATTCACACTGTCATTTTTAAGGAGTAATAAGACTCTTCATTGTTAAAACAGGAAAAATAGGAAGTATTCTTTACAATAAATAATCACAGAGTCACAGAATACACTGAGTTGGAAGGGATGCACAAGGATCATCAAGTCCAGCTCTTAGCTCTGCACAGGACTAGCCCCAAGAGTCAAACCATGTGCCTAATGTTCAATGTATTAAATTGAATTACAATATATTGTGATGTATATATATTTCTATAGTAGCAAGTAAACTAGTGCCAACATATTACATGGATCTTCTTTTTCAAAGGAAATATCCCTAATACCATAAAATGAAAATGGTTATGTGATGGACAAAATTTTAAAAGTCATACAGTTTTTCTGGACTGAAGAAAACAACACACTTTACACACTTAAGTGTCTTCAAGATCTTTTTGTGTGAATCATCTCAGAAGAAATTAAGTAAGACTCAAGAAACATTTAACACCTGTCATGTTTTGATTTATTGATACAGTATGGTGTTAGTCTCTAACTGACAAAACAGTACTAAATATTCATGGGAAAATGCACAAAACCACATTCACGAAACAAAGGATAAAACCTTTGTGGTGTAAACCAGCACTTATCCATAAGTTAAGGAGGAAATATCTTCTAGTATAACTGTGTGTACACAGAAAGATGGAATGAAATCTGATAAACGGCATTTATAAAAATCTATGTGTTTACACTGTTACAGAGCCACCTGGGGAATATGTGTAACTTTCAACAGAAAAACCCACAGATAGAGAGCTCAATTCCAAAGAAGCCTATTTTTGTCTGTTTCTAAAAAAAAAAAAAAAAATAGCCATTACATGAAGTTATTTTATCTTTAGTTCTGTAGTTTTAGGATTAATAATTCATTTATTTTTGGGAATATATACTAAGTAAAGAGAGATAATGTTTTCCTTTAAATTTTTCTTTATCAAAGTAGACGCTTATATATGGTTAATACATGTGTTTGTAATTTTAAACAGTTATCCTGCAAATCCACACAGGATCAAATTAGATTTATAGTGAATCTCCACTGGACTGCATCATATGTGTCCATGCAATTCTGTTAGAATTAGGATTGCAAAGTTATACATGNAAGGGATGCACAAGGATCATCAAGTCCAGCTCTTAGCTCTGCACAGGACTAGCCCCAAGAGTCAAACCATGTGCCTAATGTTCAATGTATTAAATTGAATTACAATATATTGTGATGTATATATATTTCTATAGTAGCAAGTAAACTAGTGCCAACATATTACATGGATCTTCTTTTTCAAAGGAAATATCCCTAATACCATAAAATGAAAATGGTTATGTGATGGACAAAATTTTAAAAGTCATACAGTTTTTCTGGACTGAAGAAAACAACACACTTTACACACTTAAGTGTCTTCAAGATCTTTTTGTGTGAATCATCTCAGAAGAAATTAAGTAAGACTCAAGAAACATTTAACACCTGTCATGTTTTGATTTATTGATACAGTATGGTGTTAGTCTCTAACTGACAAAACAGTACTAAATATTCATGGGAAAATGCACAAAACCACATTCACGAAACAAAGGATAAAACCTTTGTGGTGTAAACCAGCACTTATCCATAAGTTAAGGAGGAAATATCTTCTAGTATAACTGTGTGTACACAGAAAGATGGAATGAAATCTGATAAACGGCATTTATAAAAATCTATGTGTTTACACTGTTACAGAGCCACCTGGGGAATATGTGTAACTTTCAACAGAAAAACCCACAGATAGAGAGCTCAATTCCAAAGAAGCCTATTTTTGNATTTTAAAAGGAATGTAATAAAATTTTTAAGCTCTGTAACATTAATTTGTCTCCTTTATACATATAATTCAAGGCAGATTTTTTTAAATACTCAGGTCTATAAATATGCTAATTAGAGGATGAATGTGGCTCAGACAATCAGTGGTTATTTGACATTTCAACCTTCCTCTTTAGCCAGTGGCCTTAAGTATTTCTTTAGGGCACTATTTAGACTCTTCGAAAATGAAATTAATGATTTTCCTACTGTAGCAACAGACTATTTCACAAACTTTATACTTAAATTACCACAACAGTCATACAAAATAAGACAGTGGTTCCCTTGTTTAATAAACATATAAAAATAACACAGAGAATTAAAGGCAGGAAGCCCATCCTAAACTGCTTAGGCCTGCTTTTTTCAGCTAAATCATCATCACAAGGCATGCGTTTAAAGCATTGTTTTCATTGTCTTCTTTAAAGTTGCCAAAACTCTCACAGAATGGTCACTTCATTTTACAGAAAAGCCTGTCTAGTCTAGTCTTGTCTAGTCTAGTCTTGTCGAGTCTATTCCAGTCTAGTTCCAAACCAAATTTATGCATCTAGTACAGTAGTAACAGAGAAATCTTACTTTACTGCAGGAACTAAATGGTCTCTTGAAAACTTTAAAGTTAGATATCTGAAAGCTGGGTCATATTTGAATGGGTTTTCTCAAGAGCAACAAATGACATCTCGATCTCAAAAAGATACCTTGCTTTTTAGGGTTTTTTTCAAGCCACATTGGTGAAGTTACAACTGAAATAATTTCGAGATATGGGAAATATTGTAACATCAAGTGGGTCTACAGCTGTGGTGAATTATGTAATTCACAAATTAAAAGGAGATGTCAATATGATTACAGAAGGATAAACAGCTGTAACATTTCTGTTACAAAACTCAGATGATTCACTGAAGTGATAAAATTGCAAAAAGCACTATACAATAGAGATTGAAAGTTTTAGGAGGTTGGACAACAACAACTGTCTTTTTCTTAAGCTTTTCCACCTGCCAAAGTTCAATGTATGGAATGTCACCTACTTTTTGTCTCTCAAGTTTCTAGATAAATTCAGAATAGACATGAATATTTGCTTAACTAATTCTTAATCCCTTATACATTTGGAGCCAACCATACAAAATTTCTCTAAAGGCCTACTGTTCCCCAAATCTAATTCTTTGTCCCTTGCCATTGCAGACACTGTAGTGGTCCATACCTGCATAAGTGAAAAGAAGTGGTTCATTACAATTCCCCTCCGATCTGGTAACCAGTCTGCATTCGTGATATCAATACATTCCTGCTCTGCTTCTTTCCTTCTGCTATCACAGATATCCCAGAGAAGATCTCTTAGGTCCTAAAACACAAAATCAAATATGACAAATAACTATGAAAGAAATCTTAAATACCTTTTTTGTTGTTGGTTTTTGGTTTGTTTTTTTTCCCCTCCTCTGTATAGGACATCTTTTCATTTGGGGCTTTTTCTTTATTGCTGTAAGTATCAAAGCCTGGTCAAATCACATGTTTACAGAAAGCTGACAGAAAGTGGCTTTACAAATGTGCCAGAGAGAAGAATATAAAGATAGATTTCAGTGTGCAGGCTGCCTTGCTCTCCTCAGGCAGAGATGATCTGTCTAAGCTAGACTGAGACTGTGAATAGCTAAGCTCCCAACTGCATCCACAACTTTCCATTTGAATGGTTTGTTAGCTGATACACTAAGAATAATACTCCAGGGGGATGTGCAATACAAAAAATTCAGAGAAAATTATGTCAGATTTCAAGTGTTTTTTTTCTATTTGGATAGCCTCCATGACATTTTTTTCTAGCACTCTTTTAATTAAGGGCTCTTCAATTAATGTCTCCATCTAATAGCACCACTATATTGAGAGTACTGAAGGCCTACTAAGCATAAAACAAGCATGAAAATCCTTTGTTCCCTATTGCCATCTCTGCATGGAAACAGTGTGACAGGCCACTTTGTAGTAGGAGGCCATGAGAAGAGAAATGTTCTTAAATGCAGTGCTAAGGTAGGACAAGATGATCTGTCCCTTGGGCTCCAAGCAGTTCTGCCTCACCTGATCTGTTTTGGGATAGAATGTGTTCCAGATTACTAGCCCTGCCCTCAGGAGCTTAGGCTTCAGTTGAGGTGATTCCATATTCACCAGGTCTTGGTCTCAGCCTCTTATATCAGATCATGTTTTCTCCCCACCTATCCAAATAGTTCAGAAAAGTCCACTCATCTTCTGTTTGACAAAAGCCACGGGTAAGCTGGCAAATAGGAAGTCCAGACACATCAGTGATGGCTAGAAGGTACCCAAGGTGCAGGCTATCAGATTTTCATGGTCATCCACATTGTAGGATATGCTGCTGAATAAAAAGTATATAAGCATACAACTTATCTGTTGGCACTGGTGGGTTGATGTTGGCTGGCAGCCAGCTGCCCACTAAACTGCTCCTATCAGTCCTCCTCACAGGAAATGGGGAGAAAATATGATAGAAAAGTTCATGTGTCAAGATAATGATGGGGAGATGACTCACTTCTTACAATTGTGCAAAACAGGCTTGATTTGAGAAACTTGAGGAAGAAAGAGGGACTTTTGGAGCAATGGCATTTTTATTCCCACATGATGATTGGGCCTGATGGAACCTGGCTTTCCTGGGAATGGCCAAACACCTGCCTGCCCGTGGACTGGAGTAGTGAATGAATTCTTCATTTTGCTTTGCTTGTGTGCATGATCTTTGAGTTACCTGCTAAACTGCTTTTATCTTAGCCCACAAGTTTTCCAGCTTTTACAATTCTCTCCCCAGTCCCACTGGTGGTGGAGGGAGCGAGTGGCTGCGTGGGGCTTAGATGCTGGCTGGGGTAAAACCACAACAGCATGCCAAACAAAGTCTTGGCTGCCCTTTGGAATTTAGGTATTTAAGTTTAAATTCTCTTACATCACAAAATGGGGTGGCTTTTTACATTTTCCAGTTGGTATCAGAGAAATTTTGTCTTCAGGTTTTACAGCTGGCACTTTCCAGTGCAGACAGTGTTTTAGAAAGGGTCCAGCTGAGATGACAGAGTTGAGCAGTCCAGGAGTTTGAGGAAGAACATGACAAAGATTACCACTGTTTTAATTTCCTCTTTTTTTTTTCTAGCATCAAGGAAGGATGGCTGACAGCATTCTTACATTCAGGGAGGTACAATGGGCATGGCCTAAAAGCTTGGAGGAGGTATCATCTTCACATTCACTTGAAGGCATGAGATCCACAAGGAACAGAATGGGTCATTCAGAAAAAAAATTCTGAAAATCATAAATTCATTCTAAAGTGCTTAGCCTTATGGCAGTATCTGAGTCCTACTGCATCATATGTGAGTACTACCTCCTTTTAACAGAATTTGAATTGGATAATGTCAAACATGGATTTCTGTTATGAGCAAAAATCCGAATATTTTAATTTTACCTTTCTAAAATATAGGACAGAATGATCCCAGGCTTTTTATAATTCCACCTAGTAGAAATTAGGAATATGGATAATGATTTTTAAGTCCTCCAATTACTGAAATAACTCTATAGAAAAGGAGGTAGAAAGTTTTTTTCATCCCAGTGAATTAGTCCATTATTCCATGAATGTTCCCTTTGACAGTGTTGTCAGTATTCTTTTTCTCCTTTTTCGGGAGCATTTCCTGATACAACGCATCTAAAAATGATGTCTATTCTGAAACGGGAATCTAATAAATTTAAAGATAGCCCTACTTTTGGCTTATGTTAATCTGGCTCTGAACTTGATAGGACCCTTACTGTTAGAGATTTTTGTGAAGAAGAACACTCAGGACATGTATGACCTTTCAAAGAAATTCTCTGTACTGTGTATGAACCAGGTTTAGAAACATATGATACCATATATAGCTTATGGAAAAACTAAAATTTGTTAGATTTGTTAGAAACTAAAACTAAGATTTGTTAGATTCTGATAGAAAGGTCCAAACTTGTAAAATCTCTGAAAACCACAAAATGGAAAGAAAAAGAGAACACTGTACCAGAATACCACAGTGTAACCTAAGAAATGAAGCAAGACATAGGAAAATTATGGCAAAACAACAGAGAAATATTTGCAAAGAACACTTTATACAAAAGAGTAAATGAAATAGTTTAATAGGAGTGGTAAAGAAGAAAAAAAATAAATAATATCATTCATGTTATATCAACTTGGTATAAAATGAATAATACTCTAGGATATATTGTAACTTTTGCCATTTACTTACAGTAACTCTTTGGTGTAGTTCAGCTTTTGTTTCCTCATCATCTCGCAGCTCATCAGAAATAGAATTAAAATCTGTTTGCCATTGAGATACAAACTCCTGCTTAAGCTCTGGACGCAATAAATAATCTTGGAAATTTTTTCTGTAAATTTTGGTAAAAATAATTTTGGTGTTAAAATACTAACAGAATGGCATATGAAAAATAAAATGTATTAATAGTCAGGTAATAAACTACTATTTCTACTCACCTAATATCTGCCAAGTAATGAATCATTGTGTACTGTTCATTCCTTAGGCATCTAAGTACAGTTTTGATTGTATTTATATATGCATTTTCTATCATTTCCCAGTGAGGTACTAAAAAATCAATTATCTCCTGTGAATTTTTTAAAAACATCAAAATTAAATGATATATTTCTCATTTATCTATAGTACTTGTAAAGACATGAAAAAATTATTTCACAAAACCATATTACTGATTTTTTTTTCATTATGTATTTCTTTTGATTTACAGATCATAGTAGAGATTGTGACAAATAGTTTTATCCTGTGCATTTCTTTGAAAAAAGTAACAGGTCTCAAAAAGAATGGGAGGTTCCAGGAGCATACTCCAGAATCTATGAGCTTGGATATGTTCATATTATAAGTGATGACACTGAGCACTGAAGTATGGAAACTTGTTCATTCCTGTTTGAGCTTGTAAAAGTCTAAGCTAAGTGTTCCTAAACGGATGTTTCACTGACTGACTTTTTCAAAATGTAAATAAAGCCCATGACCAGAGGAAACCCAGCACATGCAGTCATGAAGAAAAAACTGGCAAACATTAGGAAAGGAATTACAGAACAAAATTCCAAGTTTCACTGTCCACCTTTGAAATCTACATTCAAAAAACTGCATGCAGTCCCATCTTCCATCTCCAAAAATCTACAGGAGAACTAGAACGTCTGTAACTGAATTGGAGAAGAAAAGCAACATTAAGCAAAATTCACATGTAAGGGATGTCTCTCCCATCTTAAATACCTTCAGAGGGTGATTATAGAATTAGTATTCATTTCACAATACATGAATTAGGGTCATCAAATCCAAGCAAAGAACATGGTTTAAAGAAACGAGAGAGAAATATTTTTCCAGAATTAACGTAATTATACAGCATATATCATGGAGAACAAAATTAAAGTGCCTCAAAAAAGCAACTAAAACAGATAATCATGGAAGAAAAGCCCATTGAGACCTACTAAACACCAGATGCAAAGACATTTTCAGGAAACCCCTGAATTTCAGACTGCTGGAATCTAGGAAGATGTCTTTGGGGAAAACATGTATGGAAAAAAGTATCCTAGGAGAAATATTAGTGCACACACTCCTGTATGCACTATTCTTATATGAGATCCACAACTGACCCTTGTCAGAGACAGAAAACTGATCGAGTAGGTCTAGAATGGTATATCATAACAGCAAAAAGAATTATTTTGACACCTGTGTTCTTCCTCATAATTGCAAAGAGCTTAGAAAAAGAAATCACAATTTTAAAATATGTTTACTTATTTTATGTTTTTTACTAGGAACAGTTGTTTGTATTTTTAGATATTTATCACACTACTAGCATAACATTCATTGAAAAATATTGAAGAAACAACATGCAATGATGCAAAACATATAGGTAGAACATACACAGAATATTAAGAAAAATATATACTTTCATATTTAAGACTCTTAATCATGAGTTAATGCACCTGGGGAAGCGGTTCATCTACATAAATCCATTCATCTGATCCTGGTTCTATCGGTGGTTGTTCCTCAGTAGAGGGAGGAAGCAGATCTTGATCTGTAACTGGTGAAATCTTTACTCCTGCTCGTGCTTTTTCTTGCTTATACCCTTGATATGAATGTACAGTTAGTACCTTCAAGTGTATTTTAAGCATCAATAAACAGAGATGTCTGTGTTACTCTTACAAGTGCAAAATAATGGAACAGATTCTCTATTTCATTACTTAGGTGTTGTTCATCAAAAAATATACTAATGAAATCAGCCATGCTCATAGAGGATTGGGCCAGAGAACATCTGAAAAAACTTAATATCCACAAGTCCATGGGGTTCTGATGGGATGCATCTACAAGTTCTGAGCAAGCTGGTAGAAACCATAGCCAGGCTACCCATGACCATCTTTGAAAGGTCATGGAAATCAGGAGAGGTGCCTGAAGACAAGGGGAAGGCAAATGTCACCTTGGTCTTCAAAAAGGCAGGAAGGAGGACACAGGGAAATACTGGCTCCAAAGGTGATGGAGGCCATCTGCAGGCCATCTCTACCCCCATGGAAGACAAGAAGGTGATCAGGAGTAGTCAGCATGGATTCACTAAATATAAGTCATATTTGACCAACGTGATTGCCTGTTTTGCTTTTATGAACCTAATAGTGAAGGATAGCTTGGAAGCTATCAACATAAATATAACATTAAATATCCCTCATTGACCACAGGGATAATTTCTCCATAGGGAGTCAATAGCCCTTTACAGTACTTCTATAAGATTGATGAATTCTAGCTGGAAAATCTCCACTCTGTCTGCATCAACAGGAATTTTGCCACCAACTCCAGCAGGGCTAAAAATTATACCAAGCACATTAAA
>VXBX01007990.1:32965-43412 GCA_013400415.1 Scytalopus superciliaris | reverse complement strand
ATATATATATCATTAAATAATCTTGTCCCTAGAAAAGATCTGAATTCTAACAGTTGACAACACAAAGGTATTCTAATAGTCCTGTAGCAATTCAGAGAGCAAAACCATTGTTTACCGCTTCTCTGTCAAGAGCTTCCTGGAACTCTTTCTTTCGTCTTTCTTCATATTGTTTTTCCCTAAAAATTCTGTTTTGCCTTAACACCTCTTTTTCATGTCGAACATGCATGAGTTGAGTCGCAATTCTCCGCTCGTGCTGAGATTGTTTCATTAGTCTGTAAATAAGCTGTTCCTCCTGGTAAGCTTTCTAAAAGATAAAAAAATAATAGTACTAAACACAGTTTATAAATCATTTCCTAGACAACTTATTGGTGTCTCACATGAGAAATATGAATGGAGTCATACAACAGCATTCACCTACTTACATGACACATAAATATATATATATGTTGGTCTGGATTTATTAGTGCAGGTTTTGTATGGAGTAACACTATTTATGTTAGTTTTTACAGCAGTACTATTTATGCAGGAGTTGTAGAACTATAGAAGAGAATTCTATATATGTCTCAGCTGAGATAATCAATAAAAATTGACTTGGCCAGATTAACTCAGTTTTAATGTGGTTCTTTTCTGTGTGCAAAATGGCTTCTGTACATAAAGACAGCCTTTCCTCAAAAAACTAACCTATCCCTGGTATTCACCAGTCCTCATTCTCAGTCATATTCTACTGAATCCTTAATCACTCTATTTTCTATTTTCCCTCTCTTTTAGGTAATTATTGTCTCCATTCTCCTCTATTCAGGAGACTGGGAATTATGAAGAAACATTCAGAACAGAGCAAAATACAAGACTTCTGGGTAATAGTTTCATTATTCTCACTGGGACATGGCTATAATACACTATTTGGTACTATAGGAAAATTACTCTGAACCATTGCTTTAGGCAGGCCTGTGTAGACAAGACTTTCAAGGCTGTGGATTGTTATTTTCTGAAGTACTCTCAAAACATAATACTATCTCATCACTACTTCTCTAGCCTGTTCCTGGTATGTAAACTAATGCTTTCCCTAGTCTAAAGGTATGCCTCACTATCACTTTTTCTGACTCCTAAACAAAACGTTACATAAATACACCTATAAATGAAAAATCTGACTTGATTACATATTATCGTATTATTTATGAAAGAACTCTAGAAAGTGGTCTAGACCTGTGCTACACAATGCAACCAGGCCAACTGTAGTAAAATTGTAATGCAAAATATGGCTATTTTAATTTCAGTAATAAAATCAATACTTTCTAAATAATTTAGTTATTTAATGCTGATGTTGGGGAGAAGCCAATTTGAAAAAACAAAACAAAACCAACCTCTTTCCATATTTTTAAGTTCTTTTCCCTTCACAATTGCTGGGAATAAAGTACATTCCAACTAAATACTGGTTACTTGAAAACACTAAGCTGATATAAAAATACCTCAACATTTTCATTATTTAGCCAAAATGTGGGCTTTGCACTCCCCTTTCTTAGCACTTAATCTTGTAACACTGCATGATCGTTTATCAATGGTAGATACAGTCATCTCAGGCTTTAATCCCAGAGTGCTTCACCTGCATGCTATGTTGTCTCTCAACAAAGCTTTTCACAAAATGGGGATCTAGTTTTGAATGTGTTTTGTTTTCTACCCTATTTGTTTCTACTGTTTCTTAGCTAATTTTCTATGAAGGGAAATTATCACCATGCATGCAATAGAAATGGAAAACAATGCAATCATAACAACTTCATATTCATTCTATGTGTCATTTGATATAGTTGAGGTGACAAATTTTTCCAACAGTACTGCGTACTGAAGAGTTAATCTGTCCATTTTTTATTACAATCCTGAACTCAAGGAAATAAAAGGAGTTACAGTGCTCTTTGCCATCTCAGTTCTACCTACTGCTTCTTTGGACTAAGATTTCAAAGAGTAGATAGAGAATGCACAATTTGCTTCCTATTTCAAGTAAATATCCTTCATTATTTTCTGGCTACTGTTTATTCTTAACCACAAGTTATTACAGCAGTAGGTACTTCACTAGAGGAATATGGATTTTAAAATCTTAATTCACAGGGAATTGAAGGAGCCGCCCTAGCAGAGTGGTCATTTGTCATACTCAAACCATCAACTCTACAGTGCAAATAGTGGGTCCAGTGAGAAATTAAAGCACCTTATTTAGGTGAATGTGCACTTTCTAAAGGAAATGGGAAGATGCTCCTTTAGAACACTTTACAGCAGCCAAAAGAGACCTTATCTTTGTTAACTGAAGGGTAGAGAACTTCACTATGCTAAGCGATCAAATATTTTTGCATGCTCAGTAGGCCTAAAAAAAGCCAGTAGGAAATTTCTGAGGAACAAAAATAAATGAAAAGGCAAATAACTCAGAGCTATACAATAGATAAATACAGATTAAGAACACCAAACTCACAGTTTCTGAAAGGGTGCTTATTGGGTGGGGAAGTGAAGCATTGGTAGCTATCTTTCATACAAAAAGGAATGGACAAAGTACTCAAACCAAAGGTTGGTTTGAAGTTTTGAAACTTCTGAGCAGAGTAGGAGACAAAATAAAAGTTGTAGTACAATTTTTTAACCTAAAATTTTTCATCAACATCTTCACAGAGGATGTGAGGTGCTTGAAGAAATCATAAATATTGTAATTGGGACATCTTCATAATACTTTGAAAAATTACCATAAAAAAAGCACAATACACACTTTTTTTGTAATTTACCTACTTGAGACAACAGTGGCATCCAGTGGCCAAACCGCAGCATGATTATGTATCATTATGTATGTTGTCCATACATAATTACTATATCACACACTTCTATTTTTCTACTTCCTTGTTTGATTTACATTTAAGTGAAACAATTCTGTGCTGCTGTGTGGTCATAAACTTTATGACCAAAACTTACAGCTCAGCATACATAAAGCTATTTGGCTGACAAGTAATAACCGAGTCACAATCCATTTCTCCTCCCATTTTCATGTTCTCAATTTATTGCTGATAGTAATTTATTCCTGGTAATCTTTTAATTCAGAGAAATAAAATCTGAACAGCGCATCTAAAAATAAAAAGTACAAAGCACAAACAATTTGTTGAAATGGTGGAGATAAAGGTTCAATAGGGATGAAGCAATATTACTGTCAATCACTTTGAACACCTATCTATGAAAATCTGACTGGCATCACACTGTGTTCTACATAAAAGTACTGTCATGAAATTGCAAAGTATTTTCTCTACCAGGCTCCAACATGTAGTGTGCCAAAATTTAAAAAAATTGAACAAGATTCCATTAGTAAGGCTTATATGTATGGATGCAAAACAGTTTACTGCACTCTGAAAGAATGAAATTCATTTGGCTCTAAATGATCCCACACCATGTCCAAGGTTTATGCTGCATAGGTAAAAGTCTGACCCTAATGCTTATAAAAGCTACAATTTCAGTGTGGAGATCCTTTCTGGTTCAACATGTAATGAAGGGGAAAAGTAATTTTCAACTGTTTTGTATATTCATCTGTTTCTTAAAGAAAATACCTCAGTTTGCTTCCCATTTCTCCTAAGTCAAGCAACATCTAATTTCTGAAATCTCACAAAGTTCCAACAAACACCTCTTCCTCTGCTAATCTAGAACCAAGTTAGCACTAAATAGATGCTCGCTTGTCTTTCCTTCTAATCTCTGAAGTCTGTGACTTCAATTGCTCCTATATCAAAGCCAATTTTTCTTCCTGGGAATTTAAGAACACTACTTTCAGTTCTGTCTTGATTTGGAGCCTCCCTGAAGCCTATCTGATTGGCAGCACACTGCAACAGTTCCTCCATCCCAAACTGACATGGCTTGTACTAAAACTGCAGATGGACCAGCTGTGTGACCTCCTCAGAGCACTGACTGGCTTCACTGGCTTACAGCTGCTGTATCCACAAAGTGATCCCTGGTTTCTGATAGCGAGAACTTTTGGAACCACTAGTCCAGGCTGCCAGGGCTGCAAGAGCTGAGAGCAGCTAAAGAGCAAGTTTTGGGACTGCAGTGATTTCAGGCAAGTGAATCACAAAACCTCTTCATGGCCTATGCATATGAACAAGAACATGGTATAAAATCTCTTCTTATGAGAACTCAGAGACCAGATACACAGATAGATGGATTCTTTGTCTAAACCACTACAGGTGTCTTTCAAGAATACAGGTCTGAGATAGACATTGAGAAGCATCTAATTCCTAGATGACTACCCCAACAATTTAATTTTTTTCTTAACATTTCCAAAAAACCTTACAGAATCACAGAACATGCTGAGTTGGAAGGAACTCAAAAGGATCATCAACTCCAAACCCTGGCCCTTCAAAGGACCACCCCCAAGAGTCACACCAGGTGCCTGACAACATTATCCAAATGATTCTTGAACTGTCAGGTTTGTTGCTATGACACCTTCCCTGGAGAGCCTGTTCCAGTACCCACCTGTGGGTGAAGAACCTTTTCCTGATATCCAACCTAAACCCTCCTCTGACACAACTTCAGGCCATTCCCTTGTGTCCTGTCACTGGTCACCACAGAGAAGAGACCAGTGCCTGCCCCTCTGCTTCCTCTCATGAGGAAGTTGTAGACTGTGATGCGGTCTCTCCTCAGTCTCTTCTTCAATCTCCACACATTACATGCCAAGGCTTAAATATATATATATACATATATACATGTGTGTGTGTGTATGTATATATGTACGTATTTATAAAACTACATCTTTTTCAGAGAAGCTACACATCTGAAATGCTATCACTATGCAGCAGCAGTGGAGATAGTCCCCCAGTTACAGTGGGGATCTAAGCTGAGGACTCACAGTGAAACACTAACATAAATGATAACCAGAAATCACAGAAATCCAGTAAGTTACAAGACTGTTTCCATACAACCATTACAAGAGAGAAGATCTGTGAAATCAGGAACAGCTGCTTTTTTGAATGAGGAATATCTGAAGAGAAATCTTAAAAGCCTTGTGCTTTACAGGATAGGAATAACCTGCAACATCCCTTTTTAGACACAACACGGACATTCTCCAGAGACATATTTTCTATTCCATAACACAGCAAAAATCAGAGGTTTGACCTGAAAATTAAGTTTAGATTCTTCATATCACCCAACACAATCATTTCAGAAGTCATCCAGTCCAGATCAAAACCTTTACATGACACCTTTGTAAATACAGGTTTTCAATCAAGGAATGCTTGTTTTTTAGTAAGTATGCTCTTTAGAACCAGTAGACATTTTGATACCACAGGATATTGAACACTGGGGAGGGGGTGGCAGGGAAAAGAAGGCAGGTCTTCAACTGATTTTTAATAATCTTTGCTCTGCTGCCTTCATTTGATCCTTTATGGTTTGTAACTATGGTGTGTGACAAAAAGGCGGTGGGAAAGAACAGCTAACCTTCCATATTTTTCAGGGAAACACAATGGTTGTCATAAAAGTAGTTTTCAGGCATAAGTATATATATTTACCTCCCTTTATCGCTCAAAACTTTATTCAACACTCAAAAGTGCTCTTATTTCATATCTGTAAGCAAATTTTGAGATCAATATTTGTGCACACACTATATACTTCTGCATACAATTCCTCACCTCTTCAGATTCATGTGCTATTAACTGGTCCATTAGCATTTTTCGTCGTCTCTTTGCTCGCTGTTCTCTAGCAAATGTATCTTCCTCTAAACGTTTTTGAATTTTCCTTATATAGTCACCATCTGAATAAACACTTAACAGCTCAGTTTTTGTCTGTGCTGTAATTTTTGGAGTTGTTTCTTGCAACTTCAGTGTTTGCAATGATTCTTGCACGTCACTAATTGAAAAGATTAAGAAGAGAAAGATCACTGACTTTGTAGGAATTCCAGTTCTTAAAAGTCTTTTCGTATAAATCCCTGTGTAGTTATGTACAAGTCTAACAAATGTACAACATCACTTTGTGGGCACTATGGCTACTTCTTAGTGGTCTTCTTACTTTTGTTACTCCTCAATATACCCACACACTCTGAGTAGTTTTGCAGTTATTAATCACAGGCTCATGCACAGAAATATCTGCAAGCATATACATGACTGTCACCTCTTCTGAGTATGTAGCACTAAAGTATCTTTGAGTATGTATCACTAAAGATGACAGAATGACTACTACCTATAATTAGTTACAACAGTAACTTTCAGGAAGGAAGTTACTTTTCTCTGTTTCCTTTGCAATGTCTTACAATGACTCCCATCTCTCTGTAAGATTAATTGACCTTATAGAGCCAATGACTAAAATTAACAGAGAAGAAGAGATGCACTTTGAGTCCTTTCTTGTTGCATCTGTGGCAAAAAGTACTGAGGAAGCTTGAGCCATCCCTACTACAACCAGAGGTGAGGTAAAGACACAGCAATCATGTTGGAAATTAAGTATTTTCAGTGCTACTGGGACAGTCACTCAAAGGCCAATCACAGTTTAATCTAACTGAGACATTACTTCTTCCTCAAGTAGCTGTCTACATAGATAGCAGACACCTGAGGCAGAATTCTATCTATTCTTAACAATTTAATATCATCCAAATATTACCTGGCAGTCCCCTGGGCATGTACTTCAGATCCATTTCCTGCCATAGACTTCTCAAACTTTTCTATGTCCTTGTATACATTCTGAAGAAGTAATACAAAATTTAATTGTTTCCTTTCTCTTCACAAAGCATCATAAAGAAGGTTCAACAGAATAAGTAGAAGGGAATTGTTTTTATGTCATGCATGTACAACAGAAATGGTTACACTGAAAATACTTTAAGCATCAGCTAAACCAAGAATAAAGGCAACACTATCCTTATCTTCTGCCTTTCACTTCTTCCCCCTTCCCTTTTCCTAGATACATGCACTTCCACCAGCCAGAATATCCTAAAAATGTGCAGCTGTTTATTCTGCAGGATAATTCTGATTTTGCATAGGATTTTGCAGTTTGTATAATTCTCACCACTTAGGGACTTGAAATAAGATATTTTGGGCTATGATCTGGTTTCAATTTAGTAGCTTGAATGTACCCTCACAAGTTACTCAAGCAACTATGTTACTAACCTCTATATTTAAATACACCTGTTACAGTTGCACAGTTGTAAAAACTGATAATAGTTGCCCTCCTGACTACAATACAATCCATGAATTTGAATTACAATCCAAGTACTCTTCTGTACTAGATAATACAGATTATTTTTAATACTGCATTGTCTTCATCTCTTGATTTAAGACAGTTGTCAATTTCAGCTGTTACTATTTTTAACAGAGTAGACATTTTTATACTATGCTACAGAACAGTTCAAATATTATGGTGCAAAACTTCATCATGCACCTTAATGCTTGAACCTTAATGCTTTTATTTCACATATGCAACTCAGTAGACTAGAAGGTAAAATAGTTTTGGAAATCAAATTCATAGCTACCTATGGCATATATTCAATAAGAACTTACTCTTACATCAAAACAATTTTTATTAAGAAACAAATGCAGAATCATAATCATGTAATTATTCAGCCCATTTTCACTGGCTCAGTCTACTTTATCATTTTAGCAGTTATATATAAGGATCTTTCAGATGGTGAAAGCACAGTATTTGTAGGTGTAAATGTTCCCAGAAATCACAGGGTGTGAGTTAATATAAACAACATTAAAAGAATAGAGATGATAGTTACCTCTGCTTCTCTTTTCTTTAACAATTTTTTGGCTTCAAGAGCTTGTATGGTGGGTCGTGGTGGAGCCTTTGGAACCTGTAAAATGTCTCTTTGAATCCTGGCCACATTTTGTCTCCTTCTTCCTATGTGATCCTGAATATTCAACATCTTGCATTCAGATACACAGGTTGAAACAAAATACAACATATGGCCCTAATACACTACCTAAATATCTCCAAAGTAAAAGAAGGAAAACAATCTTTCAGGAAGGAAGAAGAGCTTATCAGGCTCCAGACCTGAGCAAAGGAGCAGTGCCTTATAGGCTTTTAGGGGCATTCACTGAATTCTAGTTCTAGCATGGTACCTGTTTCAGGTCTGAATACAGTACAGAAACTGAGAATACCAGTCTTCTGATACNTCATTCTTATTTATGTAATGACAATAGAACAGCTAAATAATCACAGGAAGACTCTTGCCCTTAATTAGCCATATAAAACACTTATCAAATTAGTCAACTGCATCTTCAATGTGGTTCATCACCTCTTGCCTATCTTGGCATTTCCTCTACATAAACAGTAAGCTGCACTTTGGATGAGTGTTCCCATGTCTAACCAAATTAATTCATCTTTTTTTACTTTATCACAATAGCTACACTGAAGCACAAGATGTTCTGAGGCCATACCCATTAGGTCCCCTTTCCCTATCTTTTCCTGCTTTTGAACAATGCTTCAACTTTTCTTCACAAAATAAGAATATCACAAATGTCTTTTACAAGGACATCTCAAACACATACAAATTGTGAAATTTACACTTAGTCTTAAAAGCTATAAATATTCTCAATGCATAACAAAATGCAAATACTCTCAATTTAACTTTAAGTGATTTTTAAATAGCAATATCTTTAAAGTCTCATAAGAGTATATTGAATCTATATCTACCTATTAAGGATTTCCACGTATACTTCTTTCCTTCATTCTTTTATAAACATGACTGTGTAGCACAGAATTAAGAAGCCTTCACACTGGCTATAACTAACTCATTATGTACATAACCTTAAGAAAATACTTCAGAAGTCTAGAAAAAGTAAGCAGTCACCTTTTCAGGCCCTTGGGCTCTTTGCTCTTCTTGAACCTTCTGAGCTCTCTGCTGCTCTGCAACATGTGTGCGAGCTATTCTATCTGCTACTGCCTTGGATTTTGTTTCAAAATGCTCTGAAATCTGTTGTAGCTGCAAATCAGGCCAACATGGCACTGACGTTTTCAAATGCTAAAATTAAACATCAAGCAATGAAAAGTCAGAAACAGTACTAAACATACTTAAGTAAGATGATTTTAAGGTAGGTATTTTAAACTGTGTGTTCCTGTGTTAATGTACACAGAAAAAACATCTAAACATGTTTGAAAATAAAACCAGGACTAGCTCCATTGAAAAGAACAGAGATTCGAACTTGAATGATGGCAAACGTTTAGTTTATAGAAAAGGACACACTGCTTTCTAGAGCTTCTTGAAGAGGAGAGGGGCAGAGGGAGATGCTGTACTGCTCTTCCTGGTATCAGTGAGAGGACATGTGAGAATAGAATTATAGAATCACAGGACCACAGAATGGTTTGGATTGGAAGGGACCTTAAAGATCATCTAGTTACAACCTCCTGCTGTGTGTTGGTAGCAGGGGTTGTCCTCACCCAGGTGCAGCACCTTGCACTTGGTCTTGTTAAACTGTATGAGACTCCCATGGACCTCCTGCTCAAGCTTGTCCAGGTCCCTCTGGATGGCATCCTGCCCTTCAGGTGTGGCAACACCACCACTCAGCTTGGTGTCATCTGAAAATTTGCTGAGGGGGCACTCAATCACTTTGTCATTGATCAAGATACTAAATAACACTGGTTCCAATACAGACCCCAAGAGGGGCACCATTTGTCACTGATGTTCATCCACTGCCCTCTGGATTTGACCATCAAACCAGTTCCTTAACCCACCAAACAGCCCACTCATCAAATCCATGTCTTTCCAATTTAGAGAGAAGGATGTTGTGAGGGACCATGTCAAAGGTTTTACAGAAGTCCAGATCAATGACACCTGTAGCCCTTCCCTTGTCCACTGATGCAGTCACCCCATCATACACAGTCACTGGGTTGGTCAGGCTGGCTGTTCTGAAGCACCTCCCTGTGCAACATGTGCCTTGGCAGAGCTTCTAGGAGGATCTGTCCTGTGATCTGCACAGGCACAGATGTGAGGCTGATGGGCCAGGAGCTCCCAGGGGTTCCCTTTCTACCCTTTTTTAAATGGGTACAATGTTTCCCTTTTTCCAGTCACCTGGCACTTCTCCTGATGGCCATGACTTTTCAAACATGATGGAGAGCATCTTGGGAACTGTATCAGACAATTCCCTCAGAACACTGGGATGGATCTCATGGAGTCCTATAGACTTCATACATGGTGGTACATCATGTACATTATTTATGCAGGTGGGCATGGACCTAATCTCNGGTAACACATTAGGTCGTATTTCTGGTGAACAGTGAGTCTCAGATGATCAAGAAGTAACAAATATATAAATCACACTTGTTTAAAGTGCACTATAGATACATGAAGGTAATGCTTGATAGGAGTAGAAAAATAATTTTTATACAAAAAAATAAAAGAGTTTAAAATAAATAATATATCAGATAAGATATTAATACATTTTCTTTTAAAATTTTGAGTATTTTGGATATTGCTTGTATTTTGTTTTCTAGATAAATGAATTGACGTCTTTTTTTGTCA
>VXBX01007990.1:0-11906 GCA_013400415.1 Scytalopus superciliaris | reverse complement strand
TTTTTTTTTTTCTTTTTCTTTTTCTCTCCAACTCAGTTAGATCCAGCAACAGTTTCCAAACTGTCAAAAACCATTGCTGCTGCTGCCAGCAGGAGCATACTAACCCAGACAGAGCCCCCAAGAAGGACCCAGCTGTCCAAGTCACTGACTGCACACAGTGTCTGAGCCTGGCATTAGTACTGGAGAACAGTGCAAAAGACACCTGCGTACATTGTGATTGGGTGAAGGATTTGCTCTGTTTAGTGGCAGAGCTTAAGGAAGAAGTAAAGAGGCTAAAGAGTTTTAGGGAGAGAGAAAGGGAAATAGACTGGTGAAGTCACACCCTTTCAGTCCTAAAAGAAGTTCAGGAGAAGTCAGAGAAGCCCTGCCTCTCTTGCCGTCAGGCAGATGAAACAGACTGAGTAGATGGGGGGTAATGGAAGCAAGTACCTGAATGGAGAAGTAACAAAATCCTCTCCCGACCCTCATCATCTCCCCAGGTGCCCTTAAAGAATAGGTATGAGGCCCTGGACCTAGAGGGTCAGGCAGATGACACTCAACAAAAAGATCTATCTGGAGGGTCTCCTGGGATCTATTAGACAGTTCACAATGGCGACTATTAAGAAAAAAAAGAAGGGTAGTTGTAGCGGGTGAGTCCCTTCTGAGGGAAACTGAGGGCCCTGTGTGCTGACTGGACCCATTCTGCAGGGAAGTCTGCCACGTTCCTGGGGCCTGAGTGTGCACTATTAGCAGGAGACCCCTCTAGCTAATTCAGCCCTCTGATTATTACCTACTATTGGTAGTTCAGGTGGGCAGTGATGAGATTGATGAATGAGGAACCAGGGTAATTAAAAAGGACTTTAAGTCTTTGGGTCAATTAGTTGATGAGACAGGAGCACAGGTGGTGCTCACCCCTATTCCTGCAGCAGCAGAGATGAATGAGGAGAGGAGTAGGAAAACCCTTTTTGTCAATAGGTGGCTAAAGGATTGGTGTCATCAGCAGAATTTTTGGTTTTTTATCATGGGGCAATTTTTATTTTACCAAACCTGCTAGAGTCAGATGGGCTTCATCTGTCTAGCAAGGACAAAAGAACCTTAGCATATAAGTTGGCAGGGCTGCTCAAGAGGGCTTTAAACTAGGATTGAAGGGGGAAGGGGTTGAAACCAGGTTCTCCAGGGATGAGCTCAAGGCTGGAAAGCCAGGGTTAGGAGTGAAATCTGCCATCCAGCTGAGGTGCATGTACACTAATGCACACAGTATGGGTAACAAACAAGAGGAGCTGGAAGCCATCATGCAGCAGGAAAGCTATGATTTGGTCACCATCACGGAAACGTGGTGGGATGACTGGCATGACTGGAATGCTGCAAAGGATGGCTACATGCACTTCAGAAGAGACAGACAAGGTAGGAGAGGTGGAGGGGAGGTTCTGTGTGTTAGGGAGTCTCTTGACTCTGTAGAACTGGAGTTCAGTGACAGTAAGGTTGAGTGCTTATGGGTCAGAATCAGAGGGAAGGCCAACAAGGTCAAAATCCTGGTGGGAGTCTGTTACAGACCACACAACGAGGATAAAGAAGGTGATGAATTATTCTACAGGGAGCTGGCTGGTGTTTCAAAATTGCCAGCCCTTGTTCCTTTTGGTGACTTTAACCTGCTGGATGTCTCCTGGGAACTCAACACAGCAGAGAAGAGGAAGTCTAGGATATTCCTAGAGTATATGGAAGATAATTTCCTATTTCAGTTGATAAATGAACCTACCAGGGCTGGGGCCCCACTGGACTTGCTGTTTACAAACAGGGAAGGGCTGGTGGGAGATGCGGTGGTTGGAGGCCACCTGGGGTACAGTGACCACAAAATGACAGAGTTCTCAATACTCACTGAAGTAAGGAAGGGTATCAATAAAACCTCTGCCTTGAACTTCTGAAGGGTAGGGTTTGCCCTATTCAGGAGGCTGGTTCAGACAATACATTGAGAAACAGCCCCTGGAAACAAAGGGTTCCAGGAAGGATGGACATATTTCAAGAAAGAACTCTTGAAGGTGCAGGAGCAGCCTGTCCCTGTGTGCTGAAAGGTGAGCCTGTGGGGAAGGCGACTGGCCTGACTGGACAGGATGGTTTTGCAGGAAATTATGAAAAAAAAAAAAAGAGAGTTTGTCACCTTTGGAGAAAAAGGCAGGCAATTCATGAAGTGTTTAAGAATGTTATGTGATGTAGAAAGAAAATTAGAGATGCAAAAGCACAATTTGAACTTCATCTGGCCACCTCAGTTACAGATAACAGAATGTGTTTCTATCAATACGTCAATAGCAAAAGGAGGGGCAATGAAAACCTCCATTCTTTGTTGGACACAGAAGGGAACAGAGTTACCAAAGACAAGGAAAAGTCTGAGACACTTAACACCTTCTTTGCCTCAGTTTTCAACAATGAAGGAGGTGGTCCTCAGGACAACTGGCCTCCTGGATTGGTAGACCAGGAGGGGGAGCCAAACAGCCTCCTTGTAATCCAGGAGGAAGCAGTTATTGACCTGCTGAGCCACCTGGATCCTCACAAGTCTTTGGGACCAGATGGGATCCATCCTAGGGTGCTGAGGGATCTGGCAGAAGAGCTCACCAAGCCACTCTCCATCATTTATCAGCAGTCCTGGCTCACTGAGGAGGACCCCGATGACTGGAAGTTGGCCAGTGTGAGGCCCATCCACAGGAACAGCTGGAAGGAAGACCTGGCAAACTACAGACCTGTCAGCCTGACCTCGGTTCCCAGCAAGGTTATGGAGCAGATCATCCTAAGTGTGATCACACAGCACTTACAGGACAGGCAAGGGATCAGATCCAGCCAGCGCAGGTTTAGGAGGGGCAGATCCTGCCTGACCAACCTGATCTCNGAATAGTGTGGCCAGCAGGACCAGGGAAGTAATTCTTTCCCTGTACTCAACACTGGTGAGGCTGCACTTGGAGTCCTGTGCCCAGTTATGGACCCCACAGTTTAGGAGGGATAGTGAGGTGCTGGAGCGTGTCCAGAGAAGGGCAATGAGGCTGATGAAAGGTCTGGAGCACAAGGCCTATGAAGAACAGCTGAGGGAGCTGGGGGTGTTCAGCCTGGAGAAAAGGAGGCTCAGGGAAGACTTTATCACTCCCTACAACTATCTGAAAGGAGGTTGTAGCCAGGTGGGGGTTGGTCTCTTCTCCCAGGCAACCAGCAACAGGGCAAGAGGACACAGTCTTAAAACCATGCCAGGGGAGGTTTAGGTTGGACATTAGGAAGAAACTCTTTACAGAGAAGGTGATCAGACATTGGAACGGGCTGCCCAGGGAGGTGGTGGATTCACCATCCCTGGTGTTGTTAAGAAGAGTCTGGATGTGGCACTCAGTGCCATGGTCTAGTTGACATGGTGGTGTTGGGTCATAGGTTGGACTCGATGATCTCAGATGTCTTCTCCAATCTAGTTGATTCTGTGATTCTGTGACTCTGATTAATATTTCTCCAGCCTGTATTTCTGGTATGATCTTAACTTCCTCCTTCTTATTCAACTGATAATACTATAATTGTTATTGACCAGTGTTTGAGTTTTTAAATACTTGGAAAACACATTACCTGTATTTCTACCACCTTTTTTTTCTCTTATGCAAGACCTGCTCATTGTTCCCTCACATTTCTTTCTGCTATTTCTCATCTTTCCATGTTGTCTTATTTCCTCACTGAAGAGAGGATTTTTTTTCTGCTCTACTCAGTTCAGACCCTTTATCTCTTGATATGTATTTCATATTTCATAAATACCAGAAGACCAAAAATTCTTACATATATTTATCAGGCTGTAAAACTTATTCTTTTTCTACAAAGGTTTTGTATTACAGGTGTCTGGTTATGGCACCTGAGGGTGCAGTTTAGGGGTGATTATGATGCTGCTGGGTTGATAGTTTTATCAGATGATCTTGAAGGTCTCTTCCTTGGTGATTCTGTAATATTATGATGATTTTTACATCAGGTCTTGGCAATGCAGGAAAAACTCCTAAATATATAAGGTACCTCTGTAAAAGAAAGAAGATGATGTGTGAGTTTAGGGCAAATTTTATCCTAGGATTATGGAGTCTAGCAAATCCTGTCAGCAGCTCTTTAACAATCTGATCTACAGCAGCCAGAAAAAAATAATTTACGGAGAAAATATTATGTGTGAAGTTTAACTTGGGGATCAAAGGAGTTAAGCTTAGCAACCTAAAATGTTATCCTTGTGATTTTGTGAAGTATTATTGACAGCTTAAAAAGACAGGTATATCACAGTAAGAGGTGACCATATTCTTTGCTAGCTTACGATTTGTTAAGATAAAAAGAAATTTGCAATCGTATGGCTTAGTGAACCTATATTTATCACAGTGTTCTCAAAAACTACTGGTGTATGATAAACACTTTCATTATGTAATATGAAACACATGGATGCTGTATTGTTGGCACATTGAAAGCTTGGAAATATTTCAACACCTTCAAGCTAGAAGGTATGTAAAGCAGTAAGATAAAATCATTAATAATCAAGTTCTGGATAGAGATTACACAACCATTCTTGAAGCAATCTCATTAAAGCGGTTTTTCTGGATATGCTTTATAGAATAGGAATGCCACTTTCCCAGAGATTGCAAACAATGGCTAGTAAACCTGAACGTGAACAGATTAGAGGAAGAGGCTCTGATTAATTTTTCTGGGGGAAAAAAGTCACCATTTTCACTAGAATCTTATGTGTGAAGGTGTAGAACAAAAAGATCAGTAGAATTATAAAATGGATGAAGCACAGGCCTTTCAATTCAAGTCAAGTAATAAGCAATAAGTAAACAAAGGTTTTTGAGAAAGAAAAGAGA
Source organism: Scytalopus superciliaris (assembly GCA_013400415.1). NCBI lineage: Eukaryota > Metazoa > Chordata > Aves > Passeriformes > Rhinocryptidae > Scytalopus > Scytalopus superciliaris. Next base: position 7,086 of record VXBX01007990.1, on the reverse strand, counting down.
ATTAAAGAAAGTGGGGTCTATTTGTATAGATGAAGAATGTTGATACATCTGCTTGCTCAATCCTTAAAATGCTGGTACTCTAAAAATCTAAGAAAGGATTTCATGATGAGTTGTTTTAAGGCAAACATGACTACATTTACCGTATCTCTGTCCCAGTCACACACACTTAGTGGCTTAACATGACTATGTTTTCCATGCCCCAGTAAGATACCTGTTTATACTGTTACAGCTCTTGGCAAGAACAGATACAAATAGTAGTTTGTTGTTGAGATACAGTGTACTCTATTGTAAGTGTTTATATTTTCTTTTAATAGTTTGACTAGAGTGCTGTACCGTTAAATATGACAATCTATTTTCAGTCAAGTTGTAAACTTGGCAAATTTTTTTCATATATGTGAGCAATTTTATTTCTGTTCTTACACAATTTCATATTTTTTATTTACAATTTTTAATTGGTTGTAATATGAAAGTCTGGGGTTTGGGTTGTGGGGTTTTTTTCTCCAATTTGGGAGCTTGTGTGTTATTTAATTTATTTTATGGTAGATCTATTTTATGCTTATTTTTTAAAGAAAATAAAATCAAGTGCTGGGACACAAACCAGCAGTCTTTGCAACAAAATGGCAGCTGCTAAATCATTAGGAACCAGTCTGACTTGACACCGTAATAAATATGCTCGATCTCCCTTGTGACAGGTGTGGCCCTTTGGTGATTTATATAGACAGACTATTTGTTTAAATGAAGTAGAAAATTACATGTTGTAATTTATAGTTATTGCCAGCAATTACTGTTTATTGTATTGCCATGACTCAGAAATCCATTTGTGATAGGGTTTAAAAGAGATGATGATGCCTGAGAACATGTGTGAGGTGAAGATTAAACCGTATTTTCTAGTTTATTTTTTCTTCCTTAGTTTGCCATTTGACTTTAAACATGCTTTATTCGTAGCAGCTCATTGGTTAATATAACTAGGGACTAATTTTCATGTAAACTATTATGTGTGCTGTCCACAGCTAGAGACTGAGCTATTCACTTATTCTGTTGTCCCTACAAAAATAAGATGTAGTCTATCATTTAACTGGGGGACAGACTCTGAAATCACCATAGCTTAAACTGGCAGTTGTAGCCAGTGTAGACCATATTTGCTGCTACCTGACTGTGCTGCTTTGGTGGTCTTGCTCAACAACCTTCTTTTTGGTCTTTAATATGTTTGGTGGGATTTCATAGGTGGGATTTCATAGAACCACAGGAGTCATAGAAGGTTTTGGGTTGGAAGGGATCTTAAAGCTTATCTTGTTCCAACCCCCTGGCATGGGCAGGGACACCTTCCACTATACCAGGTTGCTGAACGCCCCATCCAAACTGGTCTTGAATACTTCCAGCTTCTCTGGGCACAATTCATCAAAATTCTTCGTCGTTTTTGCTAAACAGAGTGAACACCAAGTTTTTTCTTAATTCAGGAATGTCTTCTGACCATTTGATACTGAACTGTCTTATATCTTTGAAAGTGGATATGGTCTTACATTCTTTTAAAGCTGTATTCTTTGATTTTAAGTTAGTCTGTATGATGCTTTCTTAAAAGACATCAAACTATGGGTGTCATCAGTCTAGTGCTCTCCTGTTCTGTCCATTCTTGTGTAGTATCTGTTTCTCACTTTCATCCCAGTCTAGTCAGAGTATTTTTCCATTATACAGCCTTGAAAATTTTACTGGTGCTTTTGCTGTTAAATTGCTTATTGTATATACCTTAAGTTTCTGAATTTCCTTTGAATTATTTTAGATCAAGTTCTAAATTAAATGTTATCATGAATAGATGTGTTTTAGGTGGCTTTGCTATGCTTTTACTTGGTTGGTTTTTGTTTGCTTTTCTGTAATGGAAAGTAGATGAATTATCTGGTTTTTGCAAGAATATGGGCTTTTTTGCATACATACTATTAAATTTTGGAATCAGGTCATCTGATTGTAAAGACAAACAAGACAAATGTGTAATTGTATCATGATGGGGTTTTTTAAACATTGATGGATCATGTGTATTAATGTTTTCAGTATTTCAGAATAAAGTTTAGTAAATATATTTCTATGTGTGTATGTATCTATGTATGTGTACACATACAGAAATGTATACACATACATAGTGTGACACTTGCCGTATTAACCTATCTCATTATGCATCTGTAACCTAGAGTTGTGAGAAAATACTCATCATTACTGGCTTACTGTCACAAATCAGTGTTTTATAGTCACTCAAAGAATCATCAGCAAAGATATCAGGAAAAACGGGTTTAATATTAAAGCAAAAGTGTGACAAAGGTTGTTGGCAAAGTTCACTCTACTTACTAGATGGTTAAAGCACACAGAGGCAAAATTGGATTAAAAACCTAAAGTCTATCAACCTAAAACTAAAATCATCCCAAAATTATCTACAGGGGGGCTGGGAATGGAGAAAGGCTAGGGATAGGAAAGGATAAGGATAAAAACAAGTAAGGGAGACACTCCCATTGAGTGACAAGATTCAGAGTGGACCACTTGCCAAACTTAGCCACAGATTTGAGCAAGAGTTTTGGCCTTAAGATTAACTGAATTTAGTGTAGACACAACAGTAACTCTTACAGGCTTAACTTCCAAACCCAAAGTACTTAACAATCTAGGAGAGCAACATTTATTGTATGTTTGCTTTAGCTTATTCACAATCTCACACATGCACAGATCTGCATGAGGACATACACGGTATTCACCTGTGAAAAATTCCCCTCAGGTTCAGAAGGTATTCACGTTGGATGTGTTTGCATCTTCTCAATGAGTGAGGGGTTGGGGCTCGAGGAATGGGGATATCAGCCCAGGGTCTGTCACTGGTGTTTGGTGATCCTTCAGGCAGAGCAAACTTGAGAGTTCACTGGCTCTGAGAGCAATCCCAATCAGAGGTAGGTGCTGGTTGCAGCCCACTGGAGTCCAGGAGAGCTCAGAATCACAGAATCATAAAGGTTACAAAAGACCTCAAAGATCAAGTCCAACCTTTGACCAATCACCACCTTGTCAACTAGACCATAGCACTAAGTGCCACATCCAGTCATTTCTAAAACACTTCCAGGGATGGTTACTCCAACACCTCCATGGCAGCCCATTCCAATGTTTAGCAACCCTTTCTGTGACGAAAATCCTCCTGAAAGAATGGGTCTCACTTAAGACCACTGTTTATAGAGTCACAAGAGAATTGGCTTAAGTCATAGTTATTTCCCATCTTGGCCATAGTTTGGGTAAACAACTTTCTCTGGTTACAAATGTATTGTTCCAGGGGAGAAAAAAAAATCAGTTGCTGATGCTGTTTGTTAAATACAGAGGCTTGTTAGACAGCACTGGTTCCTGGGAGCAGATGGTGTTTTTGATACACTCAAGAGCGACTTAGTCCCCCTGTTGTTTGTTAAGACTGAGGCCTAATGGGCATATCTGAGATCACAGTGTGGCCCTAGGGGAAGGCAGTGGAGGGAATGCACCAGCACTTACAGTGTTTGCTTACTGCATACGAAAGACATACTTACAAACATACATTTAAAGAAATTAAAGGGGGATTGACATGCAAATTTCAATGACTTTCCTTGGCCCTGGGAGAAAATCTTTATCTTCACTTTAACAGTAATCTAAAAGATGAAAGAGCAATAATATTGGAAAGCAAAAATTAATTTTTAACTGGCATAAAAATTTGTTTGGTTATTTTACAACTTGTTTTTTGAAATAATATTGTGGTGATATTGGGAAAGAAATAATGGCTTTTACTGTCTTTTAGATATACTAAGTTAGTAAGCTAATACAAAGAGTGACTTAGTACTGTGTAATTTAACTGTATGAGGAGAATAACCTGCTCTATGAGATGATGTGAACTTTGTAGTAATTTATGCTGTCCGTTAATTAGTTTTTCCTGAAGTAAAATAGATGATTTTCAAATCAAGGAAAATCTTGCTACAGGCACAGCCATAAAAAGGGAGCCTTTTTCAAATTAATCAGGAATAGTATGCCTGTAAGACTACTGGATTAGCATTTTAGGAGCATGAAATAGGAGTAGTACTTCTTAAACACTTAATAAAATGCACTTCCTGCCGTCAGTGCTCACCCTCCCATGGTCATTGGAAATAGTATTTCTGTAAGACATACAAAGCCATGCAGTCCCAAATGAAAAAATAAATAATTGGAAGCAGAAAAATAAGTCAATACAATGAACTTCTGTTGACTCCCCTTACTCCTTATTCACATGAGCAAAGTAGATGGTGATTTGACACTGTAATGGTCAGGTCTAAATGCTTTGAGTTATGCTTAGTTACAGACACTGGGTTGTCTGTGATGTGACTTAAAGTGTAGACTGTGGTCCAGATTAAGGGTGACTTTTTCACAGCTGGTAAAAGAGCATTGGTAGCTGAGTGTGTAAATAAAGTATAGTGGAAAGAGGAGCTTTGCTGCTGTACTTCTGACTGTTCCCCCTATGTGATGAGAATTTTCTCTTGGAATCAGAGAAGATTCACCTGAAGAAGTTATCTTTGGGAGTCAAAACCAATAGGACAGCATCATGATGGGGATCTCAATCACCAAAGTGTTTGGTTTGAATTTTAAAGAGATGTATCTGTATGGGTACACTGTGTCCTGAGCAGATGCCTCTTAAGACTTAGAAGCATTTTTGGAGTATCATCTAGATGCTGGACTGAAGTTACTCAGAGTTATTTTGAAAACTCTGAAAGCCTGAAGAGGTGTATGTGAAGCCAACAATGACTTTGGTATATACAATGCAGTTTACTTTGTGTAGCCATAGCTTTCTTCCTAAATTCAGCCCCTTCCTTTTGCCTTATTTAAATCTGCTTGGAGTAGCAATAGAACCGAAAAGGGAATGTGGAACAATTGTATCATTTAACTAATCCTCTCCAGCAATTTTAGTACAAGTTATTGATATGTTAATCCTATCAATAGTGATCTGTAGATAGTGACAGTTGCTTTTCAGAGGGCTAAAGCTTTGTGTCAGGTAATATTAGAACTAATATTAGTTTAAATCCTTAATTACATTTAAGTATAATTTGCTTATGAAACAAACAGCTACACCTTTTCCATCATCTTTCTTAATTTGTCATTTGAAATATGAAGCAAAGGTTTTCTGCACCAGTCAGAGTTATCAAAAGTTTTGCATATGTCATCATGCAATCTTTGATTATCTTTGAATTAGCTTCTACAATCTTTGAGACTGGAGTGAGAAAAACTGTGCATCTCTTTGCAGATAGTATTATTTGCATTTATAATTATCACAATAGATAAATCAAATGGTGACAGGTTGTTGGTGAATTACACAGCAGATCCATATCATCACTTTTCCAAGTGTATGACTGGGACATAAATTTGGCTTTTAGCCATCCAATGACATGGCTTAACTAATGTTACCAGTCTCGGACTACACTGAGTCAAAATTTTCTTTCCCTGGGGAATAGAAGTCCCAAGGTATGTTCTAACCCCTTGATATGACAAATTATGAAATACTTTTTTGTGACAACCAGGAATGGCACATGTCCTATTTTGTACCCTTCACAGAGATTTAAGGAGCAGCTTGTTCATTTTTTCCTTCTTTGTTTTTTTTTTCTATTAATGTATTGTTTTCTGTTAATGTTTTCCATCCCTTCTCCAAGACAGTGAGTGCTAATTCCAGTAAAATGATACCCATGACAGGGAAGCCACTTCTCCTGGAAGTGCAGTGCTATTGATCTGGACATTGCCACAAACTTTTCCAAAATTCAGGCCTGCTAAAAGCTGAACATCTTCTTCCTGTTAAGGAAGAAATACTATGAAAAAGTCCTGTATCACAAAAGTACAATATATGTATTGCAGATATGAAAGTTAACGTTCAATAAAAGAGGCATCCTGCCACTTTATCTTAAAAAAGTGAAAGTTAAGTGACTTCCCATTACAGGTGTATCATTTGTGTCTCAAAAAGAGGTTTCCACGCAGCTGGGAAGATGATTTTATGGTCAGGAACAGAGTGAATGAGAAAGTTAGAGTTGGGAGCCATGCATGGGGCAAGAAACAAGGAAGCCAGAGGACGATAGAAAGCCACTTGGTTTGAAGGAGTGGTAGACCTGATAGTTGTTGGAAGAGTGTGGAAGCTGGAGTTTGCTGGTCAGAGTGAAAGGGTGTAGGCAACCATAACAGAAAGGGGAGTAAGAGACACATTTGTATTGTTGTGGAGGTTGAAACACAACAGCCTATGCAAAGCGACCATGAAAATAATACATTTTCTTATGATACCTATTGTGATTAAATTATGGGGGCAATAAAAGTGTCTTTCTCTTAACTATCCTTAAAATTTAATTTTTCTCTCATGTTGAGAATCCTGTATCTCTTACATTGTATACCTTATCACTCTGTGTCTTGCCTTTAGACCCACCTAATTCTTACAGATGAGAATGGCTACTTTCCAGTTGTAAATGTTTTTATCCCTTTGCTTAGGAAGAGATGACCTCTCTGGCTAATACCTTTCAGAGGACTGAAATAGGAAATACATGCAGTGTTGGAAGATCACGTCTTTCTGGTTCTATCACTATTTTACAGACAGTGAGAACATCAAGATTGCAAAAAGTCAGTTGGCACACAGTCAGCAAAATAGAAAATAACTGTTTGTGGGCTGGTTGTTTTGGGTTTTTTTAATCATTCATGTGGGCTTATGTTTTTAATTCGATGGTCTTTTCAAGTATTTTGTATTCTTGATGATCTATCTTACTTCTGGTTGCAACTGATGTGAAAGCTTCTGACCAGAAAATTCATATCCAGTGATTATCAAATAATTACTAAGGTATTAGCTATTTTTGTTTAACAATTCTAACATAAAAAATTATTTTTGTTCTTGCATTCTGCCAGTATTAGTCATTTTGGCAGACTTTTTCCTTAAATTTTTTATGATTAATTATTCTATGAGTGTATTCAGGTAATAATGTACTGCTTAGGAATAAGGCCATTCCTGGGCTTTCCAAACATTAAATACTGATTAAGTAATAATCTCAAATCTATTTGTTTTTCAAATTACTGAAATTGCTGTAAGTATAAATTTTATGGCATGGAAATTTATTT
>VXBX01007989.1:749814-797610 GCA_013400415.1 Scytalopus superciliaris | reverse complement strand
AATTTTTTTATACAAAAGTTTTTTTTTTTTTTTTTTTTTTTTTTTTTTGTGTTGGGTTTTTTAAGTATTTTTGTTTGGTTGGTTTTTAAGGAGGAAGCCCTTGTATTGTGTAACAGGGAACCACACAAGTTTTATTGGCGTGAATCAAAATGAAGTGCTTTATTCATGACCATGTGAAGAACACTGTTACTTCAAAGAAACCTCAAAACACACTGATACTTTACCATCCATTAGTTTGTGAGCTGTTTTTTTTCCCCCCCTTATGAAGTCTTAGGACAGGACTGTAGTAAGATTGTTCTGTATCTACATCTCCTGCCTCTGCACATCTGCATTTAATTTATCTCTGTCATTTAGGCAGGTCTTGAATGTAACAAGTCCCTTATTTTCTCTCTAAAAGGCCCTGGAGCTTGTAGGTTTTTATGTAAAGAAAGCACCTATCTGATTATCATCATGTCCTATTTCTTTCTTTGTCTGCTGCTTCAAACATGTATTTCCTTAAAAGTGCTGTGCTGTGAAACAGGGGTGATATAATTAAACTTCTGTTAAAGGAATAGGTAAACCTGTTATAGCCAATTTTTAATGGTTGTGGACTTACAGTTCAAATCCTTCTAGCTCTTCTACCAAAATGTAACTCAGCCTGGGGGTAAAGTTCCCAGAAGTAACTTCTTGGTGGTGGTATTTGCCTCCTGTGAGGAGGCCACACTGTGAGGCAGCGAGTGCCTTGGATTGAATTCTTGCCCCTTTAAAGTGCTGAAAAAGGATGGCTGCAGAAATTGCTAGTAACTTCTAAAAAGCTTAATTTTCCTTCAAACTTCTAAATTCTTAGGTGGTTGTTCTTTTGTGTTTGCATATTTCGGCATTTCAAAGTCCAAATTCTAAAGGCCTGGCAAAGGGTAGTAAGTTGTGAGATCAGCTGGTGAGAGTTTGGGCATGAAATGTCACAAGAAATAGGTATTAACTCACCCAGTGTTCCCTTGTGAATGGCAGGAAGGAGTTAAATGCAAAGGGAAAGATGATTTTAAGCTTTTTCCTGTTTCTCTCAAGCTCGTTTTCTACTCAGGTCAGGCTGTAATTAAAGACCTACCCAAAGTGTGAGCAGCAAGAATAGCTTTCATTGAACAGCAGAATTGTTCTTCATGCAAATGTTAATACCCTCTTGGTGAGGGAGAATTGTGTTTTCTATTGAAAGGGCGCCTCTGTACAGATGTTGTACATGATTTCCTCAGGAACTCTTGCTTTTCTTGTGCTACACAGCAGTGGTATGTTTCATGTGCTCTGCTTTGGTTTTGTAATTCTTCTACTTCAGGGTGTTCATCTCTGGTTACCTTTGGGGTCCCACATTCTCTATTGCCACCTAGATACAATGCAACTGAATCAGAGCAGGTGTTACTGTGCATCTGTTTTGTGCCCAGCCTTCACTGCTGGGTCAGACTAAATACATCCTGTCACAGAAAAGTAAGAGTGAGGAAGCAAAGGGCAGGTAAGAGGCCCGAATCACATCTGTGCTTTAAGCCTTTTTAACCATGGATTCTGCCACTTGGCGTGTGAGGACTGATTGTCTCCATGGTGATGTAAGAAACAAAAAAAGGCTCCTTTTGAAGTAGCTGCTGTTTCTAGACTTGTTTTAGTGGCTGAATGCCCTAGGTTTATATTGATACTAAAAAAAAAAAAAGCTTTAGTAAGTGCATGATTACACTTATAGCCCATCAGTAACAGTATTCTTATCTGTTCAATGTATTCCCTGGGAGAGAGGAGGGTGATGCTAAAAAGTAAAAACACCTTGAAAAACAAAGGCCCCAGAACTTTGATACCTTTGTTTTGGATGTTGGACACCTAAACAGCTGATATTTTTCTGAGGGATGGGAGTGAGTACAGAGAGTATTAAACTGCTGCTGGGCTCCATGAGAAATGCAGGCAAATTTTAGGGGTGTCAATGTAGATTTGGTATCTTAATTATAAAGTAGAAGAATATCTTTTCAGCAAGTTGAATATACCAATTTCGACAATGACCTTTACCAGTTTTTGAAATGCCAAAGGGAGGTACACCTAGAGAGTATTGCCCCTTTCTTATTTTTAAGAAGATAAGGAAGAAGAGAAAGCAGAATTAAAAGGTTTTGTTTTTCATTCTGATTCAGTTTATTTGGGTTCAGGCTAAGACACAGTGAGCTGTGCTTTCCTGCTTGCTGGACTTAGTCTTGCATGTTCTTAATTTTCTTAACATTTGAGCAGGATAACATTTGCTTAAGATCTTTCCGTCCTTCAAATAATGTGACATTTGTGGGATGAGCAGAACTTGTGAGTTGCTTGTTTTAATTGCTTGCTTGACTTTGAAAGTGGTATGTTTTAGATTTCATTTTGGTCAGAGAACTATGCTAGCTATTAATGTTAATAAAATGAGCGAGTTGTAAATACTGTTTTGCCTGGGAAGGTAAATATCTCCTCTGTTTTCGTTTTCAGCTTGTATTGGTTTGGATGCTTTTGGTGTTTTTTTTTGGTTTTGTTTTTTGTTTGTTTGGTTGGTTGTTTTTTTCCTGTTTCGTTTGGTTTGGGTTTTTTTTTTTAAATAGCCTACAGTTCTGGTTATTTGCTTCTTTTTAATAACAGTCCTTCAAATAGCTATGTAGTAAAGTGGATTAGTGAAGTAAGTATGAGAGTCTGAATAGAAATTGATACTTTCAGTTGATTCATTGTTTGAAACATACTTTGTAATATTTAATAATGAAGTGTATGTTACCATAAAGTAGTTCTAAGATTTTATTACAGTTAGATCCATATCTAATTAAGCACTAACCTTTTTAGGCTTCTCATTTGTTTTTAATTTGTATGCAAAATTTACTGTTCATTGAGTAGGCACTGAAGGCATAATTACTGAGGTATTGTTTAAAACAGGCTGCTCTGAACTTTGTGGCACTAAAAGGAAATCAACATAGACAAAGCTTTTACTTTAGGTGCTGGATAAATGATGGATTCAGATCAATGTACTGCCTAGCAAGCACTTGTTATGTATAGAAAAAGGGAGCTTGTTTTGTCTTAGTAAAGTCTGTTGCAGCTTGGAGACCCTGACCATTGTACTGTATCTTAGATATAATTCACTATTCAGCAATCAGTAGATAATCTTAAGATATGAAGAAATTGCATGAATAAAAGCACATGAAAAAAAGACACCTTTGAAAAGTGAATCATGTATTTCTAGTGGTGCCAGAGGATGTGTTCGTAAGGCACACACATGTAGGTAACAGCTGTATATTGTACATGTGCACCTGTAAGCCTCAAAGAGATCAGTGCACCTCCTTGCCTTTTCCTCTGAAAAGCTGAGTGCTAAGAAAGAAACAAGACTTTACTGGTCTGGTCTGTGTGTAGGAGGAAAGAAACCCACAAGATCAATTAGATTTATAATATAGATTTGTGTTATGTTTAGGGGAGATCTCTGTCCCTTACACCAAAACCCATTTTATCACAGAGTAGGAGCAGCAACAGATTGGAGTTAAGTTTACAAACGTTTGTCCAAACCAGACTTAGTTTAATATTAGAGTGCCTTATTGAGTCAAATAATCTGGGGCCTGGTCATGCAGCTTTTCTTGCAGAAACCGAAAGGAGGCAGACTTTTTGTTTCGGAGAGCTCTGTGGAGAGTAAGGTCTAGGTATGGTAATCAGTGGTATTCTCTTAATGAGGAAAAAAGCACTGAAGACTGGCTAGGTGCAACTAATCAGTTACAGCACAGACTGCAGTTGTTTTTACAGATTTTCATGGAGTGTTCTTGTTTTGGTTGATAGTTGAACTTTCTGGGCTGTCATTGGGCTATAATTAGGGTTTTTGGCAGACTGTATTCCTCGGATTCTCGTACACTGAATAGGCTTCTGTAGAGTGTGATTAATATGATCTTATTTTCTTTATCCTTCTCTAATTATTTTAATGTAACAAACAATTTTAATATCCCCTAAGTACCGTAATAGGCAATCTCATTACTTTTCACCAGGCTTGTTTACAGAAAATAGAACAGCAGCAAAATAAACAACACGAAATGAACCAGAAGTTGAAGTCTGAGGTAGTAGAGGTGGACAGATTCCACAGATCATGAGCCTACCATAAGAGAAAAAGGGTGTTTTCATTGATGTAATCTCTAGCTTGTTCTCTGCTTTTTGGTGTGTGAGAAGTTGGGGAATATTATATAGCTTTTTAATGTAGCTATGAAAAACGGGTCCTAGATTTAGTGAAAGCTGAAGTTCTTACAACCCCAGTAATAGGGAGTTTAAAAAATATCAGGGATTTGATAATCTGATGGTATAGATGCCTTCTTTATCTACTTTGCCCTTTCTCTCTCTGTTATCTTCCAAATGTTAACCTTTCTTACTTCCTTTATTGTTTTCCCTCTATTTCTGTTTTGGAAAGGGAGCATCCTTATTTTTTTTAACCACATTCATCATTTGTGCACTCTCTTCATCTTTCAGTTACATTGTTGGCTGCCTTAGTCTATTGCGTTCACCTTTGCCTTTTTTTGTATTTTACTGTATCTCTTTGGCTCCTTTTCAGTAAGATGCCCTAATGCCCTCTTCCCTTAAGTGCTATGTCCCAAAATATGCGTTCTTGACTCCAGGAGAGGATACAGGATAGCCTGGTGATGTCAAGACAAGCAGTGAAACCACCTTCTGCAGTTGTGAATTTTGAACAGTATCTGTCAGTCCTTGGTAATTCATGTTCTGGCTGCTGCATGGATTGAGGTGGTGGCTTTCAGAGGCTGGTCCTGCCAACTGTTCCATGCAGCTGGGACAAGCCTAATGGAATGAGCTGGTGAGATATCTGTGTAGTGCTTATATAAATTGGACTTGTATCATAAGCCAGGGCCACAAGATGTGTAGATCTGAATGGAGAAGAACTTGCACAATGTCTGAGAGTAAGGATTCTGTGAGACCATTCTGAGCAGCACCTGAAGTTTGCCAGATCATACCTCAATGTGTATGACATATATGGGTCATTTAAAAGGCTTGTCATGAAAGTGTCTCTTTGGGCATTGGAAACTACTTATGAAGAATGAGAATGTTAAGTGTGTGGGTTTTATCTCATTCTCAAGCATGTTGCAATATAAATTCCTCCTGCATTTCAAACAGCCTCTTCCCATGGACTGGTGTCCTTTTGTGCATAGTATTCTCAAACAAATTAATAAACAAAATTTAAAACTCCAGCTTTCACAGCCTGCATCAGCTTAAGACATGAGTAATATTATTCCAGTGACTAATGCAGGCATAACTGTCAGAGCTGGAAAGCCTATACTGAGACTGCTTTATTCCATTTGCAGATTTTTATGGTCTCAAAGTCCCTTGAATTACCTGATTAAAATCCAAGTGTGCATGCAAATTTTTGCATGTAGATCTTTAAATCAGTTGAAAGGCACAGACAGATTCCCTTGGGATTCAATTGCTGAAACTTAAATGGTTTGTTTATTGTAGGAAGTGCTTTATATTTGAAGTCTATTTTGCACTGTTCTGCAGCTGTTATCATTGAAAACTTAGTACATGCTGCACAGGATTCCAGGGTTTTTATTTCCCATCCTTCCTTTCTTTGTTCTGTGAGATGGATTTGTGTTGCTCAAAGAGGAGCAGATCATAATATATCTATTCAGAGAGTAACTAAAATAGGCAAAGTACCAATTCACCATACAGCTACCGTTGCACTTCAGTTGAATAACTAGCATATTGGTATTTTCTAATTGTTTGAACAAGAGCATTTTCATATATCTTAAAAAACCTTTTGAATGATGCCAAAATGCCAGTGCAGTTTTGGCAGGGGCTCTCCTGGAATCCAGTCCTCTTTTTTTGTTAGTGGTCTGAGAATTGATATGTTCACCCAGGGGGAAGAGGCTTCCTAATGGATAGTGGGGAAAAAAATTCAAAACACAGAAGAATTTAAACTAATGGTCAAATTTCTAACTGGAAACTTCTAAAATTAACAGGCATGATTGTGTCTAAAAGAAAGAAAGAAAGTGAAATTTATAGTTAATGTTTAAATAAAATACTACTTTAACAGACTCAGTTCTTGGACTTTACCGTGCACTGTTCAGTGTTTTGTTTATTTCTGCAGAATGGTATTATTTCCTAAAATTCTCCTGAGTGAAATAATTCCTATTATATTAGTGAATAAGCTCTGTGTAAAGCATTTAAGTAAATTAAAGAAAGATGTTTGTTAAAAATTGAATGGTATTGTACCAGAAGGCTAATACCAGATGCAGCTTGAAAAGCAAGAGCAGAGCTTAATATAATTTGTGTATCTCATGGATGGGGAGCATGGGATATATTTTTCCTCAGTAAAGGCTTTTAATAAGGTCACTGTGCTTACCTGACAAATACAAAATTAATTTTTTCTGGTGTGACAAGGAATGATAGAGCATTTCTTTTCCTTTACCAATGCACCCCCGTACATGTATTGTTTAATATTTGTGCTAATGAAATTATTTTCTTCTTTGAACTTCTTTCCCTCTGTGAGTGACCTTCATATTATGTTTTATCACTGTGTAACAAGTCTAGAGAGACAAAGCTCTGTTATGTTCCCAGGCAGTATATACTAGATTATTTCTATTTCTGAGACATATTCATATTTGCACTTGTTAAAATATTTATAGCATCCACATCAGGTGTGCTGCTGCTGTGGTATTTGCATGGCACTCAGGCTGAGTGTTTTGATATTGAACTGTCCATAACTATACAGCTCTTCAGCACAGCACTATAAATTTTTCGGGGCAGGAAAACGTTATTTTAATATTAACTCCTTTAAAATCCAGGCCAAAAAATTCCAAGTATGAAGTGATGGTTTGTTGATAACCAGTCTATCCTTTTCCCTCCTAAATGCTGCACTAATTAGTTATTTTGCTAGTAATTGGTCATGCAGGTATTTTTACTTTGTTATATTAACTATGGAAAGAGCCATCAATGTGCCCTTGCTGCGTGGCTGTTTTGGTTGGCATGTTTCCTTTAGGCCAAAAGGGGGGTCATCTTGCTGTGTGATAAAAGAAGCAGCTTGTAGTGGTTTTGGTGTTTGGGTAGGCAGAGGATGGTTCTCATCAGAACAGCCAACCTCAAGTATTAAACAGTATTAAATCCAACATGTTTAGCAGGAACCCAGCATGGCTTTAGGGAGCTCACCAAATGGGTAATGAGCAGCACTGCCAGTGCTTTTGACACTTCTGGTCTGAACAAAAACACAGGAGCCCAAATACTTCAGAAAACAACTCAAAATATTGCAGGAAAAGTATTATATATATGTAATTCTATATGGAAACTTCCACAGAATTTATGAGAGAGGGTGTGTTTCTGTTCTGGCTTACTTGCTGTTCAAGCAAGTGAGGAAAATATGTAGAAAATGGCAAATTTGGAGGCTCAAAAGCAAGGGCCGGCTGTGTGCAGGGAAAAACAAAATAGAGGTGCCCTGGGTGTGCTTGGCTTGGGTTGGGGTTTCCTGCCTCCAGGTGGCAGCGATAGCAGGGGCAAGAGGGGGAGGACTGTGCTGGTAGTAAAGGAAATTGCCCTCTGTATTTGAGAAGGGCAAGATGATGTGTGAACCATTTGTGTTGATGAGTCTGTGAATGTTAAAGATAATAAAATAATGCTGTCTTGCAAAACGATGAGGAATGTGCATTAAGCATGCTCTGTACCAGCTCTAGGCAGCTTCTGATGGTAGAATATGAACTTCCACTTAGGTGGAAATTCAAAAATCTGACACAATTTGAATACATGTTGAATTAGAACTGAAAAACAGTAGAGGACTTTTGACACTTTTGACAGCACTGAGGTGTATTAATTTTTAATTACAGATGTATATTAATAATTAAACTTTTGACAATACAGGTTATCAAAATTGATATATGAAATGTTGATTAGAGTTTTGAAGTGGCACTGGAGTCTTAAAATCACATTGAGAATGTTTTGATCTAATCCAAAAGTTCCAGAATTTTTAGTAATCGTGTATATGTTTCTCCTTTTTTTCCTTTTTTAAATCCATTTTCAGGAAAGGGAGTTTTCTATTGAAAAAAGTCCATCTGTGTGTTTTGCCCAACTCTGAGTGTGCAGAGAATAATTTCAAGGATTGGTTCCTTTGCTGAGGCCACACCATGCCATGAGCATGGTGGTGTTCACAAAGTACCATCACATCTCACCTGAGACATCAGACACAGCCACAAAAAGCAATCTAGCAACAACAGATGGAACTACTAATAGTACCAATGCAATACTTAGTGGCTGTTGCTAATTAAATTACTAAGTTGTCATGAAAGAATGTAGGCAATCAGTGTGTCAGTTACTCTGTATCCACTGGCTGCATGAGCAAACCATTGTCTGGTTGTGTGTGTGTCATGCATCAGGATGTCATGTGGATCTATGGATTTTTTTTTTTTTCTATTTCCTTAGGCTTTTCTGGTTTCTGTCAATATGTAGCAAGAAAAAAATAGGTATGGACTTTGACTTGTATTATATGAAGGGCTCTGGTGCTACCTCTGTAGTGCTGGGAGCCTCAAGGCAAAAGTTGTTATGAGCGGTATGACTATATGCAATCAGAAATTCCTGTTGTAATATTTGCCAGCCAGAGAGAACAAAAGGTCAGTTAGTTCATGTCACTTGCTTGGAATGCTGCTCTCTACATGGGATTGCTGGCAAAAGAACAGTCACAGCTTATTTTCCTTTCCTGGTTCTCAGCTCAAGTGGGATTTTGTCAGTGAAGGAGGAGCAGGATTTTCCTCCATTTGGTGACTCTCCATGGAGTGCTCTTGTGGTTCCACAGTCCTGGGCAATACAAGATCACTTCTGAAAAACTGCTTTCCATTTAGAGGGTGCTGGCGTGCATTTGGGCCATTCCCTGTGAAATGTGCATGTTCAAAGTACTATTTACAGGTTGGATTTTGGAAGTCCTGCAGGCTGGAGTGCTGCAGTTGAGTGTTACCTGTGGATTAATATCCTAATCTGGCCACCAAGGAGTCCATCAGCTGTGCTAAGCGCAGTTTGGATCTGGAAGCTGGATTAAGTGGTGCTGAACACTGCAGGAGGGGAAGGCAGATGTTTGCTTACAACCCTGGTTCCATGTGCTGGCAGCATTTCATCCAGGGGTGCTGAACACACCTGCAGAAGGGCCAGTGTAGGTGCTGGATGAGCCCGTGTCTTTGGAGACACCACCGTGTGATCCCACAGAGAATTGTCTTAGCTAACTTTACTTCTTACAAAACCCCCTCTAAATCCATTTGCTTCTAAACTTTTGTGTGAAACTTTCATTACAAGAATTTGCCTGAGAATGACTAAAACATAATCAATTTCTAGTACAGCTTTTTCAAAATCTGGTTTTGCATGCTTTCATATGCACACCAGATGGGCTGGAAATCTGACCAAGTTTCACAATGAGATGTGACAGGTAACACCTAATTTACAAAACAATTTTTTATGTATTTGAGCAGAATTTCTTTAGGGTGATTTTTCAAAAAAGAGAGAAATACTTTATGTAACTTAATGTGACAGAGATGCTTTCTGCCTTTTTAAAGAATAGTTTGCTGTTTATCATTTTGTTCCTTTTTGGTAATGTGCTTTGCACATTAAAAATAGATGAACAGAGAACTATTCAGCTGAGCTACCCAAAGATGCAGATGGCTAGGACAGAAATCTGCCAGTCTCTCAAATCTGTATTGGAAAATTCCTTATGAATGATTTGTACCTCGAGGCTAGTGAAGTTAACTGGAAGGGATCATGTGTGTTTTCGAGTAATCAATTTTACAATTGCAAGGAAAATAATTCTCCAACCTCATGAGCATTAGCACCACATTTTATAAATCCTATTTTTGGTTTTTTTTTTTTTTTTATAGACACATAATAGGGAAGCTTCTGAGGTACTTCATCCCATTATACCCCGAGTCTGTGGCACCTGTTCCTGAATCAGGCAGCTGGCTTTGGTCACCTAGGAGTTATTAGAAGGCTTTGCTTCTGCAGGGGCTTTGTGTCCTGGCTGGGTCCTTACGTGGAATTTGCCTTCCACAAAGCCGCAGTTTCTGACTCTTTCTGCACTCTGCATCTGTCATTGATAGGAAATAGGTCTGGGGAAGATGAAGTGCTGCTCAGAAAAGATTGGTTTTTCCTAGGAGTGTTTGAGGACTCGGAAAGTTTCAGTTTGACACTCTGTTGGAAAAGAAAGGTGATAGAAGAATTATTTGAGTTGTCATGATTTTGGAAAGAGCCAATTATTGGTTGTTGAAGGCAAATGCACTAATTTCACTTCTATGAATTTCTGCAGTTAGTGCTAGCTGTCTTGAGAAGTAAGTTACTTTAAAGTGAATTGGTGTGTAGATTGATTTAAGCTGCAGTGATTGCCCCAGAAAACGCTCTTGCTTCACTGTCAGCACAAAGTAATCCTTTGTAGTTTTCCTGTCAGTTAAGCTTGTACCTTGCATTTTCTTTAGCAATGTTTTAACCCTTCCCTGAGGTATCAGAGGCAGGTCATGTCTGAAGATGGTGTCCTTGGCAGTACAGTGAAATGCATGGGTTGGACTTTGAGATACATGAAAGCACTGAGCAAAGGTCCTCCATGGGAAGAAGCAAATCTCGTAGCCTGCAGTGTAATGGGAATGCTCTTCAGGGAGTTGCTGCACTGCACACTGTGGTACAGAGCCACTAACTCAGATTGCACAAAAAGCAGTCACGGGTGGTCTGTGTGCCTGGCTGGCACTGCCAGCTCAGGCAGCGCTGGATTTACTTTCTCCGTTGCTCTGTGTCCTGCAGTGCAGATTTACATGCATTGCCTTTTACATCTTGGAACAGTGATAGCCTAAAGTTGGCTTATATAGAGATAATAACTTACAGTTTGAAAGAAAACAAAATGGGGAAGAACACTGTATTCAGAGTTGTCTTGATGTTACTGAGAAAAGGGATGAAAAAGTTCTGTTGCAATCTATTCCAGAGATAAAGTGGCAAATGGAGAAGAGTGCAGCAAGGAAAGGAGAAATAATTAATTTTAAACTCGGGTATTATCTCTAAAATAAACCATTCAGCATCCTAGATAGCTAGCTTTTTCAGTATATGCCATCATTCAGTTTAAGGAGTAAATAAAAAATTTGCAGTAGAGCTTTCAAAACACTCTTGTAAATTCATTAGCTGAAAAGTAGTTATGTGCTTTGAGTAAATAACATACATTGTCTTTTTTTTTTTTTTTTAAGAAAAACTTTAGCAAGCAAAAGTGAGAAAAGTTGTTTCTTGCAGTTCAGAGAAGCTATTGCATTGCTCAGGCTGATGTTTTGCATTGAATTATGTTCATTTGTTATTGATTAAGAAATTATTTTTTATTCTATAAGAGCAATACCTACAGCCTCATGGGATTTTCAGTTCCTGAGATGCTTTTTGTTCTGTTTTTATTCAATTAGTATGTGGTGCTTTCACACGTGTTGTTTGGCTAAGAGAAGATGAGGAGGCACAAATAACAAAACAGAACCAAAAAATAAAATAATTGCTAAAAGCATTATAGGCTCAATCCTTAATGTGCCTGTCCTTTCTGTTCCTTTCCACCCTGGAGATGTTTGAGCAACATGTGCTGTTACTTTGTCACCTCTTGGCTTCCCCGCAGCAAACACAGTCTCCAGACTAGTAGCGTTTTTACTGCCTCTGAGAAACCAACTTGTTATTCTTGCTGCATTTCCTGTGCCTCCTGCACTGATCCTGCTCTGCTGCCCCCAGGCTCTCAGTGACACTGAGCTGACAGCCCAGCAGTGAAACCCGTGTGAGCTGTACAGAAATCTCACGGCTGGAGCGAGGAAGTCATTATCCTGTGCTGCTTGTTGGGATAAATAAAAGAAAATAAGGAATTTGCAACTTAGCCAAAAGATGGGAATGTGGTGATATTACTGGGACAGGATCTCTACTGAAAAGCAACGCATATGCATGTGTTATAAAAAGGTGGTTTGAAAAAGCTAAGCTTGTCCAGCTGTCTGATTGGAAAAAAAACTAGTGCAGCAAGAGCACTAGTACTTGTGAGCCCTAATGGTAAGTGTTCAAACTTATGGTAATCTTTGCCATCAGCTGAGTATCTTTGTTACTACCCTTGTGAAAACAACCTTTTAAAGAAAAATTCTCCATCAGTGAAGAAGTTTTCCTGAGAAGTATTGAGTGGTTTGGTTTCTTTCTTTAATCTATAATATAATTTATTGCTGTATCTCTCCAGGGTAGTTCCCCTTGATCAGGGGTCCTTTTTTAGTCTCACTGTTGAGTTATGTGCAATATCCTGGTAGCTGTTCAGAGAGCTGCCTCTTCATTTCTGTTTCTGCTTTACCTGAGGTAACTTAGTGCTCCTTCCCATGAAGCTGTTCCTGTTAGTGACTGTCTGGCTGTCCCTTCGCATGTGTGAGAGCTCCACTGAGTGGCTGTGTAACATGAGGGATATATGCAAAAAATGTATTTTTCACAGAATTTTATGGCATCTTCTACTTTGATAGGTAGGACTGTATGTCCTTTTAAAATTTCTACTGTTTTTTCTAGTGTTGGAGGATTATTAATACTTCTCATCTTCCTCTCTAAGTGTTTTTCTTCAATCAGGGCCAACTCTAACCTGATGGAACAGGTGGTTGCTTAACCAGCAAATTGTTTAACATAAAGCCCCAGCCAGGAAGGAGCTTCTTTTAATTAAAAGACTCATACTGCTCCTGCCAGTCATCTTTTTCCCTTGCTCAGCGTTGCACTGTTGCTTTGGACAGAACGTGCCACAGTAAAATAAGAATGTCTCCAATGTTAACCCTGTTTCATCCAAATCACCCACACTTTTCTTGTACCTATTCTGTTATTTAAGGTGCAGTAAGACTGGATGGGACCTGCTTTTTATGTTTCAGGAGACAGTATTTTTTCTCTACATTTCTTTTGATGATAGCAATCTCTTCTTGGTTTAGGGGGAAAAACCCCAACCCAAGCATATAGTTCCGCCTTTTCATTGCACAATGCTGTCACTCAGGCACTTCAAAGGCAGGGCATGAAGGAATACTTGGACTGCATGTTACTGAAGCAGCAAGTGCACAGCCACTGACACTGGGGCAGAAAGATAAGAGGCTCTTGGTGTTCTCCTCCTTACCTCTTGTCCTGACTCCTCAAAGACTGGCCCTCCTTATTCTCAGAGGCTGTGGCTGGCAGGGAAGGGTTTATCTGCATGGGCAAGAGGGCAAGTGTGCAGATATGGACCATTTTTTTCCCCTCAGTAGTTTAGGACATAGTCAAAACCTTCAGGATGCTTACTCTTGGCAACTCATTATCAAACCCACCAACCCAGTGGCTAATTCTAGGAGGTTTTTAACTTTTAGGCTATTATTGACTTCCTGGATGATAGTCACCTAAGCAGGCAGACTGCTCATTATCCATGTGAGAACACTGTATAATGGTATGATTGTTAATCATGTGAACATCATGACTACACAGCATTAGAGGGTCTGTAAATAATTTAGTCCGTGTTCTGTGTTGAAATCTATAGTTTTGGCTCTTATTTATTTGTAGAAGTACTTGCTGCAGGTAGATAGCTGTGGCAAGACACATAACTGGCCAAGTGAGATGATTACCATCTGCAATTGTAGTTTTCAGATTTGACAAATATAGTATAGTTACAAGTCTTTATGGTGACCTACTTAGATAAGATTCAGTACTACTAATACGGTACTATTCATGGATGTGTGATAAATATAAAATACCATTTCTTTGATTTTTCTGGGTAAAATTCTTTTCTCATATAGTGGTTAATAGTGTATGCAAAGAGTTTTTTTAACAGATGTCTGAAAAGGGATCCCAAAACGCTCCATTCAGAGCAAATGTGATGTTGATTGTCCCAAAAGGGGGAGTTGGGGTCTCCAATGTAGTTCAGCCTTTGTAGTCTCAACTAAGGAGCTGGTAGCTTGTTGACAGATAAATCGGGAATGAAATAACAGAAATTCCATTTAATTTGCATTTCTTTCTTCTTTTCTTTCCTTCCCCTCCCCTCCCCCCAAGTGAAAGTCTTTTTGCAAAGAGATTTTTAGCATAAGACTTTTCCTACTATGCTTCTTTGGTTATTTTTGGTTACAGTCTAAACAGTTGCTTATGTTGTCTGTAGTACACCCAAGTGGACTCTGTATTGAAAAGACTGTTTAGACTAGTTTTTTTTAAGTAGCAATGAAGGGTATAGATGTTTATTCCTCATGTTATTGGGTGCTTATTGTGTAATTGTCTTGCTTGAATTACAGGATGGAGAACTTTAAACTAGTCACTGTAAAATATTCCTTTTCTCTCTTAATTGTTAGTGTCTTATCAATTTCAAAGTTATTTCCCATTTTTGTGGCATCTACTTACATGTGGTACAGTGGTATATCTCTTTGTTCAAATAAATGGTTAGAACTGAAAATGGATGTTTCATCTCAGTATTGTATCTGAGCTGTTCCTGACCTTTCAAGCAGCACGGATACTTTGATCAGATAATATTTTCAACTGACTCCTGAATTAACAGTGAGAGACTGACATATATTCACTCTCACTGACCAAGATACTTGAATAATCACACAAATCCAGCCATTTTATCATAGTTTGGCCTGCCTCTTGTTATATACAGGTTGAAATCACCAGTTTATTATAAATTGGGGTGAGAGGATTTACTGAATCAAGATTTCAGAGTGTTGAAAAGGTACAGCATTTGGTGTCCCTTCAGAGATGTCCCAGTTAATTATGACATCAGGGCTTAATACATGGTAGTGCGTATCACATGCAAAATCTGTTTTATACATGACACTGGGTGTCTATTTATTGCAAGGGAATTTTTAAAAGCTTTAGTCAGGTTGTAAACTGGGTGTAATTTCTAATATCCCACGTGTCCAACCTGCACAGTTGCATTTGGCCACTATTTGCAAGTTGCACCTTTTCAGAATGAGCATGTTGAGTGACACTGTAACTTGGTGTGTGTGTAATAGCCTGGCTTTGAAGGGTGTGTTAAGTGGTTGTGATCATCCCTGTTAGGTATGTAAAAGTGTTGCAAAGAACACCTGCTTTTGTCAGAACTGGTGTCACTTGCAATCAAGATCAGCACTTTAAGCTGAATGGGACATGATATCAGAACTGATCCAGTTGTGAAGTGCTTTTCCTCTGTGTACAGTCCTGCTGCATTTGGCTAGGACAGCAGTAATGGTGATTTCAAACATGCCCAGTTGAAAGGTTCTTAGACTTTTTTTATTTATTTATTTGTTCCTGGATCTGTGTCTCAGTTCTCTTGAGGTGTGCTGTGTTTCCAGGCAGGGAGTGAAACAGAAATGTGATGAGTCCTGCCCTTGAAGGACTGTGCTGTTATGCTGTTTCATGGCAGTTCTTGAATTCTCTCTATTTGTGCATATGTGTATTTTAATTTTTCACTTCAATACACACATTCAATATGACAGAGTTCTAGTTGCTTTGGGAACTTTAATTTCCAGTTTTCTTATTTACTTTTAAAATCAAGTGTTCCATTAATGCCTATTTCTTCTGATAAGCTTTAGAAAGAACATATTTCATTCTCAGCCCACAGCTACAATTGGTTGAAGCAATTTTCACAGTAGCTATAGACAAATGCATGGTAAGTAAATTAGCTTTCATTATAATCACAGTGACTTGTCTTTTCTGTTTGATTTCTGCATGTTCTCAAATTTAACTGTATTAAAATTGGAGAGATGTTATTTCAAAGCTGTATGCATGAATATTTCCTACGAGGTGTCTCTGTGCTCCTGAGCTGCACCGATGAAGAGCAAAGCTGTTCTTTTTTCCCTAGGGTATGTGCTGTAACACCAGAATATCCCGTGTGTTTCAGGCTGCTTGTGGCACTTATGGTACACAGCATCATCATCATCACAGCTTCCTACCTGGGAACCACACAAACTGCAAACACTATGGAAGAAATCTGAATATGTATTTGGCATATTATATGTATTTAATTGTGTGTTTAGAAGGTGTGGTTTTGATATATTGGTAGCATTGCCTTTCTTTCTAGTTATTTGCACATAGCATAGATCTAACTTGAAAAGGACAGTGATGAAATGGATACTGTACATGGATCTATTTGTTTATGTTAATTTGATTATGATGTTGTAGGAAAGTGAAGGAGGGTATGGTAGGGCATGTACACTGGAAGGTGAGCTTAGCCCTTATGTGCTGAAGTGAGGGCGAGGACATAGGAGAAGTTTTCTAACAAAGTTGCTGTATGGTTCCACTCTCAGCTTGGGAGAGCAACAAATAAAGCCCTGCAGAAGCCTCTCCTAGACATGTTGGCCATAAGAAATCATCTCAGTGAAGCCGAGTATTAAAACTGCAGGATGAGACCATGAGTGTTTTGTAGAACTGGAATTTAGATGGGCAAATGTGGGAGGTGGTTTGAAAAGAACAGGGTGCCTGGTTCTGCCCTCAGCTGTGCCCCCATGGGGAGAGAAACAACTAGGTAGGTGGCAGTTCAGCAGGAAAGTGTGTGTGACATGGGGCACATGAGTTGGCATCATCGTGCTGCTACAGAGAAGACATGGCGTGTGGGTAGTTCAGTGCCAAGGCAGGTCCCGCAATCATTTGACTCTGACCAGCACTGGTGAGGCCTTTGCTGGGGAGGAATAACATCCAGTATTGAGCTGTGTGGTTAAAGACATAAAAAATAGGAGGCTGCCTGAAGGGACAGCACGGGGAGAAATCAGAATCTAGAGATGATGACTTAACAGAATGATTCAGAGTCTTTAGCTGAGAGAAGATGAAGTAACGTGTGATAAAACCCTTCAGATGTATAAAATGCTGCTGGAAAGAAGGGATGATCTGTTCTCCATCCCCATCTCTGTAGTGGTGAGTAAAAGAAGAAGCAGGTCTTAAATAGGATTAAATTGGATTAAACTTCTCATGTTGAGGATAATTAAGTATTGAAATAGGCTGCCAGAGGAAACAGTGAAGTGCACTTGACAGGAAGCCAGTCAGAAGTAGATTAGCCAGACTTCTGTCAAGGATGCACTGTGGTCATTCCTGCTGGGGCAAGGGATTGAAAAGGTGATCTCCCCAAGTCCTTTCAGACCCATTTTGAAATATAGGTTTTTCAGAGATGCTTTGAATCTGAACAAAAATATTTCCCTTCTAGTTGTTCTGGAGGATGGTTTGGTGCAAACATTGTCACAAAGAAGCTTCTAGATAAAGACTTTTTGTTGTTGGAAGTTGACATTGGCATTCCATGCCTGCCCTCCCCCCACACACACACAAAAGAAGACAAACCACTTTTTAGTCTTGAAAAGTTCCTACAGAAGTAGAAGTTGTTGATTGTTTCTGGAATGACAAAGCATAGAACAAAGACATACATTTTTGAGTGAGGATAGTCCTTGTTAGTTAGAGAAACAGAGCCAACAAGTAGGTTAAAAGAGAATTGGGAGATATCAGTGTTTTGTGTGGAATCAGGGACATTCTTGCTAAACTATCTCTTCAGCTTTTATTCAGCTCTGTTTCCTTCTCATTTCTCTGCTTTGCTTGCTTGGCAAATGGAGGCAGAACTGTCTGAATTGAATTTAAGTGCTGAATTCCTGCTGGTTGTCTCTCCAAATGCAGATATTACAAATAGCAACTGAGTTTTCAGAGATGAGTTTCATTGGTGATAAAGTCATCTGATTAAGGAGTAAACTGATCCAGGAAGGTTTAAGAAACCATACTCGACAAAGGGTGAGCAAGTAAAGGAACGATGATGCTATTCTGGACGTGCTACTCTGCTCTGTAAGATTTTTTTTTTGTGACTGACTGAGAAACCCTGGATTCAGGACTCTTGGCAAAGTTTATGCTAGGGTGTGTGTTGATCACACCTGTGATGTTCCTCCATGAGTTAAACTGTGAGAGAGGAAACTCACACCTTAATGGAACTTAAGGGAGAACATACACCTGAAAACTGAGGACTGTATCCTCTGTTGTAACCAAGTAGCTTACAGCATATAAATTATTCTGGCATATGGAAACCCTGGGTAGCCTAGAAAAGTCTTTAGAGGCAGAGTCAGTGAAGAGTAGCACCTACAGCAAGTTTAAAACATTGTACGTTTTGCATGTGCATCTTATCTCAGCACTCCTGTGTGTGGCCCCTAGGTCTGAGGAATATTTCTGTGTTAGTTGCTCGTGGCTCATTGGTGGTATGGGAGACTATTTCCTCTTGAGAGAGGCACTCCCAGTAGAAGAGGTTATTTCTGTTTTATCTTGAACTGGTTTGGATGAGGTAGTATTTTGCTCACAGTAGATGTCTGCCATTTCTGTCTGTTCTCTAGAGAAGTTGTAATAGAGTTTATTTCTTCTGCTATCCCAGAGAAGGAGGATGAAAGTGATAGCAATAACTGGGAGAGACAGCCCTGTGGGATGGACAGCTAAGGGACTTTCATGTTTAAATTACAAAAGATTATGGTTAGATGGAGTGTTTTTCCCCTCCTCAAGCCACTCTAGAATGGTACATATCTCACTTTATTTCTGGGAGAATGGGATAATGGATTTAATTATTCTCCCTCTTAAAGCATCATAAATCAGGACTGATTTGACTGGCTTTGTGCTAATAGCACAGCAGATGTAAAAGGAAATCTGAGGGTTAACCTGTTGATATATTTCATTGCAGCTTAATGAATTCACCACAATTATAAAAATAACTCTTGGGTAATTTGAAAAATTAAATGTATATCTTCTAGGTCACGGAGTTTTTCCTTGGAAGCTTGGCATCTCTGGGCTAGTACATCTTTCAGAAATCTTAACTCTGGCAATATGTTCTTGGCCAGGCCCTCTTTTCATACTGCACATGGCAATGAGCTCAATATGCTGCAGTGCTGTGGCAAAATGAGTGTCAAAGCAGTGTAGAGTTGGCACAGGCTACTTGCTTAAGGACAAGTTCAGAAAGGATTAAAAAGTTCTCACAGATCTGTTTGTAAAGAAAATTATTAAGTTGCTGGGGGGGTATCTGTAATTGCATATAAAGCAGTGGGGAGTGCCTGTAATTGCTGCCTGTTCCATATATTTTCTCCTGAGAGCTCGTCTGTACAATTGTGAAAATTCAGCTTGAAGTTCGGCAGTTGTTAATTGGCCTCAAGATTTATCTTCGTTTTTCTGTAACAGTTTTGCCCAGGCTTTTAGAGACCCAAGTTATTGGCAAAGACACCAACGTTATATTGGAGAAGATTTATTGATATTTGGTTACTTAGATAATGAAACAAAGCAGATTGACAGTTTTGGCCTCATCTGTGTGACTGAATGGCACAGTGTGGGGTGTAAGGGAATCAGTGTGGAGGCAGAGCCAGTGTGCTGCACAGTTACCTTGGGTTGCCTCTCCAAGCACAAAGATGTAGGAAGTTTCCATCTGTGTTCCTGCATCAGCAACATTAATAACTGAGATGATAGTCATCTGGTGACAGTCCTGGAGGATACCACATGGGGGGCTCAAAAGCTGCTTTGTGAGAAGGGGCTTGCTCTCCTGGCTTGAGGTTGGTAGGACAAGCAGCAACTGCTTTACTTGTTTTAATACAAACAGTGGCAAAATGTTGGAGCAGTTTGTGTAGGGAAGGTGAGGATTCTTTGTCAAGGGGAAACCTTTTAGATATGCCAGTGATGAGGAAAAGTTGATTGTGTCCTGAGGCTGAGGGAGCACCAGGGGACTTGACAACAGAGCTGTGTGCTGCAGGAAAAGGAGCTTTTTTAAAATCTGGGCCTACAGTAGAAAAATCCTGGGGTTTATATTAGCTATGGGTGTGTCAAAAGACAACTCAGTAAGTATTTTGCTTGACATATCAAATTGGAACAGCAGTTTCCCACTGTGCTCAAGTTGCACAATATCTGTGCAGCATCAGTATCCAGAGGTTGCTGTGCCTTCCTTTCCTGTGCCACACTCAGGGATTTGGAGCAGGTACCAGACCTGCTCTTGCACAGAGCTAAATGAGGGCACTCTGGATTTTGTTGCAAAATCCTCCCATGATTAGCTGTCCACTTAACAAGTTATCACAGGCCATTTTATTTCTAAAGCAGTTGATTTTTCTACAAAATCTCAGAACTCAACTGTAGCACAAAATGTGGGAGGTACATTTCAAGTTATTCATATATGCCAAGAATGGAATTATTTTCAATATTAAAATCATCTTTACTGGGTCAAAGATGATTGAAAGCTGTGTGAAAAAATTCTTTGCTAGCTCCAGTCTGGAACTTTTCTAGGGAAGCTGATCATATTTGACAAGGGAAATAGGATTCCACAGGAGGTTATATGAAATTACAAGATGATGCAAATGGAAATATACTTTCTTGGGGAGAGGAGAGAGAACAACTCTGTAATTGAGTTGCAGATAAAATTGAATTTAAAGGGTCCAGCAAGCTTGTTTGAAGTTCAAAGAAGCTGGTGCATAAATTTGGCCTGCCTAGAGTTATTGCATCTTAACACATATAGCTTGATCAAAAGAAAAGCAGAAATGGAGTAGTTCCAGAATCCAGATTGATTAAGTCAATCTTTCTTGCCCAGTGATATCATGTGGTCTTCTCCAAAGTATTATCCTCCTGGATCAAAGGATTTCTCTTCCAGCTTTTCTACACTGATCATACAGTAAAAAAAAAAAAAAGAACATGTGCAGTGAAAAGGTTGTTCTTTGTGATCTATTCACGTTCCCAGTTTGTGGGGGCTGTTCTGCTGCTGTGTAAGCTACAGAAATGCTGTGTCAGTAAAAATATTACTTAATAGCTTGCATTTACTTTTATGACAAACTTGGGGAATGAAATAGTAAAATGTAGTGTGATCTGCAACAGTCTACTAGTTTTCTGTTGTGATTTATTATTTTGTTTCTATGGAATGGAGGGCTATTACCTGCAGAAGCTCTGGATGCTCCTGCTAGAGGGCTTTGTGGTGGGAAGGGGTCAGGAGCAATACATTGTTCGTGGACTGAGATCTCGTTGTCCAAGAATACCCAGACTGTGGGTTCTTTGGAAGGAACCCATTATAACTGGCAGGAATAGATGCTTTTTAATTAGCTAGACTGAAAAATCTGGGTAGAGACAAATGCCCTGGTACCATTCTTAGCATCTCTGGTTTCTAGAAGCCTTAATTTAAGGAATCAAGACTTGAAAGTGCAGTTTAGGTCTCTAAGGTGGAACAGGGTTGGATGAAGATTGATGAGGACAGACAAAATCTGTGGGGCTGTGACCTTTCACATAGCAAATACTGTTCTGTGAGTCTGATAATTTCAGTCTTTTAAAATCTAATAACAGCTAATTTAGGGGAAATAAGTACAAATGTTTTCCATGTAGGTATTTCCATATATGCCATATATACTGAAAATACAAACAAGGAAATTATAAAATGTCCTACTTAATGAATTTTGATCTGCTAGACACACAGTCATTTTGGAGCTTAATTGACTGAGCGAGGTCTCTGCAGGCCTGCTAATCTACCAGTGTGAAGCTAATTGCAGTGTTCGAACCTGCCCTATTTTATACATATTGAGCTTCACTTTCTCCTGTGATGGTATTCAGAGCACTGCAGTGCCTTGGAAATACCCTTTGACAGTATTTAAAATAGGCCAAAGAAAATATATTTAGGTGAGGTAGTTTTAGTACAATGAGCAATTTCTCCTCTTTCCCAGCAAGGTTTTGTGCAATTCTAAAGGCCTTGAAGAGCCTCTGAGGAAACCTGATTTTTTTATGGGATGTCAGAAGTGTTGTGGCTCATTTTAAGTGCATGTCTAATATTCCTACGTGCCTGGTAGCTTAAAGTCCAGCCTCTATTTGAGGTGGCAGAGCTCTTTAATTCTATTAGGCTGTTGAAAATAATACCAATCTGTTCAGTCACTGACAGCAGGTTTTTCATTGTGTGGTGATTTGGGATTACAAGAGTTATGGGGGAAGGTGACCTTGGTGCAGGTTTAAGTGCAGCACTTCTTGACACAATGCAATAGAGAACAGCACTAGTGTTAATTATGTTGTTAAATGCACTAGGGATGAATGACTTGAAACAAATTAAACAAGTGCCCTTCTTATTTCATAAACTGCATTTAATCTCATGCATGGCTGTGTTTATGGTGGAGTCACAGCAATACAGTAAATTTAATGTGAATGCAAGTCACAGTAGTATCTTCAGAAACAGCTGTTTTGTATTTGAACTAGAAGACATAGGATAAAGCTGAAGTCATTCAGGATAAGAAGATTGAAGTCTCATGCAATTTTTTTCTTTTTTCCAATTTTGAATAGTTAATATTTGCTCTTTGATTCAGTCTGAGGCACACAGAAAGAAATTAGGCTGCTCATTATGTCAAGGAGTAAAGCAGAACGGAGTTTGCAGTGTAAATTTGCAAGGAAATAAGCACAGGTGGTAGTATAATCAACATCAAGACTGCTGATACTTATTCAGTATGGATCCTGACATTTCTGGCCTCTTGTAGGAGTACAGTTTCTCATTGATGTTAATAAGAAAACCTGTATGGTGCATGAAAAAGTTGTAGATATATTACAAAAAAATTGCTACCTGCCAGTCCATTTCTTGTAGTGAATTCTCACCACAACCTTTCCTCAACCATTCTAGGTAGCTATGGGAAAAGTTAAAACACCTAAATAAAGGAAAAAAGGTTAGAGTTATATTAGCATCGAGAGTCCACATTGCCTTTTTTTAGTGTTTTGGCCAAAACAAAACTGGTAGATTTGAATTCTATTTATGTATCAGGTAGTTTTAGAAAACAGTTGTTACCTTTTGTGGTGAATAAACTGTTGGAAAGGAAAAACCAGTCATCTCTGCTCCTTAGTAATCCTGGTGCAGAAATATACTCTTATAATATTGTGAAACCTTATGTACCCGTCCACATGTGGGTGGAATTTGTAATTCAGTCGTTTATCTAATGATTGCATTCCATTTTGCAGTGACAGTTTTCATTAAGACTACATTTTTCTCAGAGAAAAACCAACCTAATAAGAGTAGCCTTGAGTTAAGGGATTTATTGTTGTCTTTTTTTTTAATACTTTCCATTTTCTGCAATATGTATCATTTAGGCATAACAAAAAAGTTTGTGAGTTTATTCTAAATTGTTCCACATTTTTTCCAGTGGCATAATGTGTATTACTTGTAGAATATGCAGTATGTATTCAAAAATTATTCAGGTACTGAGGTAGGATTGAAAGGACTGTAAAACAAATGGGGAGGGCTACGGGGGGAGGATAAGTGTTAGTCAGAGCTATACCCACAAATGTAACTTGAAAGTCATAGGCATCTCAGTACATTTTCCTTCTGTGTGGTATTTGTACAATTTTATTTGAATTGGTTCCAGCTTTAAGAGGAAGGTTTACATGAGGGAGGGGAGTGGGGCTTTCCAGGTTATTAGCTTCAACATGCTGTAGAAAATACTTGCTTTTATTCTGAAGTTTAGTACTTAGCATCACTGTTACATTGCATGTGCCATCAAACACAGCAGCTATTCAATAAAGTTGGAGGTAAAGTCTCATCAAGCCATGTAAAAGAAGTTGTGGGGACAGGGGACATGTGAACACAGGAGTGACAGGCCCAGCATATGTATTTACTGAGTGTATTGTCCCTGGTCTTGTAAGAACAGTCCTTATCAGTCCAGGATCACTCGTATGCCTAAAAATGTTTGTTTTCTTATCCTATAATAAAGCCACCATTTTTGTCACACATTTTTTATAAAGCAAGAGCTGTAAGGTCACTGCTATAAATATATGTTCTGAGTTCACATACAGGCACAGAGCATTAAGGGGTTTGCATTTCTCTGTTCTAAAGGAAGCAATAAAGCAATAACAAAGTCTGGAAAAAAACCCAGTTTCAAATAATTATCAAGTGAGCTTTCAGGAGGGAAACAGGATGTGCTTTTTGAGGAGAAAGTGAGTTTGAAAAGCTCCAGCAGTGTGAATTATCACACATTCCTGGATAATACATCACACCAAAATCCTATTTATCTAGTCTATTGCTGTTGGCAATTAATCCCAAACAAGAACATAAAGCATACTGAAAAAAATGAAATGACAAGCCAGAAGGGGTGTCTACACCTGCTGTGGGATCTTCCATGATAGCCTCAGACAGAGCTCAGGAGGGGGTTTCTCCCATGCCCACTTTCTGTGTTTGTATAATCCTGTTTGGTGCTTACAGAAGATCTTGGTTGATGTAATCTTTTTCTTAATTTCACAACTACATACAATTTGCCTTCATTACTATCACCAGAAACATTGGAAAGCAGGACTTGTGCATTGTGCAGACAGCACAGGGTAAATCCTGCCTAGAAAGGCTTGGTATTAGTTAATAGAATTGTAGAAGGTAAATATGGTTGCTACCTGATGGAGTTACCTCCTCTTTCTTATTTTTGTTTCTTTGTTCCTTACTTCCCGTGCCCCCCATAAGACAGGGACTTGGAAATCATGCTTTCAGGAAAGTTGAACATTTATTTAATATCAGTAGAAATAGACTTGATGTGCAAATTTGCATCCAGATCAAACATCTTATGTCTCAGAGTTCTGCAGGACCTTATTTGTATTCTAACTTTTTAGAAACAGTATTTGGGATCTTCAAGTGGGCTCAGAATTCAAATGTCAACAAAGTAAAGGTATTTTTTGCCTCCTTGTAATTATGATGGAAGCAGAATTTGTTTGTCGGGGAGGTCTTTCACAGCAGCTGCGTACAAAATAATTTGCTTGTTACCTGTCCCT
Source organism: Scytalopus superciliaris (assembly GCA_013400415.1). Classification (NCBI taxonomy): domain Eukaryota; kingdom Metazoa; phylum Chordata; class Aves; order Passeriformes; family Rhinocryptidae; genus Scytalopus; species Scytalopus superciliaris. Next base: position 772,983 of record VXBX01007989.1, on the reverse strand, counting down.
TCTTATACCTCATCTCCTTTGAGAGTTGCTATTTGTCATTTTACGGCACTGGTGAGTAAGTGCTGCTGAGTCAATGCTTGATTAGTTTCCAGCTGGTCCTGTGTGAGTAATTTATTGAGATGCCAAGCAATCAAATTAAGTTTTCAGAGTATTATGACTTCACTAGAACTGCTGTGTGGTGTTGTCGTCATGGTGCTGTCCCCAAAGACTCTGATGGCCAGGGACTACTGTGAAGGCACCTCCTCAGAGTGCAGGGACATCCTTGGGCATAGCACAGCACTCCCTCTGGGTTTTCACTGCCTTCTGCTACAGTCCCAATAATTCCAGCTTCCAATAATACCAGTCTGAAACTATTGTGACAAGAAATGTCGCAGGGGCATTTTTGTCAGAAACATAGGACAAGTTTTCTTTTGCTGCATAGAAAATGTTTGGCAAAGGAAGTTACCAGTAGAATAATTCCCTTCTAAAATACAAGTAGACAATCTATACATCTGCATATTGATGTATATTTGGATTTATTATATAGAAGTTGGAAATGGATGTGATATGAAAAACAAAGCATTCCTTAATCTGCCAAATGAGAATTTTGGAAGTTATAAATAGGTGTTATTTATGTACCTTATCTGATGCTAGGACTCAAATAATTTAATGTACTTGATTCAAATGTCAAATTTTACCAGAATTAGTGGTGTGGCCTGATTTTGTAGTCTATCATAGCTTTTAGTCATAACACCTGTTGTGGAATAGGTGAAAAATTGAAGATAAGCATGTTGCTTTTATAAAATGGCTGGGTGTGCAGAGGGTAGTTTGGAAGTTTTTGTACTTCTTTCATTGGCTCTGCATACAAGGATGGTGCCTCTGGGAGAAAATGTCCTCTTTCTTTTTACTCTTTAATCTTGTTCTAGGGTCTCCTCTGCTTCACACAAGTTTGCAGTATGGTACCAGATTAAATTACTATTACTTTAATCTTTCATTAGGCAAGAAGAGATATGGCTAGTTATTGACTTCACTCAGCCTCTGCTGCTCCAAAAACTGACAGAGCTCATGGGCAAAGTTTCAGGCCAGTATTGCTTTTGTTAGATGAGTTTCTATAGAAAGCACTGGCTACACCTGGATTAACAGTGCAGTTGGTGCGGGTGGGCGGAGCGAAACAGCTGGTGAGGGGGGCGAGCAGTCCGCACTGTGTGTATTTTCCTTCAGACCTTGTCTGGTCTTGTGGAGGGAGCACTCCCAAGCAGCTGAAACACTCCTGGAGCACGTACTCTGATTGGGTTTGATGCACAAGAAGTGCAGTTTGCTTTGAGACCCCCATGCCATGCCAGACAAAATGATAGGCTGCCCAAGTGCCTGTCTGAATGCACTGGAAGATGGGTGTGTTCAAATGGGTAAGGTGGGAATTCCCAAGTGCTTAAATAGTGGATTTTGCCAGAGGTACTGAAATTCTTTTTCCTCAACCAGTCCAGTTGTGCACAGTTAAAGTTAAATGGGCAGAGGGATGGCAGTCTCTCAGTGAGTGTAGGGTCACCACAGAGGGGAGGTGCTGGGGACTACAGGTACTGCCAAATGGCTACATTGCTGGTACTGAATAAGCTTCATGATGCCCTTGGCTTCTGGGTTGCTATTGTTTTGTTTTTTTTTTCAAATGGGAGTACCTTGTGTTTTTGAAGTATTTACTATGAACTGTCTGAAAGCTAGAACACCTTCCATAAATGAGAGAGTTGAAGACTCAGTGAATTCAGGAGAGTCATCAGTTCCCCTGTTTTCACGTTTCTGTCTGGTTCTAATGCTCTCTGGAGAAGTGTTAAAGCATTACAGAGTGAGGTATTTGGCTTCCACATTGCCTCAGGAATATTTAATGACAAAGGCTTGTCATTCATCTCCTAAAATCCTTCAGGATAAAAACAAATTTTATGCTAGCATAACTTCTTTAGCAACACCGACAAGAAAGCAGCTGGGACACATTTCACCTTTAAGGAGTTTTGTAAATGAAAGAAGTACTGCCATAAAAATCTACCCTGACTTTTCTCTCATTATCAAGGATTCACTGTAGAAAGCGTAACGGTGACCTTAAGCATTCCATGTCCAAAAGGGAAATGTAGAACAAATGTGTGCCAAAGGTAGTGTCTCTGCAGGAATGTAACAGGTTTGCTGGGCTCTATGGTTAGCTCTGCTCTTTTTAGTAGTAATCTCGATTTATGTTAGAAAAGGAACTTTTTGGGACAAGAGAAAGGTCTGTATATCTATGTCTTAGTAGTTGTTTGATTAAATTCTGTGATGGCCAAAGAACTCTGCTTCTGAAATCTTAGGAGAGATGCCTTAAAAATAGCTCAGTAAGCATTTCTTGTATGTATCAAAGTGAAATTTGGCACAGCATCTGTCAGAGCTTTGAGGTTTCCATTAATTCACAACAGGAAACCAGAGATGCTGTTTTGTATGAATATGAAGTTAATTAAGCAAACCTGAGGAAGTAGGTTAGCCTAAAATCCTGAGTGGTTAATCCAGTTGCAAGATAATCTCAAATACAGCCTGGGGGAAAAAATCCTTAATCTAAGGGTAAAGACTTGTGGAATGTCATTTGGCTGAATCCAGCTTTTAATTCCCATACAAAGAACTACTTCTACCAACCCTGCACTGACAATTTTAGGGGTTACTTCAGAATACAGTGTGTTGGAGTGACTTGGGTGTTTCTGAGATGGCCTCATTTGTTGCCTGACTCGCCTTTATTCCCAATACACTCAAACGTGTAGAAGTTGCTAAGAGAATACAGTCTATTGTTGCCATGAACCCCCAGGCCTTGCTCCTTACCCCCACCCCCCTTCCTCCTTGCATTAGCTCATTGTTGAAACCCATGTTTCTTCCCTTTCCTTTTCTCTTACTAATTTTATTGTAGGACCTCATCTTTCTGCTGTTAGAAATTGTTTAGTTTCTGATTACAATGTTATACAGTCAATATAAACACATTTTGCTGCCTTTCAGTTTAAATTAACCTTCTTTTTCTCTGGCATTTATTTACTGATCTATACCTAATTTTCTCCTTTGTCCTTAATTTTTGTATGCTAAATATCCAAGCTGTTCTTTTCCTTTCATCCATCCTATTGATTGTCATAGGCACTTCTCCCCGTCAGAGATTCACTTTGAATCTCTTTCTCAAATATAGCTGAACAGCCTAGTGTGTTATCCAAGAGAAATTACTTGTACCTTTTATAATAATGTTAACACCTCTCTTTCTTTCCTGGAAAGGACTCGGTTTAGAATCAAGTTCACCTTTTTCCAAGCCATAATGCATTACTCCTTCATATTAAGGTTGGAATTGATGAATACTTTCATATTTTCCCCCTGCTGCTATTTCCAGTGAGTAAGCCCGTTGTTTACAGAAAAAAATTGTCTCTAAGTGCATGACTGTATTATTTCCCATCAATTTTAATATTGTTCCTTATATTGCAGTCTTCTCTGACATCTCTCTCTTTCAATGTAATACTTCAGTCCCCCACTGTTGATGGTACTGCATAAATCTGTGTATCATCAAATTTCATTGGTACGATTTTGCTTTTTTTCTTAAGATCATTAATGAAAATACCAAGGGAAGTAATTTATAATCTCTCACCAGGCCTTTACTTTCTCTTCAAACAGTGAATTTTTTGTTTCTCTTTTTAACTAGCTCCTTATATCCCATAGAATTCTGATTGCTAATTGCTATCTCTTCATCAAAACCAATACTTTTTCAAGTTTCTTGTTTTATCAAAGAGTGGTGTATCTATGAGGGGAGGAAGTTTCAGAGTTAAAATGCAGAATTGATGAGTAAAACTCTTTCATGGGAATGAGGGTCAGAAAATAGGCTGTTAGTTGTGGAACATGCCAAGGCAGCAGTGCTGTCAGAGTGAGAGCGAGCTGATAACGTGGTCAGTTTGATAGACTCAGGCAGCGCTTTAGAAGAAGTGATAGATGCCTAAGTTATGTGTTTGGGGCAAGGGGAGTAACAGCCCCTTGGAAAGGGAATCAGCTGACACACAGGGAATGTACTTTTCACACAAAATTGCTTTATGTTTTCTTTGATTCAGGAGCCAGCAGTGCATCTTTAGAGTAGCTGATAAAGTTCTGTGATGGTTACTGCTTTTGCAATTGTACGGTGTTAAATTCTTTACTCTTTGCTGATAACTTCGGTAGGAAATGAGACTGAAAACAAGAGAATTGTCCTGGAATGACAGAGTGCAGGAATCAGAACTGCTTCTTTTCTTGGTAAATGCAACAAATTTATTGCTAATGACAGTTCTCTTGTCTTTGATGTTGTATAGTTAAAGCAGGTCTAAATTCTATAACTATATTTAGTGTGAAAATGACTCCTTTATACCGTGAGTATTTAAGTAATTAGAAGTAGTTGGATTATAATTCAATTAAGGGCAGCACGGGATCCACAGTCACATTTTAATGTGTATACAGGCATCCAGAAAAAGGTGAATGTTGGGATAATCAGAGAGAAGAAAGCTGGCAGAAGGCCATTTGAATTATGAAACTGTAGATCTTAGAGTGCTTGGACAATTTAAATACATAAGAACCTCTCTGAAATCCCATAGGTGGGATTCTTATTGTTAGTGGCCAGGTCTATGCAATCAGTCTCAGGCACCTGCTTTTAAAATGGGACTTTTTTTGTCATTATTTGATTCCTTTCTTTTCCCAGCCCAAAGCAGCGTGCCTGCATTAGTTCAAAAGGTTTCCCCAGCCCCAGCAAATGTCACAGCTGGTAGGGGCTCCCAGAGCTGCTTTGCAGCTTGAAGAGCTACTCTTGCTTGCAGTGAGTTGTAAATACCACCTGAAAACACCCTTCCAGCTGGAAGCCTTCACACAGTGTCTCTGTCTCTGGAAATGTGCTCAGTGGGCACGCTGGGCCGGTTCCATCAGTCTGAGAGGTTAATGAGTGAGGTTCTGTCCCTGACCTGCAGGCGGTCTGTGCAGAGCCACAGAGCGCAGCAGGAGGCGTCGCTTCAGCCCTGTTTCCTGAGGCAACACAACCACTGGACACTGATGAACATGAATGAACTGAATCCCAACCAAAAGAGTTCTGGTGGGCTTTGCCTTTGAAGTGCTCATACTATGTAAACTCTTGGAGGAAGAAGTGATTCTTTTAAAACACAAACCTTTCAAGAGGTCTTATGAAGCGACTTTGTGTTCATAGTTTGTGTGTGTAGCATACAGGAGGATGGGTTTATTTGAGAAATGTGGAATTAGCATGGCGTTTCATGGCTTTACCCACTTTTTTTCAGAAGTTGGTATTATAAACTGAAACTCAGATGTTAATTTTACAATGAATCCGCACCCTTAACTTTGAGTTTTGGTCTGGATGAGCATTTACATGTGTCTAAATTTAAAAGTATGTAAATCTATGATCCCCCCCTTTGCTTGTCCCATTTTCATGGTAAATCTGATGTAACGGTCTAAACATCAGGTTACTGCGATTTGTATCTGACTGTTAACACTGCATCAAGAAATGATGCCACTTTTTATTCCTGAAACTACTCAGTCTGGTAGCTCATTGCCTCCTCAGACCATATCAAGTAGGCATGGGCTATATCTCCTTCCTTCTGTCTTCTGCTCCTTCTATTTCTTGGACAGTTGGTAAGAAACTTCCATATTGGAAGTCTTGAGCTTCTTTTATAACATTGGTTACAAAAATGAGGGGAAGAAGCTGTAAATCTGATTACATTTATTAAATAGAGGCAATGCACTTTAGATGTGAATAGGATAGTAAGAATCTGAAAGAAAATTACAAATACTGTAATTTATCCTCTTACAAGTTCACTGTAAGTGACCTTTAGTGGGAACATGGACAAGCTGTATAACAGTTTGATATATTAAACCTATCCTTCCTGTATAAAAATAATTATCCATCGTAACATTAGAGGGAAATGTGACATAAGACTAAGCTTTTAACACACTGTCATGTCCTAAATGCATCCTGGCTGGCTTAGCCATTCCTTTGTTCTCCTGATTTCTGTGTCTCCTATGGAAAGCATGACTTTCAACAGCTCGAGGAGAAGGAAGCACACTAAGAATGCATAAAGGGGATTATTAAAGTTAATTTTCAAATACTCACAATGAGTTTCTTGGCTGTCAGCTGCTTCCATTAGGCAGAAACCTGGTGAATTCCAATTTGTGCCTCCACAAAAATGCTGACATGTGCCTACTGATATATTATTAAATCTGTAGGGCCAAATTTTCTGCCAGTGAAAAAATTCCACTGATGACATTGACAGCATCCAAAGATTTGGCCTGTTATTGGTGAGTTCCTTTGGGTTCAATTTCTTGTATTGGCACTATCGTTTATTTGGGAGACTAAGACACTGAAATACAGCATTTTATAGTAAGAAAATACTGTTAGATACTTATTCAATCTCAGAGTTAAAACTACTGAAAACTAGTGATTGTTATTATGAGAGAAGTATGGGATGAGAAGATAGTGGGCTAGTAAAATTCAGTCAGTAATCTGAAATAGGTAGTGGATATCAAGGCTTTCAGTGTCTTTTGATGTTATCAGACTATAGCAAAGACAGATTGTAAAGTACTAATGCACTACTGTCCTAATTAAGACAGTTTCCTAAAGAGCTGAAATAGAACAGTGCTAAAATTGTGGCATGATGGATGAAAAGTGATTATTTTGAAAATGGTGTTAATTCTGCTTACAGCATAGAAGGTGTTTTACCTGGTATTTTCTTTAGGCAGTGAAGACTTCTGGCCCTTTTAGCTACCAGCATTTCTGCCTCCCATCTCCTGCTCAGTTGCATTGGTTAGTCTCGAATACTTGCCTGGTATTTGGTGGGGTTACACTGTGCTTGCTTTGCAGTGATCAAGAAAAAGAATAATGCTAAATGGCAGAGAACTGGTCTTGAAAGAAGCTGAAGGCAAAGAAGCCATATTTATTTTAGAGTTTGCTGCCATGGCTTGCTTGGCCCTCATCACAGATTCTTTACTGCAGAACTGGGTCGTGGAGTTTTCTGGTAGATACAGATATTTATTTGTTTCTACCTTTTTATTTGTTTCTTGCTGTATTCACAAATCTAACATGGTTTAAACCTGTGGTACTCAGCAAGGCAGGGATTGCTTGTACTGCAAACAGAATGAGACTTAAGATCAGCAATGTGTTCCCTTTGGTGAGTCTCCTACTGTAAAGGAAGCTCCAGCTATTGAAAACCCCCTGTGTTCGGGTGCTGTTTCAGAGGGAGGAACAGCAGTATTGCCAGGTTGTACTTTCTGAACTAAAGGGACAGAGAGGTTTAATCAGGGTTAATGTTCCTGTGCAGGGGACTTGCCCATCCTCTTGCAAGCCCTGCTGTCTACTACCCATGAATGGTGCTAACAAAAGTGTGGCAGCACTGCTGGTTCTGAAATGGCTTCCTGTAATTTCCCCCCCATTTTAACTTTTCTAGATCTGCCTAACAGCTGCCTTAAGGAACATCGTGAATAGTAATAATTTATTCATGAACGATGAAAGATTTAAGATGCACTGGAGAGGCATTCTTGGAAAACACATGTCACAACATCAGGGGTTAGGACTCCTGGGTATTCCCGGAGCTTTATAGGAATGTATGAATGAGACCTGCCCGGCCTTGTTCATTAGTATCAGTGCTTCAGTTGCATAAGGACTGTATTTCATATCCATATTGGCTATGCACCAAAGCTGTTCTTGCACTAGTGATATGCTCCCAGTACTGAGTCTTTCAAACTCTCACTTTAAAGGTGGAATTATGACAAATGAGCTGGTTTTGTGTTTAATGGTTGATACGGCATACAACCCTATACCTACCTTATCTTTAAACTTTAGCTATAAAATCTCAACTAGTCAAAGAAAGTGGCAGTTCAGCTGACTCTTTATATTCAGTTACATCATCCTAAGCAGGGAGACAACTTGTTTGGGTGCCATGTTTCCTTTTTGACACCATTGCCTAGGTGTACAAAGGCTCAGTAATCTTAGTGGGCTTTGAGAGCTTTGCCAGTGCAGGGCAGAGGGTGTGAGGTGTGAGGGAGCCTGACTTCTGTCACTGCCTTCTGCCAGTGCCTGGTCATCTCTGGCACTTCCCTTTCTCAAACTCGGCTCCCTCAGCTCTCAGTTACAGATTTTGGTGCTGTTTGACTCACGGCTGGACTGGGTGTTGGTATCGGTCCTTACTATCCCCATCTTAACAAAATGGCTTTGGAGTTGAGTAGTAACTGCAAATTTTGGGCTGATATATTATCATGCACTAAGACCTAAAAGCTGAAAACAGAAACATTCTTTCAGCAATGTTTTTGGGATTTTTTCCCCTGATAGAAATTAAGCTTATCCTTCTCTGTGACAGGTTGAGAATTAAGTGGTTCGTTGCCTTTTTTGCAGTCTTTTAATGCTGAGTTGTCTGTTGGCTTAAAATATATTTGATTTTTATCACCCATGGAAATGAGCATAACTGAAGAAAAAAGGCCTGCTAGGAATAAGCTGGCACCTCTTTTTGTAAGTGTTAAATAAGATGAATTGAAAGGTTTCCTTAACCTCATGCTCTTCAGAAATGTTTCGAGCCTTTAACTTCTACTGGCATGATTCCACATGTCTCTACTTTCTTACATTACTTTTCTCATGTCACTCCTAAAATTATCAAGTCAAAATCAATGTTAAATTGAGCAATTGTATCTACTGAAGACAGAACTTCATGTGTCTTTTGTGCACAATGAAAATACATGCAGGAACTGCTTTCTTTGACCTTAAGCCATTTTTCATTTTTAGAGATAATGTGAAAGAACTTAATCCAAATGAGATTTTCAGCTTCAGTTTTTCCAGAGTATTCTTCCCAACATCAATCATGATGTGTAAGGCTGAAAATACTGGTCTAGTACCCTTTTAAATGAACTGTGCATGACAGTATTCATTTTTCTTTGGAAACAGGAAATGCCAAGTGATGTTAAGAATCAAATTATAAAATTCATAGTAGGGACTGAGTTACTTATGACTTATGATTATGATTTCCATTACTCTAGTGCTGAGAGAACACTGGATCAGTAGATGTCTTGTTATCCTGAATGCAGCAGAGAACAGAATTTTCAGGGATGTCTTTTGCTTTGTTTCTTGTATTAAGCTCTGACAGTTTTTCAGAAATATTTGTGAGTCACAAACTGGACTGTGAAAAATCACACTATAATATTTGGAAAAAGGAGATGAGGAACAAAAGCATTAAAATTATTTCCCCCCCCCACACACACACACATCAATTTTGGAATCTTTATAGTTTGTTCATTCCAGATTTTCAGTCTTTTCCTCACAGCCAAGAGAGCATGATTTGGATTATGGTTTTGTTTGTTTTGTTTTTTGTTTGTTTGTTTTTTTAAGGAACATAAAATTTACTTTTCTTACCATTATATGCTAGGAAAATACACAGCAAATCTCAAGAGGTGGGTGGCTTGGTTCTGTTTTGGCAAAGATAACAGATATTGCTGAAACATTTACAATACTCATGCTTAGAATAAGGGCATTTGGATACAATTTAGTTATGAAAAAAGAGCTATATTGTGTTTAGTTTGGGCATCACTCCTAGGATGTAAATACACTGGAGAAATACAAGACCTAGAAAATAAGACCTGTGAGGAGGGACTGAAAGAGTTGGACTTGCCAAGTCTAGAAATGAGAAGATGAAAAATGATCAAATAGTTTTTCAGTCCATAAAATACTGTTGAACTTGCTCGGTGCCTTCAGAAGATGATGTGTTGTTATAGCAGCTTAAATTTAACCCTTGAAGCCAAAGTGCCAGACTTCAAGCCTAAAACTAAGATATGAGACATTTTGCAACCTTATGCATGTGAGGTAGGAAAAAGAATTACAGATTTGGTTGTTTTCAGTTTAGTGTTCTGTTTTTGAGATGCACAAGACAACATTTTGAGGCTGTTAATGAGAGTATTTTTAACTAAAAGTCCTTGGCCTTTGGGCAATCCTTTCATTGTCTCATGCTGGATTCCAAAATAACAATTGAGAGTCTGGGCAGACAGGATGGATGTTAAGGTAGCCTGAATACTGTGATTTAGACTTCTAAACATCAGTGCATACACTGTCGCTGCCACATAGAATGTTTCATTTGCACAAGATCAAACTCAAGAAGCTCATGGCCTTATACTGTGGCTGTCATAGCTGTGTTGTGCAAAGACTAACAGACCATCTAAAGATGAAGCTATGAATGCCATGTCAGTGGAAGTTCATCTTCAAATGCATCAAGCGTTGCTTAATTTAAACTCCAAAAAATAAATAACCAATCATCATCCCCTGTTTAGCAGCGGAGCTCCACTAATATTAAAGAAACTGTCTTAATTTAAACTTGCTGAGGATATGATGTGAATTGCTGGAAGAAGTCAGAAATAGTTCTTATTCTGAAGTTGCTTTTGATTAAAATACCTTCAGTCTGAGCAGTTCCTTTCCTGATGTGCTGTGGTACCTTGAACTAAAGTTGCATTTCTTGGCTGCCTTTTTTTTTGCCCCCCAAGGGCATGCACTGGTAATAATGTCTGTGGGCAAAAAGGTAATGGAGAGCTGCAGGCAGCAAAATGTAACAGGGCTGAATTTCGGTCTGCATGGAGCCTTGCTGGTGGCGGAGGTGTAACACATCAGCACAGTTTGCATCTGACGTGATCTGAAATACATGCCTGGGCATGGAGATGCTGAAACACAGCCAAGGCCTCTTCCATCCTGGGGAAGTTTGCCCTGGGTGCTTTATGTGCTGGTTACAGGTCATCCTCAGGAACAATTCCTCTCTCACAAACACCTCCAGCATAAGCTTCTGACAATATATGCTTGAGTCAATACAGCCCCACTGAGTAAAGAACTGTAATACTTTAAAGTGACTCATGCACAGTAATTTAGAGGGTGGCTGCCTACAATTTCCAGATGCCATCAATCTCCTTGGTAAGATAATTTCCTGCCTTCATATATAAGGAGGAAGAAAGGCAACACCATGAATTTCTGATGATGGGGATGATTCTTAGCCTTTAGATAGTGTTCTTAGCCTTCAAGCAGTTTACAAGTATGCCTTAATGTTCATCATATCCTTCAAAGCTACACACTAATATTCCCATTATATAGAGGGGGAAATCGAAGAAGGAAAGAAGTTAGGTAACTTTCCCATGACTTTGGAAAGAGTCACGGGAGTTGATTTCAATCCTGTGCCTAGACTGTGCATGCCATTTTTATCTCAAAGGCCTCAGTGTTTACCCCATGGCTCCCTAGTGTAAAGGACTGAGCTGGTGTTGGACTCTGTGCAGTTTTGGTGGGGGGTGCTGACTATTAGAATAAGCAAATAATTGCTCTGGGATATTTTTCACAAGTTTCTAAGATAAGAATTTGAGAAGTTCTGAAAAATGTTCCCAAATGTTCCTTAACATAGGCACAGGATATTTAGTGGTTATAAGAGATATCAAGTGATTTACTCCCTGGGAGACATGAAGGAGTCTTCAAAAATCCTTCTGCCTCAAGAATGAGGTGATTTGACCACTTGGATGAATTCCTACTCAATTCGTTGCTGTTGGTTTTTTTCCTTTGACTTCAGTGAACTTAAATGAAAATCTTTGAAGGTAGCACTTGCAGAATTTTTTAAAAAAACTATATATTTGTTCTGGTTTTGTATGTCTGCCATTGCTTTTAACTTTTATGTAACCTGAAACAAAAATACGTCTGAAGGCTACGGGTTCAGGTGGTTTCTTTTGCAGCAGCGGGCAGTCTGGCAGGCAATTCAGAAGTGGAAAACATTGATATTTGTTTAGAAAACCCCAGTGTCTATCAGAACTATGCTTTATTCGTAGAAGGCAATTCATAAAAGGTAAAAAAATCGGAGGAGAAAGCTTATTTACTCCATTCTCTTAAGCAGAACCTTGGCACAGTTGAATAGAAGTGCCATCTAATTACAGGACATTATAATAGGTGCTGATCTAAAAGCTGGTGGTTTTTTTTTTGGTTTTTTTTTTTTGTTTTGTTTTGTTTTTTTTTAAATTCTTCATGACTGCCTTTGTTCAATACCAAAAAGTAATTTATATTATAAGAACATTTTTTACAATTATTGAATCATACTTGAAAATTTTTCATTTTTAGCTGACTTCTAGTCAGTTTCTGAAATTTTTAGGGATCTAAAATATGGTGAAAAATCATTTCACAGCTCAGTTTTTTTAGCAATTTAGTTTCATTTAGTTGCTAATTGCTTTAATGGGAATCATTGCTAAAATTCAAAGTTTTCATGGCAATTTACCTGTCCTGTAGAACTGACATTTCTAACTACATGAATTGCCGTGCTGCCTTCTGTCTTTGCACAATAAAAATCACTTGTGCCTCAAAAATGTGGAGGTCAAACTGGGCCAGGACAGGTCAGCTGGTTAAAAACAGGCTGGAAAGGAGAAAAATGGACACACGATGACATGGAACCACATCCCCTCACCTAGACATACCTAAAGAGAGTTTTTCTCTGGCTTAATTGGTTCTTCCTCCACTTTAAGCAGAGAAACTGCAGTTATTTTTGTTGGACTGTATTTTGGATGAACTGTTGGTTCTCAGATCTGTGTACCCCAGAAAGTTTAAAACTCCAAAACCTGCAGGATACATTTAGCTTGGAAGGTAAATGAGTGCACATTGCCATGTTGGTGTACAGCCCCAGTTCAGCCTGGGAGCTCTGTCAGTAAAAGCAGTGTGTGATTTGTTTGCTTCAGAAAATGACTGTTGTTCAGCATTAACAGTGCATTTCACTACCAAATAAATTTTGATATTAATTGGGATTGGTACAGCCCAGCAAACTGAGGCGCAACACCAGAGTGAGGTTCTAGAATGCTTTGAGTCTCATACCTGGCTGAGTGTGCCTCTTTTTTCCATACCAACAAAACGCTTTCCTACTTTTCCCTGGAATGCTGGGTTCCTTTCAGAGCAACTACAACTGAAGTATGTGTGGAAAACATCATTACCAGGTGTTCAGTGTTGATGGAAGATCATTACTGATAGCAATATTCATACAGGCTCTCTCTCATATTCTGCTCCCAGAGTTCACAGATTTTGTAAGGATTTTATGTTTTTAAGAGTTTGCCTTCTACTGGATTAGGCCAAAATAGGCTAGTTGGCTGAAAACTAAGGAGAAAGGAGACAAACTTGCAGTCAAACATATTCAAGGCTGGAAAATGCAAGTTCTGAAGGAAATAAGGCTGAAGAGATGGACTACAAGGAGCAGAAGCCTTCCCAGCTCAAACACAGCTCTGCCCCTCTAAACATTCTCCCTTTCCCCCCTCCTTTTTGGAAGTATTACAGGAGATGTGATAAGTAAATACAAGCTCAATATAGCTGTTTACTAAAGCTCTTGGGGAAAGTCTAGCAAAATATGCTTTCATAAATAAACCAGAGCTAATTAAGAACCACTCAAAAAGCTAGCACAGGGGAAAGATGGGAGAAAATTACCATGTAACGTGTGTGTGGTGAGCAGAAGCATAATTCCAGCTGAAATGAGACAGAAGCCTTATTGGCTGGATTCATCCATTCTTTCTCATGTCTGGTAGTATCTTATTAAACAAATTGTGCCATTAAATTTGATTGAACTACTTGATAACAATGGCAGAAGAGTCAGACCTTTTCCTAAGGAGCTTGCAGCTAAAATTGTGTTAAATGCCTGATAAAGGTACTGTGTAATTATCAGGGAAATCAATCTTAATGCGTGTGTTTATTTTTCAAGTCAAAAGCAATGAGTTATGAGAAATAACAAGGGGGTAGTGATTACCTGTAATATCTCTGGATAAATATGCCTTTCACAAGAAAGAGATAGTATTGATACACTTTTAAATTGCATTAAGAAATAAAAGGACACCTTTGGGGGCTTTCGAGCAGCTTTCTTCTGGGCTTTCAGTGCTTGAAGTTATCAGGATATGTCAAACACAGGGATTCTCAGAGATCATGTCTTCTAATGTCCTCTGGCCTCATGGGTAGTTTCTGCCTACCTTTCGTGCACGTGGGACACACCTGACTGACATTGCTTGGTTTTATTAGTGCTAAATTTTGGCTTGTAGAACCTGTGTCATTGTTTTTAGTTCAGATCTGCTCACAAATTGGCTAATACGGTCTCAGTGCTGCAGGGCAAATTATCACATCTATCTTATCTGTCTCTCTCACCTGTTGGAAGAGACCACAGCTTTGGAAAGAGCTGTGAAAAGAAAAGCTACAGATACTGTCTCTTGCAGAAGATATTTGTACCTGCTGTGTTGTGTTAACACCTAATTTGTTAGTCCTATTTATGCCAGTTGCACCACCAAAATCAGTCGTGATGGGGATGGCTTCACATCAGGGGGATGTGTTGCTCTTCCTCAGCTTACATCCCAGCAGGCTTGGAAGCAGAGGGAGGTCACAACACTTTTCCACGTGCTTCTTAAGAAGGCTGCACAGTGTTCCAGTACTGAGACTTTCCGAAGTCAGGTCTAGGACTTTGATCCAAGAGCTACTGTGACTCACATTTAGGTTTTCTGCTGCTTTGCTCTGCAATGTTTTATTCAGGCATAGCATTAGACAAGCGTGGCTGCCGTATCGATTTCTGTTCATGGTGGGAAGCCTGCACAGACACAGGACTGTTCTGTGGGGGGGAGCTTTCCAGGGACAGCTTCTCCTGGAGCATTTGGCAGAGTCTCAGTAGTGGCTGAGCTGGGATTAATCAAGCCTATCCTTTTCTTCCAGTTTAGGTACAGGAGAAAGACCTATAGGACTGATCAAGTCCTCTATTGCAATTTATTTTCTCTATTACGTAAAACAGCTTGTTTCTAGCAAAACCTGTGGCTGTTGGCTTGTGAAGTGAGAATTTAGGTAAGGAACAAGGAGTGGTACTGTTCAGACATTGTAAATATAACAGTTATAGCAGTTTTAGCTGCAGTACCTCATGGTAAGGGGAAGTGGAGAACTGGAACTTTGTCTTGGTGTGGGGAAAATCCCAAATTACTAGTCCTATCAGCCTAATTGTCCAGGCAAAAGCCAGCTATTAGGCATTGTAGAATCTACATACATGCACTACAACATAGAGTGTTCTTCTTAGTGCATTTCTAAGACCATTGGGCTGTGGAAGAGCAACATGGAATGCTACTGGAATAACTTAAGGACTGTATGAGGTGTGCTGTCCTGTCTGTAGGCTGTGGAGCTGTATTTAATTCTGTCTATTCATGTGTCTTTCAATCCAATACCCTTGTTCAAATCCCTTGTTTTGAAAATCCATCTGTAATTTCGTTCACAGTTTTGGTATTTCTAACCATGCTTTATATTCACGTTCTGCAGTTTTGGAGTACTGAAGTTCTGGCAGGTTGTATTGTTGCACCAGGACCCCAAGGTGGCATTTCCAACCAGCTGGTAACAGAAATAGTACATGGCCAAAGGGAGGGAAACTAGACTCATGTAATCTGTTGCCTTTAGACAGCCTGCTTGCTGAATTAATGTCACTGACTGGCAGCAGGGGAAAGGAAGGTGAGAACATCAGAAAGGTTTGGTTAAATAGGAAGCCTTAACTACATTTCTTATTGTAAGGATTGGGTTTGAAATCTGCCCATTATGTCTGGAGCCTGTGCTGTGTGCTGCGGACATGAGGAGCCAGTCTGATGCCATTTGCTTTAGCAATTTGGGGTCAGGGAAATGGAAAAACGTAAGGTTATTGTAAATTAATAAAACTTCCAACAACCCTTCATGCAAAGGGGTTTTTTTTTACCTCAGAATTCCCTGATGTGTTAACCAGTTTTGTTTTTCCTGAGACCCCTTTAACATATAGGCTATCAAACTGGACTCCACAATGAAGTGCCATACACATCACTTGTCCTACATGTTATCCTTTTGTGGCTTCCAGAAGCCAAATACCTTCCACCCATATGTATTTGCACACAATAAAAGAACATAGTCATCTTGGACCAGCTCTGCATGCCTAAACGCTTGATACCGGGCTCACTAGTATAGCTGCCAAATTCCATACCATACCAGCTGCTTTGAAATATGCCACTGAACACTGTTGTTTTTGTAGAGAAGGATGTGCCTTGAACAGTTGAATTTATACCTGGCTTCAGGGAGATGCAAGTTAGTAAGAATCCATGTTATCCCTTCACCGTGCTTCTTTACCCTGCATGAGCACATAGTCTTGATTTATCCTGAAAGGTGGATGAGCTTGACCTCTTCTAATTAGCTTTAGGTAGATTCTAAATTAGCTTGATGACATCATATCTGGCCACTTCTGCTTTTCCTGTATTTCTGAGGCATCTTTATTACTCATTGTGCTGAATATGTGATTTGTAGTTTCTATATTTAGTGGTTTAGAATCTTTCTTTACTGGAATCCATGCTGTTTAATCCAGGGAAGAGAAACTTCTAGGACATTTTGTCATTATTTGGTGCTGGAACCTCATCACTCACTTCTTCTGCTTGTCTATTGGCAATCCCCCATCTCGCTTTGTATCATTTCTATAACTAACTGTTTGTGTCATGTGCAAATCTGTGATTATTTTTTTTTTTTTTTTAAGCCTGGTTTTCTACTTACACTGACAAATTTGTAATCCATTACATTGCTTTAGCTTAAGACCAGTTCGTATTTTCAATAGCGCAATATAGGAAGTATTGCATAGGCCCTCGGATAAACTGTGTGTTTTATTTGTGGCTTGTAAGAAGCTTATGTGTTCTTTGCCAACATCTGGCAACTCGGAAGCCTGGGTGGAACCGAATGAAAGTTGCTCTTAGCTACAAACTGTGTTGCTGCAGTGCCTACCAGTGTGCTGTTACACAGTGGTCTTTCTACAGATCAGGCTTTCTTCCCTGGGCAGGAGAGAGGCAATAAATGCTATTGCTGTGAGACAAGGCTGAAGAGAAAACTGCAAATGGAGTTTGAACTGCTTTCTGCTGCCCAGCCTAAAATCTTGATTGCAAATTATTGGATTTTTGTTACCCTTTTTCTATTTCTCCACATTTGTTATTAGTAATGTTGATTATTACTCCTTTTGCCACAACTTTTTATCAAGTGGGGGATTATTCTGCAGTTTCTCTCAATCATTTCCAAATTCAACTGATGCAGCACTTAATAGTTAATTTTTTTAACAGTGTTTCTTTTTATTTTCTTTTCTCTAGATTATTTTACCTTTTTCTTTAATTTCCTCAGTATGCAATATCTGCAACTGAATGCAGTCTATCAGCTCAGGTCAGTTGAGTGAAATAATTCTGCTAGACTTCCTATGCTTTGTATAAAATACCCTGGAGCCAACATTAATTGCTTATCCTATTTGAAGATAACTCTGGTCTCTGTTCTTGCCTCCCCCAATTCCATTTTTTATATAATCATTCCCATCAGCATTTTTTCAGGTGTTCTTGAATTTTTCGTTCTCTTAAATGTAAGTGTTCCAGGCTAATTAGAACTGTGGGGCAGAATTTTAAAGAAGATGCTCTCATTTATCCACAGTTCTACTAAAACATAATGAAGTAACAAATGTTACAGTGTCTTATACATAAAAATTTTAGTGACCCATATGCATAGTACTTTTGCACCATGGATTAGTAGTATCACTAACCCTTATTGTGACCTGTTTTCGGAAGTTTTAAAGTTGTTCTGGGTGAATTAGCAGTGGGAATGACAGAATTTCAGAGATATTTGTTATGGGAATCAGCATTTCAGGTAGTTGTTTCTTTGGCTAATCAGAATTACTCTCTTCCTTTCCCCACTACTTTTTCCTGGCTCATTAGAGATCACAAGGAGAGACGAGTAATGGTCTCTGACAGTGAAACAAAGCTAAGGCACCATCCAATTCCTGTGATAAAACACTGGCAAGTCTTTAATTAACTTTCATGAAACTTATTTCAGAGTGAGATGAGTTTTCTCAAGTTAACAGCAGGAAGACTATTTCTGCAAACTTATAGCTTAAAGTAGATCTGGTATTAGATTTTACTCAAGATTCTCACTGAAATTAATTGTGTTTATTGTGGTATATGACAGACTTGGGGATATTTTCTGGTTGATGGTTAACCAGCATGTTATCAATGAATACCTCTTAATGCTATGCTGGTTTTATTGTTGAAATTTAGTAATATTTTAAAATTAAGAGGTCGTATTTCTTTTTGTATGAACAAAAGACTTGCTTGCATGAGAACACCAAACCACCTGTCACATGTTCTCGAGGTTCATGTTGCTTGCCTGTCCCCTGTGGTGGTGTAGAGCCCTGTGACCTTTGGGCAGCAGCGGGAGCGTGTCCCTGCCTTCAGCACAAACAGAGATTGCTCCTGCGCTGTCATCCCTGCATGAGAAGGATTACACTGTGTACTCATTTACTTACTAATTGGGAAAATATGACAGCCTAGAATTCTAAAGCATGATAAATGAAACTGTGACCATGTCTGCTCCTTTGTTTGTTTATTCAGCCCCTGGCAGCAGTGTAATCAATTATAGACTCCCCAGGGGTGCATTTAGACTGCTGAGAGCTCCGCTGGGGAATATTCTGTTTACAAGCAGTTTAGGATTTCTCATCCAGCTTTCTTAGAAGCTCTGGGTTTCTGTGAAGCTGAAGATTTGTAAAAATGCTATCTAAGCTGCTTTTTGGCAGAGGTTAATGGAATTAACTGTTCTGAGTTATTTTTTTTTAAATTAGACCTCTACACATCATCTTGTGCAAAGCTGTTTGCCCGCTTTCCTCTTCATTTCCCACTGAAAGAATACCGATGGCTTTGTCCTCACAGTGAAGGAACAAATGAATTTTTCACTCATTCCAATTATCTTTTTCAACTCAGTGACGTTTAAAAATGTCTGTTTTCTATGAACTCGCTGCTAGGATATTCCATGTGGCATGTTAACCTGGGTAATGAAATGTTGCAGTAAGTATCTCTTAACTAATGGTTAATGTGGTTGCATTACACAAAAAACCAGAAAGAAACAATCTTGTCATTTGTCATCAAGTGTAAAAGAGACACTGTGATAAATTGAGTTTCATGTTGAAAAGGCAGAGTGTTCTTATTTTAATTCATGGCTAAGTAATCACATTAAATGAAGATCAGTCAGTGCAGTGCAAGTTACTTGTGAACAGACCTTGTTTGTTGTAAATTACTCTGTCTATACTGCCTGGCAGATGTATAAGAATTCACACGGTGTACACCGAGCTAGAAAATTCTACAGTAGTGTACAAAACTTTTCCACTTCCTTCTTCCAATCATGTTTCAAGGATTCAGTAGTACCAGCCATCATTTCAGACCTATGGAGGTCAATATTTACAGCATTAGTTTTCTTTGAGTCACTAACTTGACCTTTATTGTAATAGGAAATGAAAAGGGAAAGAATAATTCCTGGTGATTAGAAATGTGGGAAAATATTACTTTGTCTTTCATTCTTTAAGAGTAATCTGATTCCTCTTTTCACTAAAGCAGCTGTTTTAGGGACTGTATGTTATCAACTCTCAGAAACAATTTTGTTCAATGATCTTCTATAACATCTTCATTTGTTCTCTGTGAAGCCCAAGAAGCTGGTTTAGATGAGATTAAGATGTGCTGTAATTACTTCTGTTATTCAGCATCCTACACCAAATTGCACTGGAATCCATAAAGTGAAAAGCCATCTTTCATACAGGCTTTGTTTATAAAGTGCTCTATGCCTACAGGATAAAGTACTTTCTCTTGCTATCCAATACACTATGAGAGCACTGAGGAGCTCAGACTAGGCTTGAGTGAGCTTCAATGGCATGGCATATTCATGGCAACAATAAGCCAAGAAAATGCTGAAATATTGTCAGTTATTTCAGTGTTCTTGGGAAATACAAGTAAGATAATAGTTGTCTGACTTACGGCTTAGGAAATGAATAGACAAAAACTGCAAAATCCCTCTAAAGTAAGTTCCTAAACCTTCCTGTGCAAGGATGAGCTCTCAGTGTTCCGTGGCACATGTATGGGCAGTGAACATACTAAACTGTATTGTTAAATTCAGCTAAGAGTTTTCTAAAAACTATTAATGTGAGAGTGAAGGCAGATACAGAGTTTTAAGGCAGATGGATCAGAGACAGGATGTGCCTGTTGCTATAGTGCTCTCTCTGACTTACATGGCCTTGCTTCTCTGTTTCAGTAGTCCTGTTCCTTTCAGATTTCACTAATATTTCTGAAACACAGCAGTGGAAAATGTGAGTTAGACCCATTTGCTAAATGGTAACATTCACAAAGAGCATTTCATGCTAATTTTTGGCAGTAGTGACTTTTCCAGATTTGTCGTTGACGTGCAATTATTTCTGCAGTCTCAGTTCCAAGAGCCCTTGATATAATTTCTCTCCTTCCTTTTCATCCTACTCTCCTCTCCTTCCAGATGAAGTGAACTATGATGCACTTCCTAAAAGATCCTACATCTTGACTGAAGCCAGGTTGTTTCAGCAGGACCCCTAAGTTATTGTCTTGGTCTCTGTGCATTTTCCGTTTAGAATGAGAGAAACCACAGCAAAGAGGGCAAAACATAACCAAAGCCCTAGGGGAAAATTTTGGTAGGTGTGGAGCTGCAGGTGAGCCAGAATAGTCAGAGAATAAATTGTAGAATCATAGATGGTCTTTGGAAGGGACCTTAAAGACCATCTCTCCCCAAAGACTCCCCCCCCATCATGGGCAGGGACACCTCCTATCAGCCCAGGTGGCTCAAAGCCATGTCCAACCTGGCCCTGAACACTCCCAGGGATGGGGCAGCCACAGCTTCTCTGCCCAGCCTGTGCCAGGGCCTGCCCACCCTCACAGGGAATGATTTCTTCTGAAAGGAGGAGTGACTTTTAGGTAGTTAAGCAAGGACAAGGGCCTAGAGAACTGCCAAAGGGAGTCCTTGCATCTGTTTAGTGTCATTGAGAAACATCAAAGAGGAGCTTCAAAGATGACTTATCTGAGCAGGTACTGAAAAAAATTAAATTACTTATTTGCAGACAAATATAAATGGCAATTCTGCTTATAAAGATATTCCTTAATTTTTGAATTATTGCTCATTGACTTGCAGAACTGGAACTGCTGTCTTTTTTTCAGTCTTTTAATTTATCACGCAAATAAATTGCTGACCATTTGTATCTGTGAAGCATGTGGTCATCTAGCCAAAAACCACAAAGACATCCATTTTACATCTTAGAAGTATAAAGTCTGTTCCAAACATTTATATAAAATAATGAGATAAAGAAGTGAAAATAGAAAAGTGACAGATTTCTAGAACTTGAACAGCTCTTCTGCAAATTGGCTATTTATGGAATACTGATAGCCAAATGTTCTTTCCGGACATCTTGCTAAACTGTGTCATGTTTCTTGAAGTCTGAAATATGTCACCACTACACGTTGCATACGCTGTAACTGCTTGTTTGCAGTCTGGTAGGCACACAGGGGCTTTCTGTCTTGGAGCTACTGCTGTGAATAAAAAACCTGAGCAGGATGGAAATGCTTGTAAAGTACTGGTGGATGGGACTTCTTAAGAACCGCAGGGGAGTTGCTGTAAAGATGGGAGAGTTGCCCAGGACCATGGTGGAGCTGAGTTCCTCTCCAGATGGGGCTTCATGCCTCGTTTAATCTAATGTTCCCTTGAGGTGCTTGGGCTGAGCCAAAGGAGGGAACTGAGCCAGCCTAGAAGTAACTTTATAAGAATCTAAAAGCAGCAGCAAAACTACTTTTCAGCTGAATCACAGCCCTGTGTCAAACCCCAAACCCTGCTCAGTGTGCTCAGTACCAGGTCTAGCACCAGTGCAAGGGAGGGAGGGAAAATCTGGACTGTCTTCTTCAATAGTCTGTAATTAGGTCCATTTAAAGTAACTGTGAAGCTGCAGCCTGGGGTGGAAAAGATCAGTAAATTCTCCTCCTTGATAAGAGTTTCTCTCTCATTATCTGCTGTGCTAATTTTCCTGAAGGCCTTGCAGACAGTACATGGACTTCTGATTGTCTTGTGTCAGCAGCAGGGTCTGGCTGAAGGCTCAGTCCCCTTTCCCTGGCACTTCAAGCCTCCTGGTACTGCTCATTACCACCTTTCTCCTCACTTTTTGACTCCTGTCAGCTATCCTGTTGCTCCTTGGGGTTTGTCCCTGCATCTCACTGTTACTACAGATTGCAGCTACAAGTACTGCTGTCTTGAGGTACCTTGGAGAGCAGCTTTGCACTGCAGTTGGTTTTGGAAGCTGAGGTAGTTAAGAGCAAACGAGGAAACCTGGATCACAGAAATGTGTTTACTTTTTGCCATGCTCAAAATGAAACATTTCATCAGCTGGATGAAGCAAATCAAACAAATGTTTTGAAAAAGAGTGGGTAACTGGGTATGTCAGACGCTGATTTGGGGGACAGTGGTGATAAAACTTAAATCACAGCTCTACCTACTTTGGAAATAACAGATTTAATATAATAGAACCCAGCCAAAGCCAACCAGCAGTCTGTGTCTCTCTAGTTATCTCTCTCAGGCAGAGCCCACGGCTTAAGAGCTGATTTTCTAAGAAATGTTTTTAGAACAGAGTCCCAGGCACAGGGGAAATACATAAATGGTCTGTCTTCATCCTTTCCTAGAATAAAAAGGGCATCAAAAGCCTCACTGGTGCTTTGTCAGACTGAGTACAGGTCCCCTCTGGAGAAGGCAATCATTAGCAGTACTGGCTGGTAGTGACAGACCTCGCAGTGTTACCTTCGAGAGCCCTCCTGACAGGCCGAGCCTCTGCATGCTGTGTGGGGTCTCTGCTGGTCCCACACTGGTGCTGCTGGCTGGGTCTCTTCCCTGAAATGCTCCTCATTGCACTTTGTTCTCCAGGCAGGAGGAAGAGACTTGAATGTGAAGGACTTGGCTTATCTTAAAGGGTTGGGTTTTTTCTATTATATTCCCAGTTTTCTGTGGTTTTGGACCTAGACAGGGATGTCCTTAGCACCTGTGGAGGTAAATTACTTACAGGAATTTAAGGAAACATCGCTAATTATCATTAGCCAATATAAGTGAGGAAACCACAGGCTGGCCCATAAGCTTTTTCTTTTCTTCTTAATAACACATTTGAAGGAGACATTAGCCCAGGCGAATTATAGGTGTGGGAAAATTCTTCACAACAAATGATTTGCTCTGGATTTTAATTACTGATATTGCAATGTTGGAGTATGGGTCCTAATGCCAAATTAATGAAATTTTCATTTATATTATTGTTTTCAGTATTGTAGATCAATACTGTAATTGCTCTTTCTTGGTGTTTCGTTCTGAATAAA
>VXBX01007989.1:678367-749809 GCA_013400415.1 Scytalopus superciliaris | reverse complement strand
AAAAAAAAAAAAAAATCAAGGGATGTTATTTTATTACTGTTAGTTGGATGAGTCTTGTGGGAGAGCTGATGTTTCCTGACTGCTCAAGAAGGTAGTCAGATTGGCTTGCATACAGATGTAAAATGTTTTAGAAGAATAATTTTGTGACTTAGGCCAGAATAGCATTATTGCTCATTAATGTATGGGAAGTCAAGAAAGGAAGAGTTGATAATAAGGAATCAATTTTAAGAGACTGTTCTAGGAAATCTGCATGATGTGGGCAGTCCGGGTTGGTAACTAAAATGCAGATTGTGTCTGTGTGCAGAGCTCCTATCCAGCAGGTTTGTTCCTGCATTACTGCAAGCAGGATGAAGTCCTATAGCACTGTTGTCAAGAAACATGGACTTAAAGCTAAACATTATGCATTCTTGAATTCGTTAGTATAATGATGCAATATAAACCCCATGGGTTTACCCCAAGTAATTTTTAAAGCAAGAATAACAGATGAATTAGTGTCATTCCTGTATTTTGAAAGACTCCTGTTTGCATGTAAGAATTGCTTAACATAGTACTCTTTCTTCTCTGAACAGTAATGTTGGGTCACTGAAGGCTGTTTGTTATTTGAGAGACCATATGCTTCCCATTAACATCAAGTGTAATGTATTAGAGCTCTTTTGAAGTTGAAATTTGGAGCTGCTTGTTTCATTTCATTGGAGCTGACTGGAGAATCCAGTCAAACCAAGGAAATGTTTCCCTTGCCCCAGCTGATCTGGCAACTACAGCTGTGTTAGTGCTTAGTAAATGAAACCACTGGTGGGTTATTGGCTGTGCATTAATGTAGATATGTTAAAAGTCTTTTAACGATGTTGGCAGAATTCTCATATCACTAAATAAAATACAAATGAAGGTTTAATTGCTAAATCCAGAACTCTTCTGTATTATAAAGCTTTTCCTTTGCTCTTACTGTTTTACTAGAAGTAGTAGCACAGCATATTAAATTAATATTTCTTCCAGAAGTCACAATGGTACTATGTAAGTAGAGCTGTTCAAAAACTATCTTGCAGAAGTTAATAGGAAAATATTTAAAAGCTTTGCAGCAGAAGGTTTAATTATGAGCTGCCTAACATGTCTGGGCAGGAAATAAATGCACTGCCTGATGTGCCTTCAGTGTCTTGGACAGCCTTGCAACAGTGGGGAGAAGAGTCCTTCTCCCAGGCCGTGTCTAAGGCTGAAGAGAGGGCAGGCATGACTAGGAAGAGGGCAGGAGGTTTCCATCTCCTGACCGTGAGGCAATGGGCAGCACAGCTAAGCCAGCTGGCCAGGGAAAGGGGTCAGCACGAAATGCTGTGCAGGGAGAGGTGCAGGCTGCTGCACAAAGTGGGTGTGTGCACTGAGGGCTGTGGGTGCTGGTACCCACAGCACAAAGTGGGTGTGTGCACTGAGGGCTGTGGGTGCTGGTACCCACAGGCATGAGGCACCTCTCCAAATCTGAGCACAATGCTATGACTTTTAGGTATCAAGAGTGCAGCTTTCAAATTAGCCTAAATCAGTTTGTTTCATCCCTCCTAAGGGTGTGTTTAAGGAAATAGAGATTGAAGTGAGATGGTGGCTGTGAGGCGTTGATTTTGGAAAAAGTGAGTATATCACTGGTTTTCTACACCCTTGGTCTTTAGAACAGGTTTAAAGATCCATTTCTAATTTCTTCTTTCTTTCAAGTGTATGCAGGACACACTGTGCACTTTTGTTTAGATTTATAAAACTGCAGTGCTGTAGTGAGTCTCTAAGGCTTTTGTACCTGATCTTGATGAACGCAGTGCCCTTCCAAAGGAGAAACTGCTTTGAGGAGCAGGAATTAGCCACCATACCTGTCTTTCAGTGCAGTATTTCACACTGTTGTGTTAAACTGCACAGCTGCAGTCATCTGGTTCTTTTAATTCCTTTGTGTCTCCAGAAGTGCTTGATTTTCCCTCTTCATTATCCTACTTTCCCACTTATTCCCTGCTCTCTCTACTCACTCATAACTTTACTCTTTTTTCACTTCTTTAAAAGCTTACAGGGACATGCTGTACCAAGCCAGAAGCTTGCTTTGAGGTCCTGGACCTTGGGCCCCATGCATGGCTTGATAGGAAAATGAGCTGCCTTTTGAACTGGGCACAGGCAGCTTGGCTGTGGAGGGAGATGGGCAGTGAGAAATAGAAGCAGAGCTTCCAAGGGGGCTTTTTCACAGCGTGTCCCCCCACCTGTCTCCTTCCTGCTTTGGTGAGCTCCTACTTCAGTATTCCTTGGGGCCATCTGCTAACATACAGTCTGCCCTTGGCTTGGGGAAGGGGTGACTTCACAGACCTTCACTGCCTGGAGCCTGTCCTTCACATCATAAACTTGGAAAGTGCGTTAGTGTGAGGCGCCTGTCATGTCGCTGGCTATCAAATACCTATCGGAGTGTGATGAATCAGGGCGGAAAGGGTTTTGAAGGCAAGGGAACAGCAGTGGCAAAAGGAAAACAACGTGTCTATTTTAAACTTGAGTAGCAATTTGGGATTTGTATAATTACAGTATTCAAGCAGAAAAATAACACCACTCCAGGAACCAGTTTTTTACCTTGAAACACAAAGTGGCTTGGAGGAAGTTGTTAGTGGAATGGCTGGAGCTAACTTTGTCACAGAACATCATCAGAAAAAGTTCAGTTTCCAGTATTTAAAGAATTACCCATCATTGCCCAGCTCTGTTAACCTTTGAAAATCCCAGCTGAGAGGGGTGGGATTGAGAGTCTAGAAAGCTGGATTTTATTCTCTGTGTGTGCCAATTTTTATTTTACATTTCACAAGTCAGTTGCTCCATGGATATAATTTTAATAGGTTTCTAGATTTTTTTTTTAATTAAGAACTAGTTGTAAAGCTCTCCCAGATGTTATTGGAGTCCTATATAAAGTTTCAATAGCTTTGTGAGGCATGAATGTTCTTTTAAAAAGTCTCTTTAACCCTTTGTCCAGGGTAATTGGCACAGTAATTGTCAATTTGCCTATTACTTTAGTCCTTTATTATTGCTCCTGCCTACCAGTGCATGTGAGAGGGATGTTATCTCTACTGGGCTTTTGTTCAAGGCTTCTTCATTTGTGCTGTCTTCTGTTCTTTTGGTGCTGACAAGATTTCCAAGTATTAGATAGCATGTCATAGTGATTAGTTTAATGATTTTATCCTTGCATTTCTTTTGAGTTGGTGGGTGAATTCTGACTGGTCCTGGTCAGTTCTTACAGTTTACTTTTTTGATTTATTCTGCAATAAAATGCCATTTCATTTTTGGTCAGATTTTCAGCTACACCACTCTTTTCATTTATGGAACCCTCCCAACAATTTTCTGTACTAAATGTGCAAAAAGATTAATTTCTTATTTTATATGCAGCCACTGTGTCTTCTTCTGTGCATAGTCCAGCTTGATCCCACAGACTTTTACAGATATTCTGCTCTTGATGTAATGATAAAGAAGGTGTGTTAAGGATCATTGTAATGCTGTAACTTGCTCCTCAAACTCTTCTGTGGCCTGTCATACTGTGTTTTTTGCAAGTAACCTGACCTGATTTCTATTCCTTTCTGTTATACTGATATGCCTGTGCCATGATCTTTTTGGATGCTGTTGTTTCTAGTACCCTCTCCTAACCTGCTGTTTCAGCTCAGTAGCTTTTTTGCTGTCAGTCTTTGAGCAGGTGAGTGGTATATGCTGGCTCTCACCTTCTAATATGCTGTTCTTACATAACCTTTACATACTTGGCAATACTTAATTTTGGATATTTTGTTTATTTTGGTAAGCTTTCAATTTTAGCTAGATCGCCTTTTTAGAATCAAGTGGAATCTTTTTTTTTTTTTAACTTTTGTCTGCTTTAGTGATGTTGAATCTTCCTATATCAGGGTCCATCTTACAGGCTGTCTTCTTGGTGGTAATAGTCTCAATGAGGGCCTTGGCATTGCTGTGACTGTCACAAAGTGGCTTTGTTTTACTGGGTTCCCTGCCTAGTCACTCCATGAAGTACCATCTACAGATTAGATTTGGCACCACAGCATGTCTGAAATAACTAAACCCTACCATTGCTGCTGGTTTTCCTGTGCTAGCAATCATTCTAGTTTCTCTGGACATAATAGGGTCATGTTGCCAAATGAGAGAGAAAAGATTGTCCTTAATATACTTCTCCTGTATTCGAACATGGGCTTATTTTTGTAGAGATTCTATTTTATTCATTGGTACATTTCCCCAAGCTCTGATTTGATTCTAAGCTATTTGTAATATGATTTCTTAGCATGGTTCCTCTATTGACATGAGTTATCATATCTTTTCTTTATCTTTTATGTCCACATATTTATGTACCGATAATCATCTCTTTGCTCCAAGTGTTTGATGTGCTTTAAAAAATACTTACAAGTAGGTGTTCTAATTTACTCATCTCTTTTTTAACCATCTCAACACTTGTATAGAAACTCATACATATATTTGCTTAGTTTTTTTTGTCTTCTACCTCTTTTGGGAAACACTGTTTCATGTTTCCCTGATGCACTTTCTATCTCTGGGCCTGTGGACAGATGAGGGAAAGGAGACAGAAGTCTCACCATGTATGTGTCTTTCTCTGGGACTCTTGGCTTGTTTTAGAAGTGTGAATACTCAGATGAATTTTGCAGGCAAACTGAGTGTCTGAGATTTAGTGTGGGTTTATGCTCATGGGAGTGGGGGAATTAAATTAATGAATTTCAGGCAGTTGTTAAATCTGTTCCTGAGTCAGCCCTAGTTAGTGGGTTTTTGTGATGGATTTTGGGCCCTGTTGCAGATGCTGAGGCTGAAGACTTGCCCTGGAATCCATAAAAGGCCGTGGCCATTGTGAGGAATGCTGTTTGTTGACAGCATTTGATAAATTTTTCAGTACTATTCCAGTTTCACTTGAGAAATACAAGACAAGTGATACAAGGCCAAATGGGAGCTGCAGTATTTTGAGTGAGGAAAGAGGATGTCTGTGTCATTGTGCACACTGGGTCGTGAAGAGTAAGCCCCAAACAATTAGGGTTGAACTTTGCTCCATAATGCTCTGCTCTAGAAACTCATCTGAATCACTTCCTAAAGTAATCTTAACAATTACTGCCAATGATGTAGCATGGAGACAATAACGTGAGACCATCTTGAGTCTTATTTTTGCAGTGAAATGCATAAAGCTGTATAATAAAATACAGTTTTGAACCACAGCCCATTTTGGACTTATATGTCAATCAAGTCCCCTCCTTTCTCTTGCCACCAGATGCTGTTTTACAAGGACATGACATTTTACATGCAAGCAGAGAACAGCTGATTTATTATAGAAATGAAAGACTATTTAACCTTCTATAGGGCTGTAAGGACAACCATCGTACAAATACATCTAATCCGGATGTAATACCAGGCACTGAACTCACAATATTCCATATTATATTGAAATTTCTGTAGCCTAGTTGCAAATGTTTTTTTATTTAAATTCTGTTTGCTGAAGTTTATTGCAGAGAGTAAAAATAAACCTGGCTCTGTTAGCACCTGCAGGATAGATATTGCTCTTTTCTTCTTGTAAATAAGGGTCTGCATTTTATTACCATGAAAACTGCTGTGTTTCTGCTTTTGCACAGATCAGAGCTTCTATCTCAACAGGTGTGTTATAATGGCTTTGTATTTTGAAAAATTTTGTATTTTCTAAATATATATCTGCAAACATTTTGAAGTGCATTAAGAATGAACACTAGATGGAACTGTGAAGGGAAGATGTAGATGAGCGATGTTCAAAGTAGAGCTGAAGTTTTAAACCCCTGCTGTAGGAACCTAAAAGGAAATTGCTGATGGAGACCCAAAATTTAAAAAAACCAACCCCAATGAGGTGGTCATCCAAATGTTGCTTTTCGTACATCCATCACCACATTCAATTTGATGGAATTAAGCAGGACTATTCATTCCACTAAGACAACACCGTGTCTCATTTCATGGGTGGATGATAACGGACCCTTCACAGCTTAGGGAAAGAGTTTGTTCCCTTGAAGTTCAGTGTGGTTGCCAGTCCTTTCCCCTCCCCACGCCTCGTGCCAGTCAAACACCTCTGGAAGAGAAGTTACAGTGCTCCTGTCAGGATTTATTTGGTAGCCCAGCTGTGAGCACAGAGGCTTGTATCTTTTTCTGTGGATTAGAACATTCTGTTTGGATGAGAGTGCCAGGAAGCTAGCTGGAAATATCATTTAATGCCATTTAATTGTTGTTGTTAATAAGCAGTGGCTCCTGGGTTTGTAGATGTAATGTGTATAAGAATATGTTTACTTGGAATGTGTTAATCTATGGTGTATTTATTTGTGGGATAAAGAGGGCCAATTGTCTTTTTAATGAAAAATGGCTCAGATGAGATAGTATTAGTTTTTGCACGATGGTGTTTTAATAGGATCAACATAAAAAGCAACTGAGCTCAAGTGTTTTATAAACAAATAATTTATATAACGTATTTGTGGTCTTTTTTTACTATACTGTGGAGGCATTCACGCATGTATTGTTAGAATAACAGAAATTACTTCAAGTAAATATGCCTTTATCTGAACATTTGCTATGCTTTTAGACTTGCATGCTATTTGTGTCTAGTATTACATAAACCTCTATTTGCCAACCGTAAATAAATAGATTTTAATTTTTGCAATTTACATGCTTTTGCATTGTACATCAATAAGACTCTAATCAAATTTAATTCTACCCCCATTACTGAATGGTAGTTTTTAGCATAATAAGTCTTGATTTTTATATTCATCTCACTGCTTTCTAAAGGGAAAGTGAAAGAACTGTGGGCTGAATTCTCCCTGCAGAACGATAGCTTTGTAATAAACTCCACAAGATTTAACCCAAGGCATGTGACTGAAGAGAACAGCTGTATCTTTACACCCTACAAAGCTTTGTAGTATGTCTGGCCCAATATAAGCACATCCTGCTGTAAACTGGCACTAAGTGTAACTAAATTTGAAAACAGCAAAATTAAGGGTAACATTATGGGAATTACCTGAACTTGCAGCAGAGAAAAAGTCAGAACAACTGCAGGACTGTCTGTACGTGTTTCCTGGTAGATGGTGTGGTAGATATTTGAAATACTGCATATGGGTGCTTCTTACCAGCCTCCTAATGTCCAGTCCGGTAGCTGTGGTAAATAGGGGTGGTAATTACTGCCGACTTAGGTGCTTAAAAGTAGCACCAACCCAGAAAATACTTTTCTTCTAGAGCAGCTGTACCACAACAGCTGCTCAGCACTGTCTGACAGGGTAAAGAAGAGCATGCTGACAGAATTTATTGGGCTCTCAGACAGCCTTTGCTAGCGTTCATCATAGGAGGCTGTTTAGGAAGCGAAATATTCCTGAGGTGAAAGGGGAACTTCCCTTCTGGGCTAGGAGCTGTCTGGAAACAAAAATAGAGAGCGAATGAGGTGTCAATTTTCCACATGGCAAAGGTGAACAGCAGGGAGCCCTCAGGTGTTCAGGTTAGAGTCATGTGTTACAATTTGAAGTCTCTGTGGAAGGGGAAATGGCAAAATGTGCAGGTAATACACGTTTGTTTCAGTCAGTCAAACCTAGCATGTGCAATCAGGACCTTCCAGAACTCAGCAAAGCTGGATGAATTAGCACTAGCGTACCAAGCAAAGTAAATTTGCAAATATTAGCAGTGGTAGCGATACTTTGAACTATAAACATCTGCTGTTAGTATTTAAGCAGTGTTGGGAGTGAGAAAAGAGTATGTGGTGTCCTTTTGGACACTGTTCAAAGGCTTGCTCAGAGTACAGTGATGATGTAAATGAGCACATTTGTGATAGACTAGAAAATACACTGAAAATTAATAACGCCCCTCTGTAAACACTGTGCTTTTTTTCTTGAGTCTGTGGTCTAGTTATTTGTTATCAAGGAAGGTCAGTTGAAAAAGGCATGGTTTGGAGTTTGCTGAGGAAAACGTTTAGGAGCATTTGATTCAAGGGACAGGGAATTGATTTTAAAATGTCCTATTAAAATCTTTTTATCCACAGTCCATAATTCATCAGTGGAACTTGCTGCCAGAACTTGATGATGTTACAGTTTCAGTAAAAATTCTGTATAAAAAAATTTCATTTCTAAGTGTATAATGGGAACACTTAGAAGAATATTATTTAAAGTGTAATACGTGATCCACATACCTGCAGGGATATGACTGTAGCAGCATTTTCTAACTCTTGTAGCCTGTCTCTTTTTTTTTAATAAATATTTGTTTCTACCTGTTATATACATGTTACTTGCAGTTAGAAAGCCTGCTAGGCTTTGCTACTGTGTTGTGATACCCTTAGCTCAGGGGCAAGCACAGACAGTTCATGCACACGAATTCCACAGTTTACAAAGTGTTGCAAATGTCTGTGCTTGTGCAAACGTATCACAGCAGTAAAGGCAGATTATTGTATCACATCTCATAATGATGTGAGCTTCCTAAACAGAGGCACAATGGAATTAAAGCAATCTTCCTGTTGGCATTTGTCTCAGTTTGATTCTGAGTTTCTCCAGAGCCATCACCTCATTAGTATTCCAGCTCCTTTGTGGTCACTGGAAGTTGGATCAGAATTTTCAACCTGTAAAATGGAATTTATACCCCCTTCTCACCTGCCCTCATGTTTTGCAGGATGAGATGGAGAAAAGCAGCCTTGGGCAGTTTGGACCCCATTTAGGAATGGAGCAGAATTCTCCTGAGCCGCCTCTGTTGTAGGGGATGTGGGATATGGTGTGGGGTAGCACGTTCCTTGGTACTTTCCAGTTCCTTCCCAGTAACTCCCTGTTCTTTCTGCACGGGCAAGCCTGGCTCTGTGCTCAGCAAGGTTCACTTTGTTATAATATTTCTTAAAGAAAAAAAAAGTACTTTTTCTTTCAAGTTCTCAGGTGTTTGGACAGATCTCTTGTTTCTGTTTGCGGTATTAGTAGTGAATTGAACTACTGACAGGTTGTTGTTGCCAGGTTGGGTCACTGCTTGTCTTGATTTAAGCTGAATTTCACGAGTTTATCACAGACAGTTTCAATGCTATTTATTAGTACCAGTATAAAAATGGGTTATTTTTTATATGGGTTTTTTTTGGAATGACAGCCACAGCATCACCATGCTTTGCTAAGTCATATTGGGTAGGGCAAATAGTAGAAATCAATATATAGAGGTAAGCAATGAAACTGAAGTTTGTTTGGCACTATAAATGCAACATTATTATTTCCACTGACATTGATGAAAAAGTTTATTAATTCTAGATTATTAAATAAGTACAAAATCTGCTTTTAGTCCCTTTTTCAATTTTTACAAAGTTTTTATCTGAATAGACATTCCCAGTAATAATTCTACAGTGTGACTGTACATAAATCTGTGAGCAATCAGATGATGAGCCACTTTAGAAAAAATAGCCATAACTCACCAAGTGGAATAAGTCCTTTAAAACTAACAAAATGAAACCCTGCGTTTATTGTGGTGGTGATAATTGCTGGTATGAGTACTCTGAGAGCTCTGGTTTATTTTGTTGGAGGATACACAATGCTTCCCAATGCAGTGCTGCTCTGCTGTCAAGTGCTGTGTTTCCCTCGGGTTCTGTAGGCCACCATCAGCTGTTGTGTTTGTTGCTGTAGAAGGAAAGCCTGCCAAGCCACAAGAGGTCTATGTGCTGATTATAAGCACTGAGTAATTCTATTTTATGGGTTGACAGGGTAGAGATTTCAAGCAGCATTACTGAATGTGTGCTTTTATGGGATTAGGGTTGTATCTTAACTTAGGAAATTTCTGATCTCAGGTGGTAGTCTGCATAATTCTTTGCTCTCACTTCACCTGACTCATGTCTCTTACCCAACTCTCACTTTCTTTGTGAGCAAGAAAGCAACCAATAAAGTAATATTCATGAGTAAACTTTTAAAAATGGCAAAAGGATGTAAAGAAAGTATTACATAATTTTGACTGCATAAAATGAGATTATGTTAATTGGCTTGTCCCATTAACATAACATGACTGCTGCTGAAGTAGAGACCAGGCAGTAGATGCAAAATCTAATTTTGACCATGTGCATTGGGGTGAAAGCAACTCCTGTTAGTTATCTGAACTGCAGCTCAGAGTGACAGCGTTCAGGAGCTCCAGCCTCCCTTGCCCATTTAAAGCTGTTGGTCACACCCAAGAGTTACAGCACTCCTGCCTTTGGGAAAATCTTGTGAAGCTGCTCTGAGGGTTGTGAGGGAGCTGTGACTGTGTGTGCTGGGAGTTCCTCCCACCAGTCTCACAAGGAGGTCACTCAAGAGGTTCTTAAAGTGCAGCGAGGAATAGCCCTTTTCCCAAGGTGTGACATATTTTTGAATACCAGTTTTAATGTATAAAGAGACGTGGAAATCCACTCTGGCTTGATTAAGCAGGATTGCCCTTAATTATGTGCAATAGCAGCCCTACAGGGGCCATGGTCAGTGTGCCATAGCCATGGGAGGCTGAGCATCAGTTCCCAGTGCTGCCACAGCCTGAGAGGAGGCCAGAGCAGGTGTCTTGTCTGTGTAAATGGCATTAAGAAGGTCTTTTGAAGTGTTTCAAGACTCTCTAATGAAAGGTGCTTCAATACTTCTGTTGTTAAAGATTACTTTAAGGAGTGATACTTATTTCCAATTAGAAATAATGAATTCTATTATTGAAGCAGTTGGGAAGGAATGACATAATGCTTAATTTATTAAGTGATGGATAACTGACTTGATGAGCTGCTTATTTTCAGTTTGGAAATCCTGAAAAATTAAATGGTTTTTTTTTATACATGATACTAAAACTCCAACTAAGGAGATTCATGACTTTGATTTCTGCATACACCAGCCAGAGAAATGAAACAGAAGAGAGATAGTCCTCCTGTTTGAGGGTATGATTTAGAAGAAATTTCTATGTCTTTATCTACTAAGTTCCCAAAACTGAAACAAATATGAAGATTAGCTAACAAATACGAAAGTTAGCAGATATTTGGCACACAGGGAGACTGATTTGACTTGGAGAAGTGAAAACAACTGGATGGGTTTTGTTCTCCTGTGTTTTGGGAGGAATTGTGGGCTGATGGGCAGTAGCCTGACCCCTCTGCAAGCAGCACAGTGCAGCCCATCAGCACATTCCCTGCATCTGTTTTCAGGCCTTCCCACCTGGAGTACTGAGCACAAGGATGACACTGTTATAAAAGATTTACAGAGTCCATTACTGAAAGCCATCAGCTTTTTGTAAAACTTACAAAAACCCAGCCCCTTTCACAGTATGTGTTGGCTCAAAAATCTTCTCCCTGAGGAGAATTTGGGACAAGACACAAAGTATATTATTAGCTGTTTTCACCTACAGGTCAAGATGGCCTGAATCCCCTGACCCTGATTTCTAGAAAGCATAAAGAATCAATGGTGTCACCTTCTTTTGCACCAAATAGTGTGGCCTGTTTGTTGTCTCCTGCAGCTTTTGTGTGTAATAGGAACTAATGGCTATTATCTAATCAGTCAAGCCTTTGAAAAATAGAATGCAAAAAGGGCTGTTTATTATGAAATTGTCCCTCACTGTGATGGTGGATTACTTAGTACAGTCTTTAAATTTTATAAATCTTTAACTAAATGATTCTGTAAGTTTAATAAGGGACCACAGTTTCAAAAGGAATAACATTTCAAGTCTCCTTAGAGTAACATATGTCTGTGAAGAAGTCAAGTGTAGGCTGCCTGTGTTTCTGGGTCTGTTCCTCAATGAGAGCAGCATTGTGTCTCAGCCTCTGCAGCCTGGCCCTCGTGCTGCACAGAGGTGTGTGGATGCTGTGCGGAGGGAACACTCTGGCTGCTGGGTGTTGTGGTGAGAACAGAAGGCTGTGCTGGAAAGCTGAGAAGAGGGGATTTGTTGCAGTCATCAGAAGTCACGCTTATTTAGTGAGGAAATTGTGAAATGCTAAGGCCTCTTGTCAGTATGGCACCCCTGTCCTACTTTCATACCACTGATTTGCAAACTGCAGCATATGAGACTCTTCCATAAAATTCAGCTCACCTTTTGGAATGCTTTGATGCAGGAATTAGTGGTGAAGGTTAAGCTTTCTGAAACAGCCTTGTGATTTTGTGGTAACCATACTCACAAAGTCCTCAGGCCAGAGCATTCTTACGAAGCTCTGTCTTTGAGTTTCCTGGGACACTTATCTGGCAAAGGCATAACTTGTTTGGAAAAGTCATAACTTGCCTTGGGTTTCAGTGGACCAAGCTAAGCTGAAGAAATGGAGAGCATGAGGGGATAAGAGGAATTTCCTGCTTTTTAACAGCAGTAGAATTCTTTTGCTGGATTCGTATGGATGGAAAAAACAAGGAGTTGAGTGTGCTGTCCTAGCTATGCCTCCAGCTTTGATTCATCTAGTCCACTGAGGAGAAAATCAGGCTTTGAAAGATAGTCAGGTGTTGCCCACTCAGTGTCATTCTTGAGAACTTACTGAACTGGCCACTATCAAACCAGGAGGTATTTCTTTGTTACAGAGGCAAAAAGCATCTGTGGTGCAAAATTAGTGGAAATACCACAGGATTCTTAGTGAAGATTTGAAAATCTCTTTCCCTTGTATGTTTGAAATCAAAACTATATCACGTTTACTCCAATTAGAGAAAAATTTGTTTAACGCCTTGAAATAAATTTTGCATTAGGGCTGGGGAAATAATCAGGGGTCTAAGGAAAAGGGCTCTTTTAACTTGTGCCATGCATTTGCTACTTTGCTGCACTTTACTCCAGTCTCAGCTCTGCAGCTCTGAAGGCTGTTAGTCTGAATCTAAACTCTGAAAATTATAAAAGCATAAAATTAAGTGAGGGTTAATGGTCACTGGTTCCTTTCCCACAGGCTCTGCAAGCTCTGCTATCTAGAACGCTAACAGAATAGGAGAGCACAAGGCAGTTACGTATTGTTGTTCTTAGAGTCAGTGTTACTACTGTCAAGCAAAACAACACTTGCTGAAAAATAGCACACCTGAGCTGACAGTTAACCTGAGAAAGCTAATGCTGCTGTTGGAGACCCTGGGAAGTGAACTGTTTGTCCATTAAACAAACCCCTAAACAGAATGAAACCAGCAGAAAGGGGATGTGCAGTGACTCTTCACTGACCTATGTTGCTTGAGAGGCGTGAAAAGAATGGGAAGGTATTTACTGAAGTTACTTGGCTGCCCTGAGCACCCTTTCAGTAGGGTTTTGCCAATACCCTTTTGCAGGCTACACTTGGAGCTGTACTTGAACTTGCCTATTAGAAAGGAAAACATGGCTTAGAGGAAAGCTTCTTTTCAGGCATTTTGGGAGGCTCACTGGACAGCTGCATGTAGCACAGACAAGAACTAATACATAATCTTTTGCTCAAGGATGCAGAAGTTCATCAACTTACTGGAGACTTCAGTACTGCTTGGCCAACCCAGTGAAGGTATTTGATTAGAGATCTTGAGTTAGGGGGCTAAATCAGAGAGTCATGGAATGGTTTGTGTTGGAAGGATGTTAAAGATGATTTAGTTCTAACCCCTGCCATGGATAGGGACACCTTGCACTGGAAAAGGTTGCTCACTGCCCCACCCAACCTGGCCATGAAACAGAGGGTCATTTTAGAGTACTGTCACACATTATCCGAGTGAATGACCAGCTGGTCCAACAGGTGGGGGAACTGAGTGAGATACAGGGAGATCTGAAATCGAACTGCAGTTGATTAATTTCCAAGTGTCCACATGTTTTGTCATTATTGACTCAATAAGCCTTGTGATTCTCACAGTGATTTTTGTAATGTATTAATACATAGGGAAGGCCATGATTTCAAGTACTTTTGAGTGTTTAACTCTGAGGCGTTCCTTTATTCCAGGCTGTTTTGCAAACAGTTTAATGCTTACACATCTTCACAGATTTGCTAATCCCCTTCTTTCTCTCACTGACATTAGCATGCAGCACCACTGCAGAGTGTTAGCAAAGCTACATAGCAGGTGGATTTCCACAGAATTTCAGTCTTGCTCCATCTACTGCCTGATACAAGTTTTCCATCAGCTTCTGCAGTTCATCAGTTACCCTCCCCCTTCAGAGCTGTTAATTCATTCAACAAAATTGGACTCACAGATTTATGCTGGAAAGAATATGCAATAGTCACTGTGGGTTTTTTTTTTGTGTTGGGCATGCTGAGCACTGGAAGAGAAAGTATTAAATTGTACAAAACAGGCATTAAATGGACTGAAGGTGCAGGTAAGGGGCACAGGTTATAGATTTTCAGAAGGGATCTCTAAAAAAAAAGTGTTTTATTTGAAACCTTTTAAAAAGAGGAAGAGTCCTTGTTCCAGAGTATAGCTTGTAAATCTTCGATTAAACCCTGCAACAGCTCTATTAAATAGACGCAAAGTGTTCCGTGGTGCTGAAGAAAAGGGGATGGTGGGTTATTCAGCTGCAGTTGTAAGAGCCGTTATAACCATGCATTTTAATGAAGCACATCAGCTCAAGGAATGCTGTCTATATACTGCAGCATAGCTGCCTGCCCGGAAAGCTGTCCTAGCCATAAACACAGCACTTCTATTTGCAAAGGCCTTTTTAAGTACATTAAAAAAATCCTTTTGGGAGAGATTAATTAATAATTAAACTTGTGTGGAATTAACCTTAAGCAAATATGCTTCCTTTTTGCAGTGTAGGGATGCGGCCTGTCTGTCCTATCCAAATAGTGCCCCAATAAAGCATTGATACAAGAAATTCAATTCTTTGTAGCTAATCAGCTTACTGTTCCAGCAAGGGCCGTCATTTGAGATAGCTTTTGTCTTCTCATGAGTAACAATTTTTGAATGTAATGTTAATTTTCACCTAAAATTGATAGGGTAGGGTTCCTGCAGAACCCAAACTGCTTCATTTTATCTTTTTTTTTCTGCAGTATTTGAGCATGAATCACTTCCCAGTATCTCATTTTACTTGTTACTTGCTCAATGAGTCTTCTCTACTGGGGGGAGTAATTTAAAACCATTGTGAAAATGTCTAACACTTATTTGTTGCTGGAAGCTTGTGCTCGAGCTGAGGTTCTAAAGAAGGCTTTGCAGGGGCATGACTTGGTAGAAATTCAAGGGCATCTGGTGTACTTGCATGTAGCCCTTGGATTCTCTTTTTATTTCTGTGAAATAGCTAATGAAAAGAGAAGAGGAGCTCAGACTGGAGGAGAGAAAGGGAGTGGAGTGGGAGAGAGAAATCTGAAAAAGAAATCAAAGTAATGATAGTTTTCCTTTCAGTGAGAGTTTCTGTGAGTGGGGGTGCTGTTGGAAAAGTCCCTTAATAACCCTCCTTAAGGTAGGCATGGAGAGAAAATCCTTTAGTCTATGACAACCATGAAAATTCATGAATCCTGATGTTGCTAAATTGAAATTGAATTTGCAGGCTTTGAATAACAAGGGTATATTTCTTGAACTCCCATGTCTTCCTCTATCCTGCTGTAGTAGCTCATACTTAGTTCTGTAAATCTCTTTCCACTGCTCTTCTGAATTAATTCAAATTGAGGATCTATCCAAAATCATTATAAAAATATATAAACCCAGGCATGCTGTGCAGTCAGCCACTAGTGTTCATATTATTTGACAAATTAAAGTGCTGGAAAATTAGGCTAAAATACCATTCTGACATTATCCCCTTCTTAGGCTGCCTGGCCAGCCTTTCTGGGAGCTCTCTGGGTTAGGGAAGAAGGTCATCCATCTCTCTTGGAAACGACTATCAAGCCCCAAATATGCATACAAGCACATTTACAAACAAGCAAGATTATTTTGATCTCTTTCTCTGTTGATACTGGGGTGTTGACATAAATGTGGGATACTCTCAATATATGAACTGGTTGGAAATAATGAGTACTTGTAATAGATTCTCACTACAGAGTCTGTATGTAGGAGCATTTTCTTTTCATCATCTCATTAACGAGTTTGAGCCATTAACAGCTTAAAGTGCTGAATAAGGATTTACATTTAATTGAAGTCCTCTGTTCTTAGCTGACAAAATGTATTTTACACACTTGATGGATGTAATTAGTGTGATGAGGCCTTAAAAGAAATTGGCTTGGTTAAATTTAGAATTTGCCATGTCAGTTTATACATGAAGCCAAAGCATATGTATCAGTAGTTCTGTGGCTTTGGAAAAAATGCATTTCATTAGTATTAGTGATTTATGATGCTGACACCAGCCAAATCCAGCATGCTTTCAGATTTGAGAGTGCAATCTATTAAGATTTTAAACTATTTTATGCTGCTACAAGATAGCTCTTGCATATCAGAACTTAGTATTATATCCTATGGCTACAGACAAACTGGTATCCTTTGGATAGCAAGGAATTGTGCATAACTGTTTAAGTTACTATTCTTTATTAAGCTGTCATAAAAGGAGGCCTCCATGAATACTGCTGGACTTCAGTGCATGCAAACCAGGGGCAACTGTGCCCCTCTCACAGTCCCTTTTCCCTTATTCAGTATACAGGATTCTCCTCTAGAATGTTTTCCCTCATGTTCTGTGTTGCTGGGACTTCCTTACTGAGAGAAATGAAAAACCTGTTTGTGCTGCCAGTATCAGTAGGGATGGATAGAAGATGCTGTCCAGTGTCACACCTGCCTGAAGTCAATTTGTTCTTTAATGAAGGACAAGTTTCTGGCTAGTAATTGGAGCTATTACTTGTGTAATAACATTGCTGGGTTTTGCTGCAGGCCCACATTTTGTGTCAGTAGTGTAGCCTGGGAAGGGTTGTTAGAAGTAAATTGAAGGAGGAAAAAGTAAACAGACCCAGACATAGAGAGATTGTTTGTGATGGGTACAATGAGCTTTAGGAAGAATTCCCCCAGAGAGGTTTCCATCCCTGCCTGTAGCGATGCTGTGTTGGAGGGTGGCTAGAAAGTGTATTACACTGTGAGTCACAGCTGTAATAACACATGAAGTGAATTTTTGAATGGGAAATTGCTATGCTATGCAATGCATGTGTGTTTCAGGAGAAGCTGGCTGGTATGAAGCAATGTAGAATGTAGCCTGCACTGCTCTGAGGATGTGACTCATATCACAGATGGCTGCAAGGCTAATACTACAATATGAAAGTGTTACATTACAAGTACTATTACACTGCTAACAGAACTCTGATGTGCTGGAATGGTTATTTGATGTTTGATTCTCTTTTGAAGAGAAAAAGATGCTCCTTTTCTCATACTTTGGCTAAATATTTTTGTATAAGAGTTACTGTGATTGTTTTTAGTGAGGAATGTGGGGAATCAACTGTTCTGACTGAAAAACAAGGCTTCAGAATCTGTAGCTGTGTTTTAAACTGAATCATAGTTAATTATTCTGAGGTGAGTTACTTTTAACTGTGTGCCAGGAATTAGTGGCAGTTCTTTTTGTAGCAGATCACAAGGAAATTCCCCAGGACATGCCCTTTTTCAACATGCAGCCCACTCACTGTAAATAAGATAGGTCTGCCCATCTGCACCTCATGGAGATACAACTGTGTCCTTTCCCTTGCAAGAGAGCTTGCAAAGTCTGTGGGAAGGTAATTTTGAGAATAGCTTCATGAAGCACTTTGGAGACCCTGAAGTCTTGTTCAAATTTCCAGTTCTGGGAAGAAGAAGAGAGCAGATAAAGTTCTGTCACAAAGATTAAGGGCTCAACTAGTGCAACAAACAGGTGGGATTCAGGTGTTTAAATTCCCATTTGCAAGTCTGAAAATCTCTTCTATAGTCTGTTTTAAAATAAACAGGAGAATCTATAGGCAACTGAAAATTTAGATACAGGAAGCTAATGAAGATAAAGTCTGAAGTGTTTTTCTCTTTGACTCCAGTTGGCATTTTGTAAAGTCTCCTCCTTTCTCCTTTTTTCACCTGCAGCTTTTGCACAACTTACCACAAGCCAAATACACGTTTCTGCACAATGTGTTTTAGCAAAGAGACACAAACAAGGAACAATGTGGATTTAGAACATACATGATCAAGTCTGTATTTTGGTGACATGGAATCCATTTATGATGGTTGTGTTTTCAGTGGTTCAGCAATTTGTATGACTAATGTATTACTGTTGCTTATTATCTACACTTCAGCAAAACATGTGTTTAGTCTTCACACTTCCTCTATCTACAGCTACTTTTTAATCTTGAGGTCAGTGAAGGGAAGAATTACCAAGGTAATTAGGATGCCCAGCTTTCAGTGGAGATCTTGTTTTGTACCTTTGAATGTTTTGTGCACTTTTTCTCCCCTGAGTTACAGATGAGCCAGGAAGGGGATGATAATCACATTACATTATTTTGGAGTCTGTGAGTTTTGCAGCCTTTAGGGAACTGGAAAATCAAAGTGCCCAATTTAAAAATCAGAACCATGAGTTCTACAGTGCTAATTATTATAGACACTGGTTGAAGAGCTGGTATTCAAACATGCAGTAAGTTGTTCCTGGCCGTAAAGGCACATGTAAGACTCAACAACACAAGGTATGATTCGCCAGGAATCTCAAAGTAAAAGCCAGGAGGGTGTGCTCAACTAGAGTGTGTGTTTACCTGTTAGCAGTGCCTTATCATTCCAAGAAAAAACAACAAAAATAGTAGGGTGAAATGTGGTTTGAATTTTTCCATACCAGCTCAGTCCCACAGCTGCATTATATTCTTAAATTATA
The DNA here is from genome assembly GCA_013400415.1 of Scytalopus superciliaris. Taxonomy (NCBI): domain Eukaryota; kingdom Metazoa; phylum Chordata; class Aves; order Passeriformes; family Rhinocryptidae; genus Scytalopus; species Scytalopus superciliaris. The sequence continues at coordinate 731,212 of VXBX01007989.1, read as the reverse complement.
AGAACATATTTTCTCCCTTTCATTTAGTAGGTGTGAAATAAAAGTGAAAGATGCCAGCAGCAATTTTTTTTTTAAAAAATAGGTATTTAAAACATTTCTAAGAAATGCACAAATGTTGATTTGACTTTCTTTTTCCTTTGGAATGTGAGTTTATATCTTTTAAAACCAGCTGTTTGTTCTGTAAAAGCTGAGTGATCCTCCCTAAGTTTTTGCTCTCAGTGTAAGCCACGTGCAGTCCTTTCCTTGAGTCTTTCCTGGTTTCCATCTCTCAGTGTGGTTATGCACGAACTGGTGCCCACGAAAATGCAATGTTTTCTTACAGTCAGTGCGTCCCACCGTGGGCTACAGTGGCAGTATAACCCAAGGCAGGTACAGGGGTACTGCTGAATTCCAGGTGGGACCAACTAACAAGGACTGAGCTCATGGTGTCACCTTGTGCAGGCTGCTGCCAATATCACTGCAGTTAGGTTTGCTTTCTTTGGGCAGTAAGCCACTGGGCTCCTCAGAGACCCACCCAGCTAGCTAGATGGTTTGTTAGTTTGAAGCAGAAAAGGATTTGCACACAGCTGAGCAGGTGATTTCCTCAGGGGTGTGCTGAAGCAATAAACCTTGTAATGCGTTTGTCCCCCTGTTTGGACTGTAAGTAAATGAGTAATTAAGATGTTTTATTTTCAAATGTCCTTGTGATGTATTAGTAGAGCCAGGCTGTCATAAAACACTTGCAGAATTTGCAAGGTTGAACTGTAATTATGAAGTTGTGCATGGTCTCGGTGCTACTGCTGGTGGTAAAGTAATAGAAATTTAGCCTTCAGGTGAGAGTGTGAGGTGTGATGCATGGGCAGGGAATGAGTTGCACAGCAACATAAGAAGGGAATGGGTTTAGTGGTCAAAATGGCACACCAGAAGGGCTTTCTGGAGAAGTCTTTTTCAAGATTATTCCTACAGTCACTCAGTTGCTTCTCGGCAAGTGAAAGAATTTGTGGGAAATAGTAACAGAACTCTAAGTAAAGAATGAAATTTTGCTTGGTTAAAGAGTTTGGTTGGTTTCAGTGATGATGAATCTTAAACCAGTGATTTTTCACATGAGTATGTGATGTTTCCTGTAATAACATCAGTAGGTTTCATTAAGCACTTTGTAAAGAAGTAAAAAAATAGGAATTAAGTGTCCTTTGGTCCCTTCTCAGTGCTTTTCCTTATATTGTGCTACTGCTGTGGTCATGATAACCTAACAGTGTGAGCAAGCCAAGAATTGTAGGGAGTTGTGATTTCTATAAACCAAGAATTGTAGGGAGATGTGATTTCTGTGATGGATTGGCTGAATAAAAAAAGATACTGCCTACTTCCAAGCCATTTTTCATTCTTGCTTTTATGGTGTTTTTGCTCATTCTAAATGAGATTTGAAAATTCTCTGGTAGCTAAAACATTGGCCATCAACTCCCAGCTAGTCCTCCCAGAGTGCCTTGGATAAACTCCCTTTTATTGCTTTATGATCTCCTTGGTGATCTGTTCATGGCTGTTGAGCTCAGCCACTTTTTACTTCTTTTGTGCCCTATTGTGTTCCACTGGCAGGAATGCCAGGAAACAGTTTGGCTCTAACCCTGAGAATGACATCAAAATCCTATTCAGTACCACTGAGGATACCCATGCTCAAAAGCCTTGCTGGGAACAAAACATAAGGCATTGGATCACAGGCTGATTGGTGACCTCCTGAAGCACCTGAGAACATCAAAAGTTGGAAATACCACTGTACTTCATCCAGTGTGGAGGGAAATGAGTTCTTGTGCATCTTCCTAAGGGAAATGAAATCTGATTGCTGTCAGCAGAGCTGCAATCCTGACTTCATTGGCTTATCTCATTCACTGTGGTTTAAAATCATACCAGTAACACTGGCACAGAGTTACTGAGGCCTAAAGTAGTTGAGGTTGCTGTGAGTAACCCAAATATGGTGCATGTTCATGTCATCTCCACTGTGCAGCTTTATTGTTGCTTGTGAATCTGACCTTTCATCATTTGCTTCTTGTCTCTTTGTACGTTGCGTATTTCTGAGAGGAATCTGTTACTTTGATTTGTTCCCAGGTGGTGAGTGCCCTTCCTTTTGATGTCTAATAATATCTTTCTCTCATTATTGTAAAAATAAACTGAAAGATATTATTATTTTTTTTTTGTATTCTGCTGTTAGGAAGTTGAATGAGTTGTTTGTAGTCTGAGTTTATTTTATAGTCTATTAAAGTCACTTAGTGATGTTTTATAAGTTTTAAGTCCTAAATCAGTGGCCACAAAGTTGGTGGAGCTCCTGTCCTTGCTCACTTATATACTATTTGCCTGTTACTGGCATAGAATTACACACTGGATAGACCATTTCTTGCTAGCATTCATCTACTCTCATTTTCTCCATGTATTCATGCATTCAGGTTATGAGTCCTACACACAGATGCAGTTGAGTACTTAGTATGCTGAAAGGGTTTGATGCTTCTGCTATGTGATACAGAAATATACAAAGTGAAAAGGAAAACACATCTATGTGTGAATTTATATATACAGGAGAGACCTGTGATTAAACTTGCTCCCACTGGATGTCACTATTGTTCCACAGAAATTTATCAGGAGAATATTTATCTAGCATTGAGTGGCTGACAGCAAAGACCCTTTGCTTGCAGGAAACTGAAAATTTCTAGTTGTGTTTGCAGGAATATTGTACATTGATGTTCCTTTTTCAATTGGATTTTATATCAAGGTTCACCATTTTGTAATAATAAAAAAGAGAGTATTGCTGAACATTCAGCTGTGATGGCTGTATAAGTGCAGGTAGTGAGTCATGAAAATCAGGCAGCAGAGGAGCTTGCAGTCATTATACTCAAGCCACTTGTTCTCATTGTTATTCTCTTACTCTGCAGTTGCTGGAGGTAATCTCAACACAGTCAATGAACATTACCAGTCTCCTCGAATTTGCTTAGAACATTAGTTATTTTCTTTTTCCAAAAATGTGCATTCTGTGGGGTTTATTATTCTGAAATAGCATTTGAATATTCCAAGAGCTAAGTGGTTGAGAGGCTGAGTAATCCACTGGCTTGGAGGATGTCTTGACGTGAGGAGACCGCATTATGCTCCCAGCACTCAACTGGTCTGTGATCGAGCAAATTACCTCAAATCTGTCATGCCTATTTGCCATATTCTGTCTTTGTTCTCAACATCCCTTGTAAACAATTTAATGTTAAGAGATTGTTAAGAGCAAGTCCTCACTTGCCCTAAAATTTTTGGGGGTGCTGCAATAAAATGAAACACTCTGGTGATTGCACCAACATTTGTCTTAACGTTGTTTAAATAATTGTAGACTGCAAAACCAATGGAAATGACAATGGGCATGGAAGAGTTCTATACTTGTAAAAGCTCTGGTCTTGGAGTGGTAGCCCCAGATCACCACACAGAACTCAGGAAAAGGAATAGTAGATTATTAAAAATCCACAAGAAAACAAACTCCAAACACTCTGGAAACCCGTTGTTGCTCTCCTGAACTTGCAATATGTAGGCAGTGTCAGTTCCATTAAGCGACAGCTCGGTCATTAGAGGTGGTCAGTCACATCTCCTTCCTCAACATTGTGCCTAAAATGCTTGTGTGAAGGCTTACAGGTTTGTAAGAGGCATCCGAGCTGTTGCACATCCTTAAGAGGATTTCCTGGCATCACCCCAGCAGGGTTTGACCAGCTTTGGCAAAGGCTGGCACCAAAATACCCAAAACCCAGTACAAAGTGGGATCAGAATTTTAGATACTGGAGAGAAGCAAGGGGAAATTTTTTCTCTGGAACCTTTGAGGCTTCAACACTTCATTTGTATTAAGGAGAGTGGCAGCCTTTCACAGGGACTAAAAGTTGCTCAGCTGCGACCAAGTCATTTCTACAAGATTAGAATTTGTGACTGGTGGCCTTTCCACTCCAGATGAGTCACTTCTAGAGTGTGTCATTTGGCAGTGGGAGGCTGAGTTTAGCTTAGTTCACATAGTCTTTGCACACATGAAAGCATGGGGTTTGTAATGTGTTTCAAAGTGCTGTGATATGAGTTTATAATGTTTTCTAAGCCGTAGGCACTAGAGTGGGGTTTAACACCTTGGCTCACAGGCCCCAGGCTGTGCAAGAAGGTTCAGAGTTAGACTGGGCATCTCTTTTGTGTAACCAAACAGTGGTTTGGCCATCAATGATGATAGCAGCAACTACATGTTCATGTATATGTGGGGGGTGTGTTTGGAAATGCATATGAATTGTATGGATCTGGGTATGTCTGTGCATGAATACAGACATGCTGGATTTTAATTATTATTTTTGTTACCAATCCATGATTAATGGCATACTGGCATTTCCTGTTCATGCCAATAATTAAATATTTTCCAAAGGGAGCTAGTGATAATTTTACAGGCGTTGCTTTCTGAGGGACATTATGGATTAGTTTTGAGTATTGTTGGCTAGAAAAAGGCATTAAAGAAACATAAAAGGAACCATATGAAGTTCAACTCAGTTATAGAGAACTCATTAAGAAGTTTCAGAAGATGTATCAAATATTTTTGAACAGCAAAAATTCTAAAGTAATAGTATGAAACTATTTTCTGATTGCAGTTAGCATTCCTAAAACTGAATATCAACATTTTACTGTTGTATGTATTTATATATGTATACATGTACACATGGGTATGTGTGTATGCATATATGAACATATGCATGTTTTGTACTGAATCTTTCTTTCCTTGGCTGCACCTGATATTAGTCACCACTGCAGAGATTAAAGCCTGAGGAAGTACAGGCATGGTTCTTCACATGAAGTTTACAGCAAATTCTTATCCTTCAGTACAGAGATAACAAAGACTTCCTGGTAGAAAACTGAATCCCATAATAGCGAAGATAATTAAATGTGTATTGACTTTTTAATAGCAACTTTCAAGGTACAACTCAGGTACAACTCTGCTGTGCTGCTGAAGTGTCTCAAGCACTTGCATTATTAATGGGGTGGGATCCTTGTACTCAGGGAAAATGGGCTCTCTGTTGCAGGGTTCACTACAGTCTCTGCCTCTACCCTTGGCTAATTCCTCACTGCAGTCCCTGGAAATGAGAATGGTTTCATTACATGAAAAAAAAAAAAAAACCAAACCAAATCCCTTCAAGTGTATTAGCTCTTAAAAAGAGATGCTTTCTAGCTTTGTTTTCATTGTATCTGGCATGTTTCAAGGTGATTGGCTGTGATTGGGTTTTTTTCCAGTAACAATTCAGGAAAACATTCTGCACAGGTTTTGCTTTTTCTAATCTGCTGCAGTGAAACTGCTTTGTAGAAACATTCCCTCCCATTGAAGACGTGCGGTTTACTAAGCAAAATCAAGTTACAAAAAGAGATCATTAAATTACTGACTTGCTTCTGTAAAGGTGCTGCTGTATTATTTCATAGCTTCCCTTCCTAATCAAAATAGGAGGTATGATTTACTTGCAAATATAGGGGATATTATATTCTTCTGCAACCAACAAAATACATGATTTTGGGAGAAGAAAGGAAGGGAATAGCTGGGTTACAAATCTGTATTTTGCCCAGGACTACTGATGAATGACTAGACATTAAAACAGTATCTGTGAATTCTTGTAATGCCATTAGGGTTTTGCTAAGAGAGAAAAATAATTTGTCATTGATTTATGTAAGGAGTTTTGCATGCACTCTTCCCAGATCAGTGGGTAACCAATTTCTCAGGAAGCTCTTTGCAGCTGTAGTATGTCTAAAATATACAGTGTTTGGCTTTTTAAGTAATGAAACTTTATTTACATATTAGAGGGACAGTGTGCAAAACACATCACACAACCTTAAAGAGCCTAGCCCAGCAAATAAACTGAAATAGAAGAAAATGATGGATTTTAATGGTTTCCTCAGCTACATTAATGCCTTTGACAGTCTTGAAAAGAGAATTTCTAATGAGCACTGAAACAAATGTGTGCAGGAAGTGGTCTTGCTTTTGCTGCCACACATTTGAGTTCCTCTAATTGCATCAATAAGGAATTTCTGCTCCTCATCTAATGAATGCCTTTTGACTACTTTCTGAAAGGCAACTGGATGTAGGGATAAACACTGGCACCTTTTGTATGAAGTCACATAAATAGGTTTCAATTACTAGTTACCAGCCTTATAGAAACACTGTGTTATAATGCAGTACAGTAAATCCCATTGTATCTTTTTATTTTTAAACTTTTATTAAGCCTTGGTTTTCCTCTGCTTTGCTTTGTAGTGATACCTCATGTCCTGAGGCTGCTTTAACTCCTCAGTGGCTTTATGGTCTCTCTTGTGTTGGGCAGCACTTAGACATTCTTTCAGAGCTGTTCCTGCACCATCTGTCTCCTCAGACACCTCAGAATGCATATGATGCTACAGTACCTGGGTCTTTGGTTTGTTCTGGGTTAAGACAGTGAGTCTTAGAGCAAGAACAGGGGCTGGGGGGCTTGGGGAGGCAGAGGGGGTACACACGCACTGAGTTTGATTTTTTTTCTTTTTTTTTTTTTTCCCCCTTCACCCCCTCCTCCCCCCCATTGTTGTCATTTTTCTCCCTAAACAGAGGCACAGTTGCTGCAGGTGCAGTGGGTTACTTATGAAAGAAGTTTTCTATTTAAAAACAAGAGAGACTTTAATGAAATCAGTAGAGGGTTTGTACAATAGGTATTGTATTAAACCAGAGCTCAGGCTTCACACTGATTGTGGTATTTAAATTTCAATGAGTTGATTATGTATGAGAGCAAAATGACCAGTATTATGAATGTACAAAAAAGAGACATGGAAGAGCTGTGCCAGAAAAGTGAGAAAAACGTTCCCTTTATAGTCCCTAGAGTTCAATAAAGCACCACTATTTCCCAGCTTTTAAAAGCTCTTTTATCACAATGGTTCATACCTCGCATTCCCTGGAGCCTGATTTGTTATACGTGCAGGGTCCTGTTCCATTCAGCAGCATCTCACTGGTTTCAGTGTTGGTAGGTTTGTAATCTACATAGAATTCCTGTGTGCTTGGAGTCATTTGCTTCAGCGACTGCCTTTTCTTTTTCCTGTGCCTTCGCATGAGCGAGCGCTGCTGCAGCTGCTTCATACTGGCAGGGTACCGCTTCCATGACACATAGATCACCAGCAGGATCACCAGCACAGACAAGAACAGAGCCACGCTGCCTGCGATGATTTTGTGGAAGGAGATGTGTTCTGTGTCGTGCTCGGGCTCGGAGCTCGATTCGGTGGCTCCAATAGTTGGGGGCAGAGGGGGTTTGCTGTCATGTTTAGGCCTGGTGAGTTTTGGTTTAAACGTTGGCTTTGGGAGAGCTCGTGCTAGTTCAAACCTCTCTGTGGTACTTTTGCCACAGATGCTGTAGTTTTTCACTGCATCGATAACATTCACCCCTTGCAGCTCTTTGGGGCTGGCGCAAATAATTGTATTTTCCCTCAGCCCTCTAAAACTTTTAAGCCAGTTTACCAGGGAGCAAATGTTTCTACTGCATTCCCATATATTCCCGGCAAGGCTGATGTCATTGAGGGATATCCAAGAATCCAAAATTTCTTGACCAATAAATGTGAGCTTGTTTGAATCCAGGTTGAGGCGCTGTAAATTGGGCACACACTGAAAAACACTAGGTCCACTGAAAGCTTCTATTTCATTGCCAGATAAATCAAGTCTTTGTAGTGAGCTCCAGGTCCAGGACATAGTTTGTCCTATCACACTGATTTTATTCCACTGTAAATAAAGGTTTTGAAGGCTGACTAGCCTTGGAAAAAGTGCCAGGTTGAGCTTAGAAAATTGATTGTGCTCCAGATGAAGCTCTTTCAGTCTGATCATACCTGCAAAGACATTCCTTGCTAAACTTCGGATGCGATTATAACCCAGGTCCAACAGTTCAAGGTTCCTACAATCTTGAAATATTCGAACAGGGATGGTTCTTAGGGAATTGGACCGCAAATGTAAACTCAGCAGCTTCCTTAAGCCCCTGAACTGTTCAGATCCCAGAGACTGCAGCTGATTGTATGACAGATCCAAATTCCGGAGATTTGTCACAGGTCTGAAGGTATTATTAAGAAAATAGGAGATTCTGTTGGAACTCAAGATCAACTCTTTTAGTCTGCGTATTCCACTGAAAGCATTTTCGTCAATATTGCTGATGTGGTTATGGTCTAAATAGAGCCAGGTGAGTTGATTAAGACCTTTAAATTGATTGTATTTTAGTTTTTGGAGGCTGTTATATCGAAGGGACAAACCTAAACAACCAGCAGATATACTTGAGGGAATCTCCTGCAATTTCTGAGATTCACAATAAACCATTTTGCCTTCACACCTACAGCCCTTAGGGCATCCTCGTTCAGCAGAAGAAAGCATTGTCAGTAATACAGTAGGGGCTATTACCAGAGCTACAGCTGATCCGCTCAGTAGCCTAATTACATTGAAACCTGGAAATAAAAACAACTTAGAAAAGTTATCCCCCCACACATCAGTCATTTCTTTCAATCATGCTAAAATCTTTTACTTCGACAATCATTTAAAAATCCCTAGCCAGACTCAACTGATTTTCACATTTTTTTTTTTTAGTCAGCTTTTTTCTTAAAGAATACCTTGATATAAATACTGAAAAACAGTTGGGTAAAAGGTGTAATCCCTAAGCCATTTAAGTATAATAACAAATCACTTCAAGGTAAATCTATGGAGTAATTAAAGCACAGGCTATGCAGTAACTATGAACTATAAATTAAAAAGATAACATGAAAAACATACCCATCCTTTGTGTTGTTCAAAGGTCGTCCTTAGGTCTTTTGTTTTTTGCTTAGTGTGCCACAAGCATGGCAGCCCCTGTCAGCTGCACTGGAGTGAGTCAGGGCTCGCTGACACCCAGGAAGAAAAATTGGACCCCTTGGGAGATGGACCGATTTTGAAACATTATTCTTTGCCAGCCGTGTAGAACACTCCAAGAATAAATCAATCCCAACACAGCATTCGCAGCAAAATGTCAAATTCTTCCTAGGTAATAGGATCTTCATGGATATTACGTTTTTGCATCTTTATAGTTAGGAACCTGGCTTTTAAAATGTTGCTTTATAGGCAAGCATGTTAGATTCCTTCTCCAGGCACGGTTGAGCTATCTGAACGGACACATCTGTATTCCATAGCCCGGCAGCTCGCTCCCCGAGCCGCCGCTCCGGCCGCTCCGTGGCTGTGGGGGCGCGGGCGGTGGGATGCGCTGGCGCCGGAGCCCGCCCGGCGCAGCCCCGCTCGCTCCTGCCGAGCGCTCCGCTCCGCTCTGCTCTGTCCCACTGTCGCCGGGCTGGCGGCGGGCGCTGCCTTATGTAAAGCTGCCCCCAGCGGCAGCGCTACCGCGGGCATGTGCAGACCCTGCCTTTCCTTGCAAATGAGGCAGCTCTCCCGGGAAAACGGGGCTTGCTCCGAGGCGCTGCCACCGGCCCAGTGGTCAGCTGCGGTGGAAAGCAGCGAGGTGTGTCGGAATACCCGAATCCGCTCAGTGTGTCTGGCTGTGTGGGAAAGCTGCTCTGCACCCTTGAACTTGGTGGCAGGGAGCTGCTGAGACTTCTGTCTGAAGGGCTGATGTGACATTCGTAGGACATAGATATGATTTTTGGTCCTAAGGGTTTTTTTCTTACTGCGTTAGATATGTGTTCACAATAACCTTTTCGCAGTCACTCAGTGTTTTTCAGTGAAGTATCAGCCCCCTCAGTGTGTCTCTTATCAAGTCTTTCAGTGTGGACACTATATTTTACAACATGAAGAATGTTTTAGAGCTGACATTTTGCCTTTTTGCTTTTTCTGTTTTGTTAAAAGGCACTGTGCCAGGAGGTTAGAAGAGACTACCATGCTCATTTATTTCCCAACTTGCTGTCACTTTGTTCCACAACCCTAACACTTCAACCACAGGCTTCCCTAAGCCTTCCAATATAACACCTAAGCAGCTTGGTGTAGTACCTTAATGAGGTGAATTGTTTTTGCTGTAATTCAGGACAGGGATAGGATTTTATGTGGGTGTAGAATGTGCTGAAGTTTTTTAGATGTGTGATGCTGGACAGTCCTCATGTATCCCCTAAAGAGCTGCCTTGTCTTTCCTTAGCCTTTCCTTCTCTCCTGTGTGCTGTAGGGAAAGAACACATCTTCTTATCTAGGCAGAGCAAAGGTAAGATGGTGTTACAGCAACTGTACCATGCTGGCAGTCTTCCTGCACCAAGAAATATGTGATCAAAGATTATAGTGGGGAAGTGGAAAATCATGGCTCTTTGTCATGCAAGAATGGGCTAGAGCGTGAAGATAAGTGTGCTGCTCCTTAAAAAAGCAGTACAGAGTTTAGTCCTCAAATGCACCCAGACAGTGCTGAGAACCGCTTTTCCTTTCTGAGGCAGAATCCTTACCCCTTGGAATAATGGGCTTTGACTTTTCTCTTATTGACTGCTGTGGGTATAAGTAACTTAAAATGAGGTGAAACCTGAAATTCTCCAGGCATTAAAAAGCCAACTTTGCCTAGTACTTAGTCTGAATAACTTCAGGTTTACAGTAATCCCAGTAATATTAAGGCATCAAACTGCAATGCCTAAATTAGGAGCACAGCCACTCTTAGCTAGCAACTGTGAGCATCTTTCACATCAGAAACACAGTCCTGTAGCAAGATAAATTCTGTGAAAGTTCTTCCCTTTGGGTCAGATTTGTGGAGTGGGAAAGGGTTAATTCCTCCACTGATCTCTGTCAGTGTCACCATCTCCCATTCTCTGCTAGAACTTGTTTATGGCTTCTGAGCCTGATCTGTAGGGTCAAGGAGCGAGTGATAAACTGAAGGCTGCCCTGGGAACTGTGGTACTCTGGGGAGCTGCTCTGCTGACAGCAGTGTCACGTGCCAGCCCTGGTGTGCTGGTGCTGGCTTTCCATCCCTGCCTTGGGGTCTCTCTGTACTTGATGGAGCAGGAAGGAGACAGTTCAGACCTTCAGGAAGTCAATTTGCCTCTCGGGACTGCTGCTCTTCCTCTGTTGACAGTAGATGCCTGTGAGAGGTCATTTATTGAAATTACTCTTTTAGGTTTATAAACTTCGATTTACGATAAACATGATCTTAGGTCTGAATCTTCATCTGGTTCAAACACAGCATGTAAAGCTTCAGATAACAGATCCTTTCTCCTGAAGAACTGGTGCTACTTAATACACCAGCTCGCACTCAGCCTTCTTCCCAAACTTTGCTTGTTGGTTTTTTTAACTTCTCTTCCTCCTCCGGATTGGTTGGGGAGTTAACAAGTAGTTTCTTGGCCACCATGAGTCAGCAGAGCTTCAGCAGCTTTCCCAGGGTTTTAATAATTGCCAATATATTGTACTAATAAGAGGGAACAGCTACTCTTTTACCAAGAGTTATTTTCATTTTTGTGAAAGGGGTGAGACATCAAGAGATGAACAGAGAGACCATCAAATCTATGTTAATGGATTGCCAAATTCAATTTTCTTTACTGAGATCCCTTTTGAATTACATAAGCAGGAAAAGTGCCAGCGTCTGATAAACAGTTTCTTAAAATTGCATTTCTGTATCTTCATACAGCAGAATGGGTTCTTCTGCAGTTGTGGAAATAGAGCTGCTCCCAGCCTGAAATATTTCATATAAAGTTTCAGACCAGTCTGGCTATATTACAAACAATGCAAAATAGAGAATTAAGTTAAAGCTGTGTTTTAGATAAGAAGATACCTTTGCCTTTTATCAACTAAACCTTGTATATCAGTGCAACCCTGTTGTATTACCATTTAAGTCCCGTAACCAGGAAAAAAAGAACTTGTAGGCCAACTGGTTAGCGTCTCTCATGGATAAGCTGGTTCCTATTAGAACTAATACCATAACTTCTGTGTGCCCAAAATCCAGGAGTGTGTTGATGCCTTGGTATGAGTTGAACTTGTAGTGTGTGAGTTCCTGTGTGTTCATTCTGCAGGGCACTTGCTGTGGTCACAGGGCATTGTAAGCTCACCTCTCTGTACTGCTGCTAGGCAGCCCTGTCCTCCTGGCCTGGAACAGCAGGTCCCAGACAGGGACAGGAGGGAGAAGGTGCAAGTGACAGAAGCCTTGATGACTTTGTGCTGATTGAAAATTAGTGCTCAGAAACGATGTTATCCCTTCTCTTCTGCCTGTGGAAGCACTATTTTAGCCAATTGTGAAAAGCAAAAACTCTTAAGAAAGTTATTTCATTTATTTTTGTACTCTTGAACACAGTCTGTGTTTTGGAATTTGAGCCTTAGGCATAAACTGAGATACCACAGAACCTGAAACGCTTATAAGCTTTGAGTTGTGTGACTCAGTGATCACTCCAAGTTGTTTTTCTGAGGAGTAAGTGGCATACATCAGAAAATACTTTGGCAAATATATTGCTAGATATGCCTTAACATTCATCCAGATGAAAAGAGATGTGTTGGGCAGAGCCTGTGATGAGCACTTAGTCTTTTTTTATAATCATGATGGAGAAATGCAAAGTTGTTTGGAAATGATGCACTATCCTAAGGTAGTAATGGTCCAGACTTTTCTCTGGGTGCTAAACTTTCAATAGGTTTTCTGTGTGGCAATTGTTCTGGATGGATTTCTCTGCTATCTGATTTTGTAGTAATTTCCTTCAGTCTAATTTCATGTTTGATTTTGTTTTTCCTTATCTAGTTAAATTCTAGCATAGTTTCTTCTTCCGTTCATTCTGGCTGAGTTGTCTGTACCTAGCTATAACTTCCCTGTGGAAAGCTTAATATGAACTGAAGCCAGAATAGTAAATGGTGAATCAAAAGGTGACATTGACTGTGAAAGCCTGTTCCTCTACAGAGCTAGTTTGGAGTTGTAACATTTTGCAGAGAAAAGGTGAAACAGCAAATCTTGCATTTTTCAGGGTTGTGAGAAGGCACCTCTAATGGCCAGGTACATCTGTTTGCTAAGGACATTTGAAAAGAGGGATGACAGAACTATCAGGCTTCAGTAGAATGGGGGTGAGTGGGGCAGAGAAGGGATAAACATAAGAAATCAGGTGCTAGTGGGATTCCAAATCAGTCAGAAACCTTTTGTTGCGTGGCTTCCATTAGCCTTCCTCAGGACATTCCACGTTTGCTCTTTAAAATCCTGTTCTTATTTAATGATGTTGCTACCAACAAAAAAAAAAAAAAAAAAAAAAAAGAAAAAAAAAAAAAAAAAAAAAAAAGGAAATAATCTAAAAAATTTCTGTTACTTGCATAAGAAATCATCCAGGAAAGCTCTGTGAGCCTTTCTAAACACAGTGCATTATGCTTGTCAATCAGGACAGAACACAGCATTTTTCTGGTCACAGATGGAGGGGTCTGAGAGTGCCTTTTTGTGTGAATTGCACATCCTTTTGGGGAACTGTAGTTAGCAAGTGCCACACTGTTTTTGTTGGGTTTATGGAGTAACACCTCTGTCTGTCCCTTGACTTTATTTCACGTAAAGAAACCAGGAGTCAACCAGATTATTAGAAGTCACTTGTTCTAAATGGTGCTGTGGTGTGCTATCGCTGTATCATTAAGAGAGATAAGTTTAATAAAATGTGTTTGCAATTTTCAAGCCAGTGATTAAATGAACCTGCTGTTCCATGAGGATCAGACTAGAGTTGGGGTGTAGAACTCCCAGAGTAAATATCAGAGCGTGGGAAGACAGAGAGAAACTCAGGATGCAGGGTTTGCCAAAGGCAATAAGGAAAGGGAAGTGTGGGAAAGCGAGGTTCAAGGAACATGTGGCAAGGGAAATCGAGGCAACAGAAAATGCTCTGAAGAAACAGTGAAAGAGCATTGAGAGTGGAGAGGATTTTTCCCAGCAGCTGGTTGGTACTGTCCTCATGGCCCATGGTGATAAGAGGTAGTGGGGTGGGTGGATAAATGAAAGTACCGCCTTGCTCTTCTGCTCTGCAAGGCCTCCCGGGCCACTGTGAGGGTGAAAGGATCCCGTGCTGCACATTCTGTGATGAGCTGAAGGAGAACAGGAGCCGTGCCCCTTTTCTAGGAGGCAGTGCCCTCTGTAAGGTTGGATTGCATGCAGAGGACACGAGGGGCACATCTGTCAGTGTGTGTACCCGGGGGTGTCCTGAGAGCCCTGGTCAGAGGGCCACGCAAGCTATCGCTTCCCTCACACACAGTGACACACTGCTGGGTAGCAGAGCCTTTCCAGCTGGACAGTTTTGTTCAAATCTGAGCATTGTGTGTAGGTCACAGGGGCCTCTGCGCTGTCCCGGGGGAGGTAACACTGCACACAACCCTCTGTTCGTTGCAACCACAGATAGATCATTCTGGACCCTACCATAAGTCCCATATCACTAATGAGGCATTGGGCACTGTTGATCCCCAATTGACTTTTTGTCCTATGATTTTGAAGCTGTTTGAGGGCAAGCAGCCTGTGCTTCAGTCTCATTCTCCAGAGACATGACATGAGATGCAAAGCTATCATTTGACTTACTCTCTGAAATTGATGCTACTGCTCCTGGTTCAGTGGATTTAGTGTTGATCCATTCAGGCTTATCCTCTGGCATCTTGCTGAAAGGTGAATATGGGGAGAAGCAGCAGAAGGGAAATGGTTATCGCTGAAGTAAAAGAACTTAATTATGTCTTACACTACAGTGTTGTGCTACATCCAACTGCAGAGCATGAATGATACCTGCTGTGAATGCCCCGGAGATGGGTAGGTGTGAAATGCAAGGCATTGTTAGTGGCCTCTGCTTGTGATTCTGCCTGCCATCTCTGTGAAGATGCCAAGAGGTTGTTAGAATAAACCCAAACTTTATTTCATTTATTTTGCAAATGCTTCCCGGTCTTTTATGGGCCAGGATGCCAGTGCTGAAAGACTGCCTATTGTCTGATTGTCCTGGCAGCACTTAGGGAGTTTATGTAGCCTGAGTATTCAGAAACCCTGAGGTGTCACCATGGGCTGTGCTTGTCTGTGAAGAGTGATTTGTTCTCTTAGGGGTGTCTGACATCTGCCTTGCCATAACAATTCTGCATGTGCATCAGTGGCAGACTGTGATAGATGGCAAAGGTAATGAACTTAATTCCTGGGGAGCCAGATTAACACGGGCATCTCAGTGAAAAGTTTTGTTCATGGGGAATTCTACAATGGCTAGGACATCAGTCTAGAGCCCTTGCAGAAGTGAATCCAAGCAGAGCTGTAGCCAGGTCCTGGAATCCACAGCCTGGGGAAAAGAAATAACCTGATAGTGTCCAGTTCTGGCCAGAAGGAAAGGAGGGAGCTCTGAACATATCCTGTCATATTGGTAGGAACAGGAATGTTTAACTGAAGACTAATGGGGTGGTGGTAATGTCAGCAATATGGGCATTTTGACAGAGTTTTATTTTCCACCACACCTTAGACATTTTCACTGTTGCATGTTGATGTGTAGTTAAAACTCTCAAGGCCAGCGTTTCCTTCTCAGCTGTACCCTCTGCCCTCATGCCTCTGCCTGGAGCTTCTCCTTTTTAATGCCTGCCCTGTGTAGAATGCTCTGAAGAATTAGTACTTTTCATTTGCTCAGCATAGAAGATACACACATAATGCATGTTCACACATGTTCTTAGGAATTTCAGACATGTGCCCGTTAGGCATTTCCAGAGGAAACTGCCTTGATATCTCATTATAGGCTGAGGCTGTAGAATTCATTATTCTATCAGGTCAGCACTGGAATAGCTGTTGACTGCAGAGGCTCCTTGACTGCTGGAGGAAGGCAGCTCACAAGAACTTTTATGGTAGGAAACCCATGATGTCCACATCTTATCAAAACCCATTATAACTTGCTTTCCGAACTTCAGCTTTTCCCCTAATTTCCTTTGGTCTCAGTATCTCCACTTAGGAGAGAGGCATAGTGACATTTAATTATTCTGTAGGTTCATCAGTCTAATAGATGACTTGCTTGACCTTGTGTCTGGTAGTAGTTATTGTCAATCATGTATCTTTTCCATCAATTAAGCTATCTTTTCCTTTTTGGACTTAAAACACAAATTCTTCCTTATCAGTTCTAATTTTTTTCTTGTTATGGGTGTAATTTATTTTGATGCATTTTTTTTTTTTTTTAAACTAGAATGCTCTAGTAGCAAAATTCCATGTGAGCACAGCATAGTCATCAAATACAGAAACAGAGACTTCCTTTTAAAATGCAAAATTATCTCAAGTCTTTGGTTAATTAGTTTGCCAATGACTATTCACTTGTAGGACATTTCTGATGTTACAAGAGTACTGTTTGGAAAACTATTTAAATATCTGCTGAATATTACCTTTAAGTTTCCATATAAAAGTTGTGACTAACACTTTTTAGTTCCCTGAAAGAAAAGGTACATATACCTAGCATTTCTTAGATCAGATCTGGATCAGTAGATGAGACGGTTATTCTCGTGCTTTCTAGTCTTACAGGTCTTCAGCGTAAACAGGCATAGAGAGGGCAAGAGGGCAGAGTAATTGGATTTCATTTGACCTGTTGAAATATCCTAAAATAATTGCCAATCTCTCCCTTCTCTTGCTTATGCATGAAGAAGTCCCCAGGGAAGAAAGCATTCTGCTTACCTCCATTAGGACTCCTGCCTGGACTTCTGTGTGGTGTTCTGAGGCTGTGATTTCCAATCCAAAGACAGTCAGAGCAGTGTGTTATTATACAGCATTAGTAACATTCTGAAGAGAAAACTAGACATGACAGTTGAGCAGATTTTGCAACTGGAAGAGATAAACATGAACAAAGTTCAGAAGCATATAATTGTGCTCATTCACACCGTGACTGGCATAGGAATGATTTATTCCAAATGGTTGCAGTTACATGCTTAGTCACTTCCTTCCCTGGCTTCAGCCTGATGCTGTTTTCTGCCATTTTCCTGCAAAAAATGTTTGTTCTCTTTTTCATTAAAAGCTTCAGATTTTGGTAGCTTTTAATAATTCAATCAGGTCTTTTTCAATTAAGCAGGCTGCAGCAATTTTTAGATATTCCAGCTTTGGTATCTGGTGTTCCTGGGAAGTCTCAGAATCTTAATTATACTGACAGCCTTGGTTAGTTACCCAGCCCGTAATCTGCTTCTGCTTAGGCAGAGGTCTTGGAGCTGTATCAGAACACCACTGCATGTGAACATTCCAGTAATGATGGATTAGAACTTTATGGTTTAAAAGGAAATAAAATATAAAAGGTGTATTGTTGCAGGCATGTTTTGACTATTCCATTCTGTTTCTGCCATCCTTCTTTGGCTTTTCCACTGGAGTGTCTGGCAAACAGAGCTTTGAAGAAGCTGTGTGATTTAAATGACTTATTGCTTCCTTTTTTCCTATCTACCCAAGAGAATTGTCTTCAATTAGATGTGATTAAATAAAAAACCAAACATACAACCAAACCCCAGCATTTTAAAGTGATTTACAAAAGTGCAGCAGACCCCCACGTAATCAATTAAAAAAATAATCTTGTTTCCTGCAGGTTTGTTTTGGTTTCTGTGACAATATGCTCCACTGTTTAATAAACTTTCACCCAGTGGACAGTAGAGCAAACAAATGACAAACCAGCTCAAAGGGACTCAGATGTTATACGGGGTGTTTGCCTCCTTTGGCACAGTGTAAAACCAGAAATATCTGAAAACATTAATTTCTGAAGGACCAAGATGCTCAAGGGTTCTGCAGGCACAGGGAGGAGGAGAGGAAGCGGACATGGAGAGAGGAGTGGGAGTTTTCACCCATTCCTCTCTTTATTGTAACAACAGTAGGGCAGGCATGTTGTATTTTTGTAAGTCTTACTATCCAGTATTCTGTATCTCCTCAGCAGGTAAGAGGCTTAAAAGCACCTTTTTCTCTGACAGCTGAGTTGTCTACAGAAATAGTTGGAAAGCAAGAAATGCTGCAGCTCAGAACCAAGTAGAGAGTGTGGTCAGCCCATGTAGCGGAGACACAGGAGAGCTGAGCCCGAGTGAGCCAGCAGCTTCATTTCTGTGTCCCTAAACGGTAACAGGAATTGGGAGAGAACAGTAAGACTTGCAAACATAAACTCTGTTTCAAAACCCAACATTTTATCTCCAGACAGATGGGGACTGCAGGTCCACTCTGTCCACTCGTTCCTTCAGGGCACCTCTTTTGTCGTAGGTATGACAGAAACAGCTTCTGCCTGTGTCACAGGGAAGTCACGTGCCTTGCTGGTTTCATCTTCCAGCATATGTTTGTGCCATCCTTTATTTGTCATTTGGACAGATTGAATGGATTGAAATGCAGAGCATGAATAGACGTGTACTAATACAATTAGCACAACAAAAATGCCTCCTGTGAGGGTTACTGCTTCTGCGGGTGGAGCAGTTTCCCATGTTCCTTTGTAAGACTGCATGCTCCTAGGAAAGAAATATGCTGTATTCTGTCAATGTAAGACTAAAATGAATCCAAATCTGAAGATAACTATGTACAAATCTAATACACAGAACAATTGTAGAGTGATGCTAAAGTGTTATTTAATTTGAAATTCATAGGAAAAATAGCAAAGAAGAACTTTTCAGAGAAAGTCAAATATACCTGTGGGGATTTTTTTGGGGGAGTATGTTTGAGGAGTTGTGTGTGGTTTTTTATTACATCATCAATATGTCTAATTTCATCTGTATAATTTAGTTTATACTGTGACAATTGAACCCCACAATGCAGTTTCTGTGGCATTCCTTCTAAGGTGATGTGTCCTGGTGCTGTTCATGTGCGTAAACAATTCACATAGGGTAGTTAATAAAAGCTAAAAGGCATAAAACTCTCATGTTTCAATGTAAAACCAGAAAGTAAGTAATGGGTATTAGGAAAAGTGAAAAGCAAGATACTGTATGGCCGAGTCTCATAAGAGCTCTGTCTTATGAGGACCTTTGCAGTTTCCTTTAAAATACCCAGTGCTTGCCACTGTGAGACAGAAAGCTGGAAGAGATCCAGCGCTCTTATCTGACATAGCAATTTCAATGTTCTCTGTGCAGTTTGAAGTCAAGTAGAAATACGCTGTTAGAATAGAGATATTTGTAAAGGGATAGAAGTCTTGGAGCTGTATCAGAACACCACTGCATGAGAGCATCTCCAAAAAGACAACTGTAATGTCCTTGAGTATATTTGCTCCTTAAAAAAATACCATGGTATCTGGAATTGTGTATCAGATATTTGCTGACCAAAAAACATTTTAAAGAATTGATAACTTGCACGTTCATGTAAAGACCAGGATTTTATCTTCCACCCTTTCGTAAACACAGAAACATGAGAGGAACAGTGAGTGAATATGCCAGGCTTTGTAACAGCTGAACTGCAGACTTGATATTGCAAAGCTCCTTAATTTTGATAAAAGAAAGTTTTTTACCCAAAGTCAGATTTAGAAAATGTTTCCAATAACAGTTACTAGTTGGGTTGTGTCTGCACAAAGCCCAAATCTGCCTGTGATGATTATTGTACCTTTCGTGAGAATTGCAGCAGCCTCCTTCTGTTATTGCCCATTGCTGCCAGGGTGGGAATTGCCATAGCACTGATGAACTTCCAACTTAGATCTGCTTCTTAAAATAAACTGTTGTAAATTACATCAGGGCACTGAGAGAGAGATAATTCCTACTCTTTGTAGCACAAGGGGTTTTTCAGTCCAGTGACCTAACTGATGACAGTATTAATTACCACATAATGAGTGTGGTTCACCTGCAGAATTTCACGATGGGAGAGGGTTCTCCATTGGATTTTTTCCTCTCTCTCCTTTTGAATATTTAATCTCATATCATATCATGAACTGACACAACAATTTGCATCCAAAAATTAAGGATGGGAGAGTTGCTGATCTCTTGAAGTCTGGCAAAATTAGCCTCTTAAATGTCCAGCATATAATTTAATAGGTAGGCCAGTGACCTTTCTTCTGTTGCTGTTCTTTTTTCTCAGCTGCTGGAAGCTTGATGACTGTTTTATGTCTTTATTTCAAGTGTTTTTCTAGTACATTTGTATTCTTTGCCTGGGTTGCCACTTACCTGGTATTTTTCACTTTAGGCCTCTTGCAGCAAAAATGTATGAAATGCTTTATGTCCCACTGTGCTTAGAATGTATTCCAAAAAGAGTAAATGCTTGTAGTGCCGTACAAGTTTGCAGCCTCTGCCACCCTTTGCTAGTGTTTGTCTTTTGCTTTCTGCACAATTTGCTTGGCACCATGTGCTGCTGCCTTGTCAGAGGCTGGCTGGAAGTGTCGTGTGTGTTGGTACTGCCTGATTTTACTTGCCACAGCTCCATGCAAAAGCAGTCAGCAGCAGCAGCAGAGGAACCTGCTTTGTTTCAGTTCCCATTCTTTCCATTGTTATCATTCAGGAAAGGCAGAGACCACATATGAAAGCACTTATGAATTCATTAGAGAGTTTCTTATGTTCTCAAACAAAAAAGGTTTTTAAAATTCTGCAGAGTTTTACACCTCATTATATGGAGTGATACACTATTGAAACGCTTTCCAGGAGTGCTAACTCATAGGCACAGCAGTGAGCTGAGTATCATGTGTAATGCAGAGCAAGTGTCCTTCAGCACCGATTTTTGTATGTCTGTCAGAGGTCATTGTTAGGAGCTTTATTATCAGTTTCATGGTTTGACAAACAGTTACTGGGAGTATGTTTTGCTGATTGCGGTTGCCTGTGGAATTAGCTACTCTCCATATTTATCTCTAATTTGTACATATGATTTAAATGTCAGAGGTAAATTTCCTATATAAAATCAATATTTGGGTAGTTTCACTTCAGTGAGATTCATCTATCATATTTTATACTGATTCCATGTGTATCTTTGTAATTTGAGCATAATAACTCCTGAGGAACTCATGACTATGTGTTAGACATACTTATGTGTGCTGTAGGTAGTGTCTTCAGAAGATTGATAAAACCTGAAATGTAAATATTCTGTTCTCTTGGACTCTATCTGTAGGAGGTAGGAGTTGTTACTGGCTTTGAAACAAAGTGAATAAATGGGCATTCACTATAAAGCACTGCTGCCTCTCCTCAGTTTTGCCATTACCTTTATTTAATGGAATAGGTTTGGACATTCATCAGGCAGCTGTAGTGACCTCTCATTCTCTTTACTTCCTTGACAAACAGAATTAATGCAATGAAAAAGCAGTATGAATCTGCCTGTTAAAGGAGTCTGCCTTCCAAAGTCGGAAACCATGTAAACACCATGTGGCTCTGGTACCACAAGAGGTATAAATCATTTAGTCTAAATATTCTGGCATGAAAATATTCTTCTACTGCAAGTAGCTGTCCCTAATACTGTTGCATGTCTTCATGTAGGGTTAGGGAGCTATACTCTAACATTGTGTCTTTAGTTTGCATCTTGAGTAACTTGAAACTAAAGCAGATAACTTACCTGACATTTTAAAGATGATCTTTTGTGTCCAGTTACTCAGGATTAGTATTCCATGGGGAAAGATGCCGAGGTAATCAGATTATCACCACCTTGTGAAAAGTCCCCCAGGTACTGGTGAAAAGTCTTGTTGGCAAGGTTCCTTTTTGCTGAGTAATGTGAGCATATAGGATGTCATGTTTCACCATTCTCAGTCCCTTCTTGTATCCACAGTGAAAGGTCACTTTAAGTCATGCATATTCATCCACATGGCACCAAAGTATGAGCAGATTCTGTGGGTCTGTGTGGATGTCAGTGTACTGGTACCAGTTTGTGAGGTATCAGCCCTCAGGCTCATCACAGTCTGGTGACAGTGGCATTCCATGATTTGAAGTGCTTTCCTTCTCTCTGCTGCTCCCATTATTCAATACGTAAATTGAAGTTGAATCATGTTGTAATGCACAAAGAAGTAAACAAACATCCATTTGATATTTATATACAAAAATTTCACTATAGCAGACAAGGGGATGTATTTTTTTTTTATTTTTTTTTTTTAAGACTGTTGCAAAATGTTATTGCTCTGGAAAAGGATTAAAAGGGAAATGCAATAATCCTTTTATCAAGATAGTTTTCATTCCCATTTAGGAATCACTGAAACAATAATGGATGTTTCTGCCACAGGCTCATGGGGACAGATGGATCCACCCAAGGGTACTGGGGGAGCTGGCAGAGGTGCTCACTGTGTCTGGCAGCTGGACACAGTGGCTCAGTGTTTGGGCCAGTCTTTACTGCTGATCTGGCTGAGGTGATCACGTGCACCCTCATTCTGCAGCTGACACCAAGCTGGGTGGGAGTGTTGATCTGCCGGAGGGTAGGAATGCTCTGCAGAGGGAGCAGGACAGGCTGGACAGATGGGCTGAGGCCAATTATATGACATTCAACGAGACCAAGTGCTGGGTCCTGTCCTTGGACCACAACAGCTCCATGCAGGGCTACAGGCTGGGGGAAGAGTGGCTGGGAAGCTGCTGAGTGGGAAAAAGGCCCTGGGGGTGCTGGTCAGCAGCAGCTGAAGATGAGGCCAGGTAGCCAAGAAGGCCAATGGCACCTGGCCTGTATCAGCAAGAGTGTGGCCAGTAGGACCAGGGCACTGGCGAGGCCCCTCGAGTGCTGTGCCCAGTTCTGTGCCCTTCAGGGCAGGAACCACTGCGGGGCTGGAGTGTGTGCAGAGAAGGGATCAGAGCTGGGGAAGGGTGTGGAGCACAAGGCTGATGGGGAGCTGTGCTCATGTTGTCCATTAAAAATCAATGAACAAAGCCACCTGATTGCTGCCTGCTGACTGTGCAGGTTTCCATCTCGTCAGGTGAAGGCATGGCTTCAGCTTTCTTTCCGTAAGATGGTATCTTTGCTTTTTTTTTGTCCAGATGGTCATTGTTATACTTCAAACTACCTTCCTGTCACTGTCTTCAGGCTGGGAACAGTCCCAGGATCTAATGGATTAGAAGTTATTTTGTGGCTCAGCTACTGTGCTGTTTCTCCCTGCTGTGCATATACAATTCTCCACAAAGCAATGACTGTTACCACTGTAACAATATGGTCTAATTTCTGACTTGTTTTGCATGTCTTAGGGTTTTTGTGTGTGTGACACCAGTGTATGTTTGTCTATTACCCAGATAAAGGCTTCTGTGGCTGTTATTGGACTGATTCTGTGGAAGCATAAGGACGTCTCACAGTTATTTTCAATAAACTATTTTTTAGAGCTACAGTTGAGGTTGGGATTTACTCAGGCTGTCATGCCTGGGCCTGGAGAGGATGTGCTGAATATTAAGGTTGTGATGAGGATGAAAGGAACAGGTTTTTTTTTCAGAAAGGTGCTCAGAAGCAGTCATAGTATAGTTGGGGCAAGGAGGGTCACTGCTCTTACTAGGGAGGTATTTTATAATTTATGGATATTCATTATTTGCCAAAGCTGGAAGTTGATTTTATGGAAGTTGATGGGGCTAGGGAAAGATGGGAGCTTTCCACTTTGGGGTTGGTCTAAACAGTACTGACAGTACTGATCAGGTGGGCAGGCCCTGGCCAGGCTGCCCAGAGAACCTGTGGCTGCCCCATCCTTGGAAGCATCCAAGGCCAGGTTGGATGGGACTCAGAGCAACCTGGGCTAGTGGGAGGTGTCCCTACCTGGAGCAAGGGGGATTGGAATGAGATGGTCCTAAGGTGTCTTCCAACTGAAATCAGTCTAGGATTATGATTATATGTGTGTTTTCGTATCTTGGATCTTACATAGCTTTATAATTGGACAAATGTATTTTGAATGAATTAAAAAAACCAAAGCCAAGCAGCTTTGATTTAAGGCACAGAGTGGTTAATATTCCTTCTCTTATTGCTTCTCTGCCAGATAAAACTCCCACCACTTCAATGTTGCCATGCAATAATTTTTTTTTGTTGGTTTTTCCCCCTCATTTTACTTGATGATTCATTGAGATAAAGCAATTGTTAAACTGCACTTCCTAAATTTCTGTTTATTATTTTTCTATACTTGGTATTATGAGGGCTGCTCGAAAAAGTCTGCATGGTTTTTTTTTTTCACCAGGCTAATCTTAACTCAAATTATCTACAAATAATTTTATGGAACGAAATACAAGTTTAAAAAATGTTGTGAAGTAATTTTGTTTTACTTTTTGGTGGATAGCAAAGAATGTATTTGCTGTTGAGTTTGGATGAATACCCAGGACATTTACCATGCAATGTCCACTTTCCTCTACTCAGTTTTTATTTTTATTTTTATTTTTTGCTGTCTTGGGTAGAGTTTTTTAAAGTGTGTTTTATTCTCTTCCTTCCCCATGCCTGCACCCAAACCAGCCCCACCCCACAAACCCTGATTTTCCTAGTGGAGGTGAAGAACAGAGATGCAGTGACCTCCAACAGCTGCACTGAAAGGGATCGAAGGAGGGATCAAAGCATAAATGGAATGCTGAGTTACAGTCATTGGGGAATTAGGGTAGAAGAACATAAATCCAGACACTATGGAGGCAAAAGGGTAGGAGAAAGGAAAGAGAAAGGAGACTAGAGGGTATTTTTGGAAGCAAGCAAAAGCAGGACCTCTGATAGTAAAACCATGACCCACTTCTTTAGCACAAGGGTCACAATTGCTTTAATTGTAATCAGCTCTTTCATTAAAGTCTAGTTCTTGTAAATGAGCAACTGAGGAAGTTTAGGGCAGAAGGTTAGAAGGGACTTATTTCAGACAGTATTTGGGGTAGGAGGGGAAAGTTTTTGCAAGGATTAGAATTGTAATAACTCTGGAAGAGACACCAGACAGGGGGTGTGTGAGAGGTCTGGAGGAGATTGTGGTATTGAATTGGCTTGGAGATTTCTTGGGTATTAGAACAGGAAAGCAAGAGTTAATAAAAAAAAAGTAGGTTTGGGACAAGGTACAGATCACAGAAAATATTGTCTGACCATCCTAAACTGAGACTCTGTTTTCACTGTCATCACTAACAGAAAGCTGTTTGCACACTTCTTAAAGGCTCAAGGCACTCCCTAATTCTCCTTTTGTTTTACATATGCCCCCAGGATCCCTGATATTTTAATGTCAGACTCCTCATTTATTAGACAAGTGCCAAGATCCAGGCAGTACAGAAGTATTAGTGCCAGGCCCTGCCCCCAGGTCACAACAACCTCGTTACCACACCAGGCTGGGGGGAGAGTGGCTGGAAAAGCTGCCTGGTGGAAAGGGACCTGGAGGTCTATCAGCTGGACCTCACCGTCTCTCAGGAGTGAAGCATTTACAAGGTGATTGGGACACGTAGTCACAGCAATGTGGTTTCCTCATTTATTCTAGGTTAAAAGTGAAATTGGGGGAAGTTGCCACTTCATATGGAGTAACTTGTTGGTGTATCAAAGGCCTTAAATGCATTTGAATCAGGAATTTTCTGACATAGTTGCTCCAAGGAACTGGCAATGGCTGAAGTTACACTTTCATGCAGCCCAGATCCAGCTGTTTGTTCTGCTGCCAGACATTTAACCAAGTCTAAAAATTTGACAGTTTGGTGTTCTGCTCATAATTTCTTCTGAGCACCACTGCTAGGATGATTGTTGTATAATAATTAAGGGGGATGTGTTTGGTGTATTCTCAGATACTCACTAGGTTGCTGATTAGGACTTTTACATAACACAGACTACAGAATAGGTTCTGGTGGCCTTTCCCTGTTGGGAGGTCATGTAATCTTTCATTTTAATGAAACCATTTGGGTATACTGAATACGAGAAAATCAATTTCTAAGGTATTGATTGGAATAAAATTCAAAAGGTCAAGTATAATGCTTGATCTTGGAATCTCTGGCTTAATACTCTGTTCAGCTAGGTATTAAGTATTAGGCTTGGCTGCTCATTGTGGATCAGGATCATGAAATAGAGAATGAAATGCTGTTTTAGGCAAGAGTAGCTGGCTCTGTGTTTAGCACCACTGAATGAGGAGTGTTAATGGATGAAATGGTTCTAGTTTTATCCATCTTCAACACTTGGGAACAGAATTGTAAATTTAAACACAAATTCTATTTAGGTCCTTAATGTATAAATTATTAGCTGGAGCAGAGTCAGTGGACAGTATACAAAAGGGGTCAATCCTAGTAGTTTATGATCTCAGTGAGAAAAAGGTAACACAGGAAGAATGACAGTTGTGATAGTACTTTCCAGAGCTGCTCATAAACCAACTTAGTGTACACTGACCCCTATCATTGACCCATACTGACTTCATTGGAAAGTTTGGAGTAGTTACTGCTGTTATTTCAGCAGACAAAAAGCATATACAGCAGATTCAGTGCTATTAAAATCATAATGCTTCATTTTCATGGCATTTTATACACTGATGAATCAGGCTAATCTGCCAGCCTTACCTGAAGGGTGGACCTTAGCACAGGAGAAGCATATTAGACAACAGACAATTAGACAATAAGGGAAAACTAACTCTACTTTGGATCTCAGTCTTGGCGTATTTACATCTTTGACCGAAATTATTGTCTGCATTCTGTGATGATAGGTTTTTGAGGGATTTCTCTGGATTCACTAAATATTTAGTAGTGTTGCTATTACTGATTCTCTTTTCAGAGTTATAACTGTATTTATGAACTGAAACAAGTGTTTCTCTCAATGCTCACTGTTTTACTAAATGTAGTATATAAGGATGTTAGCCTGTTTCTTGTGTTGGGTATGGAATGTACATGTCCACATGTCCCCATCACATAGGTGTCCTACACTACATCACATTTGCTTTCTTCCCCACAACTAGGCTTATGTGAAAAGACAGCTTGGCAGACAGAAAGACGTGGTGAACAGACTTCAGTGAGATAAATTGCTCGTCTGGAGCATAATATAGCCAGGCTGAAGGCACTGGACTCTGCAGGGAATGAGTTAAACTTCAGTCCTGAAATTTTAAAATTCTGTTTATTCTGCAACGAGAAAAGGTTTCTCTCTTTAAGGGAAGTTAAAATTGTTCACTGGAAATAAAACTGCTATGGCAAAAATTGTTTCCTGAGGAAGAATGGGATTATAGGAACGCAGAGACTTGCCTGCCAGTCTGGTCTCAGTGGGAATGACATCTTGTAGAAACAGCATTTGTTCGTTTCTGAGTGTGTTTTAAAGTGATATCTTTGGATAGTCGTGGTGATGTAACTCTCAGACCACAGCCAAATTGCCTCCCACAGTGGAAGGTATTTGAATTGAAATAATTATAAAAATTCTGTCAGAAACATGTTAGTCACAGGGTTTTGCTATGGCAGCAAAAGACAATTAATTTCTCAAGCCTATAGAAAGGTATTTACTTTAGAATCAGTTGGCAAATTGGATTTAACTAACACCTAATAAACACAGAATTAATAAAACCAAATGCATATACAGAACAGTATTAATTTATTATACACATTGTATTAGCACTTCTAAATTCCAGTGAATTTTAGAACACATAATGTTTGAATACACACATCCCCAGAGACTGCAAGCAGCTAAACATTATTGCAAAACATGACAGGCTGATTATAATAAAAGAAACCAGTGATTTTATTGCTTTGTTTAGATTCCAGAAATCAGAGATGAGGAACAAGATAACCATATTTGTAGATGTTATTGGTAAATTCCTTGTCTGCCTTCATGTGACTCAGTTAATAAGAGCCAAACGGTTTAAGGCTGAAGGGAGGGTGCTTTAGAAGAGACTCTGTACTGAGGGATTTATTTTTCTTTCAAGGGAGATGGTATGAATACAAATCATATTAACTTACTGATGATAAAAAATGCAGCTTTAAGTGCTACCAGTGATAGCAAAATTTTTTGGGTTGGTTGACCTGAGTGTAACTGGTTACAAACACATCTGGCATGCTGTTGAAGCGCTTTTATTTAAATCCCCATTGTGCCTGTGGGGCTGGATAAATACTGTTTCCCTGGAGGTATGCTGTATTTTTAGGTTATTTAAAAAGCTGATTAGGGGAAGGAGGTATGCTGAGCTTCATGCTTCTTCCACTGTCCTAAAATCCCTAAAACTCCTCTTCCAATTGGTGAATATCAGTGTGGGCAGAGCTATGTGGTTTGTGTTGAGCAGATTTCTCTGTTCAGTTAATGCTGGGTTTGTGCCAGTGTCTTTAGATAAGTTGTAAAGGAAATAAAATAATTAAATAATTTGGTTTTTCTGCTTTGGTAGAAATGCATTTTGGTTTGATGGTTTGTCAAATTGTCACTGATTAAATAACTAACCCATATGATTTCCACTGAAATCCAGAGAAATGGAACTTTGTATTTTGTATTTTCCATATAAGCTAAGATGCTCTGAGAAATTTGTGTCGCTGTGGTGAGCTGCATTCCTTAAACCTCCCAGGGGCCAGAGGGCATTAATTGTGATCCTTTGGTTGGCCAACCCACAGCAGCTCTCTAATGCTGATTCCCCACTCAAGGCTAAATTAAATTTTTAGTAGAAATAGTTGCAGCCCTGTGCACCTTATAAGAGTTTAATCAGGTTTAGGATGCCAGATGTAAAGTCTTTATTCCTCAGTTGTTTCCTTAGGTGTTATAACTATATCCAACTCTATAGTTTCATAGCCTGCAAACTTTGCTTTCAAGTAGCCACAGTTCTTTTTTTGAATGCCTGTTTCTCACCATAGGGGCTGGAAAATAAGTGATAGGAGAAAACCCCAAGCTTTATGAGACAATTCTAGCAACTGAACTGTATTTTATAGAAATAAACTTGTAATTGCATGGTACGAAGTATGAAAATATTAGCTTTGATGGGTAAATAAACATGCAAATATTACAACTCTGCTGAATTGTCATCCCACAATCAAAACTTGAAATGTAAGTTGCAGAAATGTTACCAGTTATTTGAGCTGAGATGCTGAACTTTAGAAGTAGGCTGTAAGAATGTAAAATGCTCTTTGTAAGGAGACTTAGGTTTTTGCATTTTAAAAAATAATTATATGTAACACTTACTTGATTTCACTTTTTTTCCCCCCAATCAGACATAAGTGTAAGACTCTGTATGCATGTGATAACTAAAATGACTCTTATAGACATGTGCACATTTTCAGGTGAAGTCACATCCTTGCAATATCTGTTATGAGAGGTAGCAGCAAAAGCACTGATGTCTCTGGATGCCCCCAGTGGGTGTGTGACACTGAAAACCAGACAAGTGTTTTTTGGAGTAAAAGCTCTGGGCTTCTGCCTTTGTGGGCTGGGAACCACAGTGGGGTGAAAGCACAAGCATGAGTGGTCCAAACTCTGAGGGGGGAGAACTGAGAAGTAAATCTGTGAGGCAGGATGGTCTGGGAGATAGAGTGGGGAAATACTGCTTGGAGACAATGCTTGCTTGGCGTTTGGACAGGTGGGCACTTGGAGATCACTGCCCAGCACCCCATCAGACTGCTGGCTGTCTGTCCTTCCTCCTGTTCTCTGCAGCACAAGGCTGCTGGGTATGTCCCTCCCTTGCTGTTGAGCTATTAGCTCATGAAAAAAAAGAAATCAGTTTTTGAGGTGTGTGTGTTTCACACACATTTTGTATTTGCACTTGAAAGGCCAAGGAAAATACAGTTTTTCAGCATGCATGGTGTGATGTGGCTTGTCTGATGGCAAAATCCTGGTATACTCTGTCTTCATTGCTGTTCAAAACATTGAGGAATTCTGATGTGTGAGGGTGTATTTGTTATTGGACTAAGACATACTTAATTTTAAGTGGTATCTAGAAACATGTGCTTTCTGCCGACACTCATATCTTATATTAATTCATGGGGCACTGACTGAAAATGGTAGCAGTACATACAGTGAATACTTTTATAGTGGTATACATATTTTATGATCTGTGAAATGAAGAAGATAAGTTTATTTTGATGAACAAGATTAAGAATGAAAATGTGTATTATTTCTTTAGTAACTGGCACGGCTGTTGGGAATATGTTGTTTCTCTGGCTTAACTTACTATGGGCTATTTTGTTTTAACATAGATGTTATTGTTTAGTTCTTCATAATAGAGGAGACTTCTGCATGAATGCTGCAGTGATGTGAATACTGCACAGAGAATGTATCTCAGGGACAGAGTCCATGCTTCTGTTAACATCTAAAAGACAAACAAAAAAATACACTCTTGGATGATCCAGGGAAAAATAGAATGTAGTTTTTTAGAATTTGAATGCAAAATCTGATACTAAGCCAAGATCTATTCCCCCTTTCCCTAGACTGGGCCCCCCCCGCCCCGAACCATGAGTATTCCAGGGAGGCTGGAAGCCACACCAGTGCTTTAGTAATTGAAAGCTCTCTTTTGGAACAGCTGTACATTTGGGTTTCAGAGAGGGGGACTCCTGCTCAGACTGAAGACTGCAGTTAAAGCAGAGCTCTAGATAAATGCACTGTGAATCCCATCTCCCAAGGATACAGTTCCCCTCTGCATGGGAAATGCATTTGTAGGCAATGCTGAGCGAGGTGGGTGCAGCCCTCTGGGGAGTGACTGCAGGAGTGTGAACCTCTGTGCACTCCCTTGGGAAGGAGGCATCCCAGCTCTGATTCCTTCTTGATGATATTTGGGTTTGGCTTTTCACCTTGAGACTGATGAAGAGTCCTGTGAGCAGGGACCAGTTGGTTTACCCTAAAGTCTGTCACTAGCACACTCTGTGCTCTGTCCCCCTCCTTCAGTGTGGGGCCAAACTCTGCGCTACCTGGCCTGTTCTGTAGTCTGGTAGTGAGACCTGGAAGCAAGAGGCATGGGCTGGAACCATGTCAGGCTGAGTTGTGTGATGTCCTGAGACAGGTGTCTAGTCTCTGGAGTGAGGAGGGGAATTGGATGCACTGTTTGTTACTTTCTGCTAGCTGCCTCTTGCCAGCAGTTCTTTTTGTGTATCATTTTCTGAATTGCCCTTGGGGAACTAGCTCTCTCTCCCTACTGATTGATTATATAGGGAATGTGGAGTGCTATCTTCTAGATGGCATCCAATTTTGTGCATTGAAGTTACTTAGAGAGATTCACATGGCTGTCTGGGTCCAGCATGAAATTTCCAGTACAGCAGGGAACCACTGCTTTTGAGGATGAATTCAGCTGTACCTCCACTCTGTAGAAATTCTTAGTTTAAACCCTCTAGTTGTTTGGAAATGTAGTTTGAAAATGCTGAAAATTGAAGGGGATTAACAAGATTTACATGGATTTTGGGGCAAATATTTAGAAGGCACTTCCACTGTTTTGGTATACAGTAAACGTTATTGTCAGCAGTAGGAAACATGTTTTTCAGCAGATGATTTTTAGTAGTCAGATTTTCTTTTAGTTACCAGCATTAATATACGATCAGAAATTCCAGGAGACATACATGTCATTGTCATGTCTTCTTGCTTCTCATGCTCTATAGGGTCTTGAATTGAAGAGAAGGGAAAGAGAAGAGAAGCATCTTTGAAATAGCTACAGTACATAGAAAACACTAGCAGTGGAGCTGTGGTCCTGGCTGATTCCTGTTTGCCTCGTGCTGGGGGAAGTAAAGGAGCCAGAATGATGGGATACAATTCAGGCAGCCTAGTAATCCTCATCCCTCAGTCATTGGTATTATCCCTGATGGGGGGATTCCTTAAAGAGTAATGCCAGGGACTGTCCCTGATGTCTGGAGGGATGAAGAGAATGAGAACACACCAATTAGCAATTCTCAAGAGCATGGGAGTTCGCCAAATACTTTGTCACAAATGAACTGTCTGGCTAAAGCAGAATTTGTTGGTGAATTGTTCATGAGCAGACATTCCTGTTCATGTATATATTACTCACAAATGTTGACAGAGTTTGTGAACAAATGTTAGCCCTTGGGCATAAACTGTTTGCTTGAATTATTTGCAATTTATTGTTCACGGTGTGCAGTTGCTCACCTAGGTCACAGAGGCTTATTTCAACTTTTAGGTTCAGTGAGTGAAGAGTAATGAATTATGTGTAGGGAGCAGTATGACACATTTTTATTCACTGCAGCTGTGGATTTGTACTTAGAGGTGAATACCACCTCTGGCTCACCAGGTCCCAAGGTCAGGCTGTGCTGCATATTCCGACAGGTGGGAGCACATAATTTAGAAATTACCTGTGTGTATTTCTTTTGTCCTACGTACTTTTCTTCACCCTTCCTGACTGGTCGCTCTCAGAGAGAGGACACTGAGCTGTGGGGACCTGTGGTCTGATCACTTACACCTGTTCTGGTATTTATATTTGTGTATGGATCTCTTTTTGTGTGATTGGGTTTAACATAGCACTAAATTAACTGGGACTGATGTTTTGGAGACCATCTGAAAAAGCATTGCCCATGAGCAGAAACACCATCCACAGGATCATTTCTATGGGTTGCCTTTGTGTTAGATAATTCTGCTGAACTATGGCAAAGATAATTTTTTGCCCCATTTATCATTGTAGACTAAGTGAATGGTTCTTGTTGGACCTGTACTGTAGCAGAGAGAAAATCATATGAAAATTCAGTGACTTAGAAGTTTGGGAAACATAGAATAATGAGAATGTTTTGTATTTTATAAATTATTTTCAGTATAGTTTGGAGTAGCTAAATAGAAGAAGAAATGTAGGAAGAATAGCATACTAAACATTTGCCATTTATTCACTTGAGTCTTTCCTTTCATGCTTATTCTTTAAGAACATTCCTCCCTCTTCTTAAGGGCTTCCTCACACCAGTCTATTTGTGCAATTCCTTATTAATGCAGTGGGTGTCCTATACAGAAATGGTAAACTTCTCTGCATTGCATTAGATTTTCTATTTTTGTTTAGAATTGAGAGGAAAATGGAGGTGACATACAGTAAAAATACAATGCCATTTTAATGGTACATTAAATTTGTTTATCTATTCATATGTACTATAAGTAATTGGTACTTTTTATATGCTACTATTTACATTTTATAGTGTACTCTTGTAGGCAATACCGTTAACACAGCTCTAGCTACTACTGTTGAGCAATATAAAGCCATATTTTACTGTTTATTCATCAGCAAGAAAACTCGCAAAACCATTTTTTCCCATCTTGAAATTTTGTTTGAGCTCCAGATGAAAATGATGTGTATATAGATTAGAATGAAGGCTACAGCAATACTGTACACATTGTTTTGGGTTTTGGTCATAAAGAAGCTTTGTGCAAAAACCAAGAAAACCTTTTAAATACAAGGAGGTAAGTATGTAATTAGAGTAGGAACTGACATGAGCTCATTAATTCTGCCTAAATTAAGCCTGTCCCATTGGTTTCTGGTGCTGGTTTCACTTGCTGGTGGGAGAAGGTGAGACTGGTATGAGGAATCTCTTGTTTGCTGGTGTGCAAAGTTTTACTGCACTCAAACCCCTCTGCTCTGCTACTGCTTATTTGATTGGACTTCTTCATACTTTAATTTGGAAACTTATTTAATGTGTTTTCCTGGCTTGAGGCTTTTATAAAGTAATTGCTGTTTAGTTTGGTTTCCTGAAAAAATGCAGCTTAAGTGATTACTTTGCTGACTGTGGGCTCCCCTTGATAATTTTGGAACTTTAGGCTGATTTCAGCCAAATCTGTCTGTGTTCAAGTCACTATGGTAATGATTAAAAACCCTAAAGATCACGTGTCCTACATATGAGTTGGTTTTACTCTCAATAGGTTTTGAATTTCACGTTGTGTTTTGTTGTCTCCTGTGGATGTATTCATATCTTCCTCTGTAATGTGTTGAATATATGCTGTAGTAAAGAAAAAAACCCTGACAATAATGTGGGAAACTTTCTTCTAATTCTCAGTACACTAATGGGTGTTCATGGGGAATTAGTAGATGAGGCTTGAGGACATTCTAGAAACTTCACAAAAGACATTTATTCTTCAAAGTGTTCAGCATTGCTATTGTTATGATGAATTGGTTTGCCTTCAGTAAACAAGAAATCCTTGTACATTAACTGTAGCAATGTCATTATCTTCTTAGAACACCAGTCAGATGATTCTCAAAGGTGAGAATATTGATTTGAGAACACGCTTCACCTGGAGGAGTGTGTGGCTTTCTTTCTTTCACATAATAAGAAGATTTTTATATTATTTTAAATAAAGTAAATGACTAACCTTTGCCTCTACCTCAGCAACCTGTAAGTACTGTTGGAAGGTTTAGCTGTGTTTCTTCCACCTCCGGGTGAGTTGTTTGCCACAGAGAACAACTTTTTACTTGAAAGGCAGGGGAAATGGGGTAAGGGAGACTGTTTTCAGGGTACTCCTAGCAGTGATACCTAACTTTAGTGGCTTTCATGGATACAGGACTTCTAGATCCTGATATCCTACCTAATTCTCACCTCTGATGGCACTATAGAGATACCTGAGACCCTTTACAGTATGCAGAAATGATAGTGGTGCATCTACAATGGCTTTGAACAGGCAGAGTTTGTCAGATGCCCTCAAAAAGCATTTTGGGTGACAGGCCACTACTGCTACTTCGTGTTCTCCCTGAAGTCATCCAACAGGATGGGGATCACCAGATTTGGAGGGCTCATTCAGCTCCTTCACAGGGGATATATATGCAGGGTCTGCTGTGATTGCATGCCTTCTGTAAGGAGGGGTGAAGGCAGGGCAGTAAACTTGGACTGTCCCTTTTCACATGTGACAATCCTAAGGCACTGGAATGGCCCCAAACTGTGTGCTCTGAGATCTGTTGCAGTCCCTGGGACAAAGGGATTCAGGTTCACATCTGGAGGGGAAAACCCTGTATAAAAGACATCCAGTGTGGGCTCTGGCTTTTAAAAGATAGACAGACAAAACCTGTGAACAGGGGTTTAGTAATGAGGAATTCAGGGACAAAGAAAGCTTGGGGAAGAAATGCAAACGGAGAATAGTGATTTCGTAGCAGATGAAGGTAGCAAAAGAGAGCCCATGCTAAATGTAATCAGGCACCAATTCCCTTTGGGGAAGGACAGAATAGGCAATGCTGCTGGGACTGTGTGCCAGTTACATTCAGCGCCAAAGAATGCATACAGCTGTTGTTTTGAGATAGCATTTCTCTGTAATGTGCCATTTTCTTCTATTCCTGTGAGTGGGGAAGTGATAGCTAGTTTATTTGAAATCCATCAATGTAAAATGTATTGCAAACAAAGGCTGCACATGCTATCATATTATCCTTTCCCCCATTTTTATAGGCTCTGCGTAAATATGTACACCTTCCTTCAGATTGTTTAGTTGAGGGGCTGTACATGAATGACTTGTGGCATACACCGGGCTCTTGCTCTGAATAATAAGCAAAATTAACTTAATTGTGTAGAAAAACACGTTGTTTATGCTGGTTTAGAGTGAACTAGCCCAGGCCTTACGGGAAATGCAGTGTTGTATCTTGTTGGATACAAACAACGTGTGTGTGCTGATGATTATTCGGTGCAGTCTGTGCCCCTCCCTGAGCATTGAGCTGTCTTCAGGCACCCTCAGTTCAGCTGAGAAAGGAAATGCCTTTCTCCCACCTGTATCCTCACAGCTATTGTTAGTGATGCCAGTGGAAGTTCTAGGACCTTCTCTCTCTCATACTTCATATCTGAAACATTCAAACAGCCAAACTTAGTACAGGCAAAGAAAAATTTTCAACCAGCAATTTAATCTTTAAAAATCAGAATATAGAGTCCAAATATAGATTTGGAGGAGCAGGTTAAATAATTTCACATAATTTTAATGGCCGTTTTTATCCCATGTTTTTAACTGTAGTCAAAGTCCAAGTGCTTTATAATATTTTTCTGGGAAAAAAAATTACAAAAGAAGTAGTGAAAACCAAGGAGATGAAAATATCGATGCATTTGCAGACACGGAGACAGTTTTGTCTCTTCCATTGGATTGGTTAGCTCTAACCACGTAGACCAGCTGCTCTACATTAAGCTACACTGATCAGGGTAATGTTTATAAAAATACTGTAAGATCTATTGTAGAGAATTTAGCTATAACAATAAAAAGAGAATGAGCATTAAATTAGGTCTTTGAATTAGGTTATACCAAGCCTCCCTGTGTTTTTTGCAGTAAAACAACAAAATGTTCTTAAAGTACACACATCTAATTGATACTGTATACTGCTAAAATTGCTAGTTTAGAGTTAGTCCAGTGTATAGCATTGGCTAAAAAAATGCATGTCTCTAAACTAATGACAGGCAGTAATGGAGATTTAAAGCAAATGAATTTATGGTAGATAATAAAATTAAAATTAGCTTTGTGAGCAGAATTTAAGCACTATATGAAGCATCAACCTCTGTCCTGTTTACTCATCTTTGGCCTTTTATCAGATAAACAGTATTTGTTGCTTTCCCTTAGGTAACATCTTCTCTCTGTTGCCATATTCTTCCCTTTTGACTGGTGTTACAGACTACCTGTAGTTTAGTTATATTTAATTATCTAAGTTTCACAGTATGTTGTATCTGTCAATGAATATACAGCTGTAAGGGACAGTTCTGTTTGTAAATCTGAGGGAGGTTTTTAGTGCAGAAATCTGTCTCACGAACCAGTGTTATAAAAACAAGCCTCTGCCCTGGTTCCTGAAGCACCGCCACCTTCCTTATCCCTCCCACCTTCCCACCCTGCTTGCTGGGCTGTTCCTCACACCGGTGTTCCCGTTCCCTGTGACGGTGGCTGAGGGCTCATCCTGTGCCCCTGCAGGGCCCAGCCTCCCCTCACAGCCCTGGGCACCAGCCCTGTACGCTGGGAAATGCCATTCCTGGCTGGAATGTGTGTTTTCCTGGAGCATGTTTCACACAAAGCGTTTTGGTCTGAAAGAGCAGCCTCAATCTTCTGAAAAAGGGACTATAGGTAAGATAGTGTTGACTAAGGCACTGGAAACGTGGGCATTTTGGTGCAGCGTTTGTGACTGGAATGGAAAAATTTTCCCTTTGGAAATGGAAAGCATCTATTTCAGTGCGAGTGGCCTGCTGAGGAGAACAATGTGGCAAGAGGCAGGATCCGTGGGTTGCCAGCTTGGCCTCCTGCACTGTGCAGGTTGTCTTACTGTCAGGGAGATACTTCTAAGGGATCCCAGATATAGTTGTAGTTACTGAATGCACCGGAAAGAACACAAAATGGTAGGCATTTTTGTGTGTAAACTTCAAGCAAAACTCTCCCTAGCATTGCAGTACAGTGACATCTTCCCATTTCTCACTTCAACTGCTGAAAGAGAATGTGTTGGTGTGATTTCTACATAGGGAAAATCTGGATTTTTTTTTTTTTTTTAGTAACATGAGCAATAAAAAACAGTTTCATTACAAGCAGGTGAAAGACAGACAGACAGGACACCTGGGGGCCATTTTGTGTTGGGCTGCCTGGGGGCCATTTTGTGTGTGAGTTACCAAGGCGCCATTTTGTGTGCAGGGAGTCTGTGGGGTGCTGGGGGTATAAAACAGGCGGGATGGAAAGCATGTGGGGCAAAGGGTCCTGTCTGGGCCCATTGCCAAGGGACCTTGGTGGCTGGGATAGGGATTCACAGTCGTTTAACACATTAAATTTCCAAGCTTGCCTAGAAACATTCAGTAAATTAGAACAAGGCAGAACTGCCTTTCCTGCCTCAAGGCAGCCAATGAGTGTTGGGCACTCACACCCCTTCCATTTAGGGAAGGAAAGTTCCAGCAAAGCCATAATGGCTTTTCCCCCTAAATGTGACCAATGAGGGTTCAGCACCCACATTTTTCGTTCTAAGGAGTGATGTGGGCGGGCTCTGGAGGATTTGCGTCCAGGAAAGGGCACACTCCCCAGAGAGGAGGGATCTTCCCTGGCCCTGTGGCAGACAATAACATCCAATTATCCATGAATTCTCACCTTTTAAGGAAAGGGAGTGAAGCCCAGCCTGGGAAGGTTTGGCTTCTGAAAGGGGGTGGCCATGCGAATGTCAAGAGACCAGAAGAGGTGTGATCTCCAACCCTCCTGTGTGCTCAGTCCCTCCCACAGGCTGACACGCCCAGCATGTGCTAGTAATAAAGTTCTTTGCTTCACAGTTTTTGGCTGTCTCCGAAATTCCAGTCAAAAGATATTTCTCACAGTAACATTACTCTTAAGACCATCCTTTCTGTTTGAAAATCTTCCAAGCAGCAATGGTGGTTTTCATTTCACTTTTGCTTTATAAGTTTTTTTGAGTTTTTGAAATGAAAAAAAATCCCGGGATAAAAATGTAGTTAAATTGAATGTATAATTCCACACAATATGCATTTTCTTAAAAAACAGATGTTTTAGTTTCAAAATAATTGAAAGCTTTCTGGTGGAAAAAATGTTCGTGTTCAGTTCTGCTTCCATTTAAACAAGTGGTAGTGTTCCTGCTGCCTTCCGTGGGTGCAGCATTACGTTTTCTAGTATTTTCTGTCCGTTTTTGTGAAATAATTGTTGTACGTTCTGTAAGTTTTCATCCAGGTTTCCTCATAGAAAATTTCAGGTGTTTTAATTTAGTGCCTAAGGAAGTTGTAAAAATTTTTTTGTGATTCAGGTGACATGCCTTTTATGTTTCTTTGCAAAAAACCCCACCAACCAACCAATGAAAAATCAAACCAGAAAACCCCCCTGCCCGAAAATACCCAAGGCCTTTAATGTACAATTATAATGAAAGCAAATTTTATAATGGCATCATCAAATTAATCTAAAAATAGAGGGGCCTGTGCTTTTTATATACTGAGAGTGGAACTAACACTGCTTACATTTCAGCCCCTCTAGTGCAGTGATCTACCCCAGCCCAGCTGACGGCGTTCCCACCCCAGTGCTGGGGGCTGAGTCAAGGCAGGCAGTGCAGTCTGCATCCTGACCAAAGAGAAATGCCATATTTAGGCTGAGCTTAGAGTCATAGAATATCCTGAGTTGGAAGGGACTCGGTTGTCTGTTCTGATTCTATCTCTTCTGGCAAGTTCAAAGCAGCTCACTCGGGTGTAGATATCAATGCTGCAGATACCAGACCTCAGATAATTTCAAGTGAGTGAGACGAATGATTTCACTGTGTTGCAAAATCATATGTGAAAATATGTGACTTTTCTCATTGTTGTGTTGCCAAGCATTGACAAATCAATAGACCCATTAGAAACAGATGACTTGAAATTTAAAGTACCAAATATTTGATACACGAGGGTTTTTCAGATATCGACTGACAATAACTAGAAAATAGATCAGTACTTTCAACCTGTTAATTTATACTGTTAAAGATGAATGAGCTTCATCAAAATACAAGAGGTTGGAATAGAATTCAGAGAATGGCTAACCTTGAAGATCAGAAGCATCAATTCCTGTACATACACTTTCATCCCAGCAGCTGCCACACACTGTGTTGTCAACATAATGCAAACAGGAAGTTCTGAGATGTCTGAAACTAGCTGGGAAGTAGATGTGATTTGGTTGAGACTAAACAAGATAGGTTGTTTTAGAAAGATTAATTTGCAGTTCTGAGTGTGATGTTAGGTGTCCAGCCAGCTTATATTCCCTTTCTGTTTTACATTCTATGCGGCCTTTAAGCCATTCAAAGGGAATTGATATTTCCAAGATCTATGGCTGTATCAGTCAGCTAAGCCTATTTGGGTGTAAATCCCAAATACTGCACAAATCATTTTAAAGTAAATAGAAAACAAATAAATTTAAGTTTTGTGGTGGTCAAGTGCAAAATTGGGAGAGCTTGGGTTTTTTTCCGTCGTCCAAATTGAAATGACTGTGGAGGAAAATAAATACCAGGTTAGAAACAGAACAAATAAAAGAAATAAATAACCACCATGCAGCACTATAAGATTGGTGGCCTAAAGGCTGAGAAAATTAAAGGGAATTTGGCTGTAATAAAGGTACTGTATCATAGTGAAGTGTAATGCAATTGTAATGTTAAGTCCATTTTGTAGGAACAATAAAAAAGACCTTAAAAAGGTTTGTTTTTTTTTTTAAAAACCCTATCCCATGTGACATTGCAAGTAAACCATACAAATTTCTCATTCATAATAATTACTTTAAGCAAATCTACTTGACATGCACGCCAATAAATTCCCTATAGGTGTATATCAGTACGGAGTTAGGCCCTGTATTTCCTGGCAATCTGAACAGTTTGACAGTGCTTGTTTTTATGTTTTATTTGCATAGCTACTGCTTCTGAAGTAATTTATTCTAGGTGTCTGAGAATCTTTTTATTTTCCACGCTGAAGCTAGTCAAAATCTTGTCCAGAGATATTTCTCTGTACATAGCAAATAATTATGTTCCTGTAATGGTGATAAACAGTATTTCATGTGCATGTCTCATGAAAAGAACGCAGCAGCAAAGTATGAATAGCTTTAAAACTGTGCCTTTCCCATTATACGAGATACTGCATTATAAGATTATCCTGCTGAGTTATTAACAAAGGCTTTGGATGGTCATAAACATTTCACAGCTGCAAAGTACACTTTGCAAACTGGGTAATACTAACAGCCTTTTAGTCCGGAGTATTTATCATGGCTAAATGCAGTAAAAGTTGGCTTATTATCTCTGCGATTGCACTCCTGTGTGGCCAAGCTGCTCTGTGCACCAGCAAAGCCAGAGAGGCACACAGGAGGAAAAGCATCCCTGTGGTCAGGCCTTAAAGCAGCTGTGGCTGTTTCTTCTGGAGTCCTGGTGCGACAGCAGGTTATACAGCCTCGGTATTCAGATTCTTCACTGGCAAATGAAGGCATGGAGGCCTCGTGGCTCCATTTCTGGATGCCCGTGGCCCCCTGTGACTGCTGATGTCTAGCAGACCACAGTGCACAGAAGTTGTAAACCCCAGTTTTGGTCTCATTGTGATGGATTTACACTTCTTTTCTGCTGGGTGATCTGTAGCAGGAGATGAGGTGTCATTGTACTGAATATTCCACCTGATGAAGTGTTTTCAGTTAGGGAAGGTATTGACTTGACAATACAGTTAATGGGATTTTTTTACTGCTCAGCTTTCTTGTAGGTGTAGCCTGAATGGTCAAGTGTTAGTGACCACAAAATGCCTTCTCAGTGAAGGGTCATCACTGGTCCATGTGCAGCAATGATCATAGTCTGCACTTTCTAAAACATTGATTCATAATCTATCAGAATCTGGATGGATTAGCTGTTGCAGTAGAGAATAGAGGTGCACAAGTGGCTGCTGCTTCAGTCCTGGGCTGCGTGCTTCTGACTCTTCCATCCTGTCCTCTTTTGACTTTATACAATTTTATACTTAATGTATCCTGTGTGAACACTTCTTATCTGTCACTCTAGATACAAAGTACTTCACTGTGCTCATTCTGTCTTCAGACAGCTTTTGTGTTAATGGTGTATTTCAGGGGTGCCATTGATTCCTCAACCCTCTAAGATTTTGAAGAGCTTTAGAGCTTCATTTTTCTCTTTTTTTCCCAGCAGACTAAGGGGAGACCTCTGCACACTCCCCCTTAGACCACATGTTTGTTGTCTACTAGTGCTGTGGGCATCGGTGCTGCCTGTGCCCTGTGGGATGGAGGCTGGTGCTGGGGCAGCTGTCTGGGTACCCACTCCTGGGGAATTACCCCCTAAGGGCTAGTAAGCCTCCTCTGTGTCATTTCACTCTGTAGGGAGAGCTTGCCAGGACAGGACACAGTTCTCCCTTTGAGTGTGCTCCAGGAAGCATGTCCATCCTTTCCATTTTAGGAAATATGTGCACGTTTTCAAAGTGGAGATTTACCAGTGCACTGTAGACATGCTGGAATGACAGCACCTAAGAAGGTGAGGGATGAGGAAAAGAGGTCCTGGGGTTAAGTTTTATGTCCTTAGAAATTAGGAGGCAAAGTTAAACTTCAAAATGTGCAGTTGTGTTTGGTCTGCTGGAAAAAGGGTATATCAAGTGAAGTCAGAAGGGCAGTACTTAGTTTTATTTACTGGCATCCTTGTATATTATCTTAACCCCAAAGGGAAGGACTGTGTGGACAAGTAAAATGAATTGATTTCATTCTGAGAGTTATTTCCTCATTTAAGAGAAGAAGAAATCATGAATGATAGCTTGCTGTGCTCTGACCTGCCTTTTGACTGTAGTTTCATAGCTAAACAAAGAACTGTTCATCCAAAACACTCTGAACTGTCACTTTAGAAAACTTGAATAAGATTTATCCATCCCTAAATCCATGGAACAAAACAATAAAAGAAAGTGCTTTTCACTACTGCTTGTTAATGATGACCAAGACAGACAGGGATGACACTGCCTGTAAGGTTATGTGATTTGCACTGAAACCACTTGCAGAGACTCATTCATCTCGAAAGTGATAAATCTAAGTTTTTACTGTAATATTTAATTTGTGTCTTTATAATATGCAGCAGTTCTCTGGCCAGCTCAGGTTCTTTCTGTAGCCCCAGCTCTAAAACGTTTGCAGAATATGTTTCTGGGATTTGTAGGAATTAGTTCAGTAAAAGTGTATCTAATTTGTGGGTCCTTCTTAGTATGAGTAATGAAATAATTATTTCATTCTGCTCTTGCTGCACAAAGTAAAATACAGGTTAAGCAGAATAAATAGATTCTAATTGCTCTAATTTGCATGACCTGCAGATTATTGTGTTCTTCAATAGCAAGTTCGTCCCACAGTTATCCTGCTCTTACCTTCCATTTGCCTGATATCTATAAGCTGTAAAAACAGGTCTCTACAACTGTGGTTTTGGTTTTCTTTTGTGTGGGGTTGTTTGTTTGGGATTTTCTGTTCCTTTGAAACTTTTTATTGCTGCCAGAAAATAGGATAGGTTTGTTCTGATTCATCTCCTAGGTGTATTTTTGACTAAAAAACCCAAGGAGGTTGGGATTGCCTTCTTCTTACCCTTGTCTTGAGCTGATGGAAGGTACTTCTCCATTACTCAGCAAGTCAGACTGGCAAAAATAGAAGTTGGACTCTTCTGCTGTTATGAAGGGGGGAAAATGATTTGAAGATTAAGACATGACTTTGTAAGCACAAAGGCAGGGAGATACAAAGGTGAAATGATTC
Organism: Scytalopus superciliaris; assembly: GCA_013400415.1. NCBI lineage: Eukaryota > Metazoa > Chordata > Aves > Passeriformes > Rhinocryptidae > Scytalopus > Scytalopus superciliaris. The sequence goes on along the minus strand of VXBX01007989.1, from coordinate 688,547 downwards.
AGCTCTTGGTAAATTGAGGCTGTCTTTCCTGTTTCCCATGTCTGCCTTGTCAGTGTAAGACTGTTAGCTGGGTATTGGCAGATTTTTATATGATCCTGTATTTCATTCTCTTCACAGCAGTAAGTTACAATAACAACTGGTGTCAGTGGATACTGAGTTTGTATTGTGAAATCCTGACCTGCAGTGGGAGTCTTGTCTCAGGAAACAAATATTATCCCATTGTCTGCACTGTTGGTTACCCCATCCGTGTGTTCAGTCCTATTTTCAGTGTGACCCTTTGAGTTATATTGCTTTTTCTAGTTTTCTGTTTATTTGCTATTGACCCGAACTTGGCAATGGCCACGTAACATCACCGTTCTGTGCCTCAGTTTTCTCATGGGAAAATAAGGGAAGGGCTTGTTTTCCTCGAACAACAGTTTCGAAAAAGCTTCGTGGAAGAGTTTACTATTGCCGTTGTGTTTTACAGCCCTGCAAGGGTTGTCGCTGCGCTGTGAGTGATACGTTGCATTAGACTGATCAAAGTACAAATATTGCTGAGTCAATGTGTGTCTCCCATGTCACAAAAGACCTTTTGGACATAGATCTGATTCTTTTGAAGGAAGAGGAAAATAAAGCAGCAAAGCAGTGGATTGGTGACTGAGCTCAAAGTGTCTCTCAGCACTGTCTCTGCATTTTCAGACTGTGGGCTGGTAGCTTTCTGTGCAGGTTCACTGAGGAGTTTGGGTGGTCTGTCAGGTGGTACGTGTTGAAAATTGTCTTATTTCAGTGCTTAAATGCATCAGAAGATACAGTTGGGGAGAAGCTACTGTTCATCTCATGCAGCTGAGCACCTAGTTAGTGTGACTGTGCTCAGGAAGCAACAGCAAGGCAGATAATAAGATTTTATTCTTTTCTGTGTTTACAGAGGTTTTAATGAGTGGATTTTAACAGTAATATTAAAATTGTGTGTGTGTCTCCCTCCTGTATTTCTGAAGTGATGTGCTGTACAACCAAGCTTACCATTTTGATTATAAACTTCATAGCTGCAGTGGGCTGCCTCTATATGAGACTAAGCTGCTTTAAATTTTCAGTTTTCATGCTTATTACAGCTGGGGCAGTTGTGTATCAGCTGGTACCTGTATATTTTATCTCTGAACAAATGAATGTTGTGTGGATTTGTATCTGTCTCAAAGAGAGGTTTCTCTTTGAATAATAAATAAATAATAAACCAGAGAAAGGAACTAAAAAAGTCAGTCACAAGTGAACTTGTTAAAAATTGCTCAGAGAAGGTTTGAATATACCATATTAGAGGCCCAGAGCAAATACATAGTACCTGTCAGAGAAGACTTTAAACCAGCCTCAGAATGCTAAAATGGCTGAACTAGGATGTGAATGTCAATACAAAGTACTAAAGTTAAATCACAGTGACTCTAAACTAATATCATGCAGAAGGGCTAGCAAGAATGAAGAGAACCCCTTTTCAAATAAGTCAGGTCCAACAAATCTTAGTAAAGTCTGTGATATGTCTGAAACATGTTTTTGAGTGCTGAGTGAGTGCAAATTCATCTATCTTCATTAGGAAAGTAGCTGGTAGGATTCTTACTCCCACCTTTCCAGTGCATATCAGAAATTATCCTCATGAGCACAGGTAAAGAAGTCACAGAAAAACTGACAGACTAAATAGCAAGAAATCTTCACAACCCCATACTCTTCCTTCTAGTAAAGGTGATTGCCAAACTACCAGCTATGGTGTGTAACTGTGCTAAAAGGTGCCTCTGTATGAGACCACTGCTACTGCTGCCTGTTTCTGCTCTGCCATATAAACTCCTGGTGCCCTGTGATAGCAGCATCAGGGCAGTAGAGATGTTGATCTCAAGAGTGTTAGTCTTGTCTCCTGTTAAACAGTGATGTAAGGCCCTAAGCAGGTAAGCTCAATTTACTGTGTGGTGTTTTATATAACTAGACAGTTGGACTTGTTTCATGTGTTGTGTTTTCAAATCCTATTTGCTCTTTTGCCCTCAGAGACTTCTGTTATTATCGAAATGTTGAGACCAAATCTATTAATGCATTTACAGTTTTACCACCACCTCATCTTCTGTCACAGAAAACTATTATTATTATTACTGTGTAGGCTATTTTTGTGATTGTCATGTTTTCTTCCTGTGTTCAACAGTCTGGCCCACTGAGTTTTGGCAGCCTGTCTGCTCAGTCCAATATTACCCAGTCAAGTTTTCAAGTATGTAAAAGAGCTTGCTAAATACAGTTTGAATGTATAAATGTTCTTTTCTACCAGTTAACATAAAAACACTTGTAGTGTAGCCTGCAAAACCATTTAAATGTACAGTTACGCAGAAATACCTAACTGTGATGTTGAAGCATAAATATTTCAAAGTAAATCTAGTACTTAGTGCACAGTCCCATTCATATTACTATAACATATTTGGTATAGCAGTAAAGAATTGCTTTTTGAAGGTGTTTCAAGTTGTATATGTTTTCTTGCCTAGTCTTCAGTGTTTCCAGATCAGTATTATAATTAATATTTTACAGTAGACTAAAAAGGAACATTTCATTAAAATCTCAACATTAGCTACTGTGGGATAAAGGCTGATGAGAACTGTTTTATACCACTCCTCCATCACTGTAATTATTACTGTTTTCAGTGCGCTTACTTGTTTCCAACAGCGGCCTCATTGTATTCGATTGTGTCTAAGCATATCAAAAGGGTTTTCAGAGTTTATAATATGTACAGATGAATGTTAGAAACACTATGTGGTAGCATGATTAATATGATCCTGTCTTAATAATATAGTATTGGCTCCTTGTTACATAAACTGCAACTAGGTTTTGTCTATCAGCCTTTATGGTACTCAGCAGCAAAATTTTCATGCCACAGTAGCACAAGCCCTTCAGAAAGGACTGTGGTCCTGCAGGTCAAAGCATGATGGTAATTCTGCTCGTCTGTTCTGTGTTTGCCTGTGTCAGCTTCCAAATTCCCTTCATTGTTACGTCTGAATGGCATTTTTTTTTGCTGATTGTATCTGTGGCTTGCCCTTGCTTTTATTCCCTGCCACACACATTGCCCTGGCACTAGAAGTGACATTCCTCAATTTTAACTTTCTCACCCAAAGTGAATTTTTAAGAGTTGTCTCCATCCATATTGTATTTTTCATGTGAAGATATGCCCAGTTAATACTTACTGATGAAAAATGCATGGGAAGCCATTCTCTAAGTTTATTTATTAGTTTCTTGTAAGTGATAAAGATTAAAATATGCCTCCCTGTTTTGTAACAGGCTAGCACACTTCATCTCTTTTCCCTTTCAGAATGGAAATAATGTTATAATCTAATAGAAATAATTTGCAAAAATACTTATTTTAAAGGGGATAGGCATTTCATATTTTTTTCAGTGATTTATCAGTTTAGTCATAGAATCACAGTCCATGGCTAACACCCTGAGATAACAGCATCACTCACAGGCAGGTTGTCTGGGCTGCAGTTTAACTGTGTGTCAGGTGTGGAGGCCTCTGACTGGTTCCCTGAGCTGCCAAAAGTACCATTGCCCCCCTGGAGCTGGCTCTGTGCTGCTTCCAGCACATTGGGAACATTATCCACCTTCTGGCTCTCCTCTGTGGAGATTTAAATGGGGAATTGTTGTGGTCATCTGGATGTGACACTTGGGTCAGTGGAAGACTTTGACTACTGGGGCTTTCAAATATCCTTCTCCCTTTTTCAGGTGAACTGAGAGTGGATGGTATCATATAACAGAAAAGCTAATGATGAAAGTCTCTTTTGCTAATTCTGGATTGCACTGTATGTTTTAAAGCCATTGTGCTCTCTTATTAATCTCTGTTGATTTCAGAGGGTGTTTTCATTCTGAAATGGGCACCTGTGGAAAAGCATGGATCTGTAGCATAACCTGCTGTCGTTGTCTGGGCTTATTTCCCTGTGGGCACAGAGAATGCATATAGAAGGAAAAAAATTTAAAAAGGTGAGAGATCTGTATAACAAAGTGCTTGCGCACATTCATAATCTCTCTGTCCCTTTTCACTTGGCTTTTCTCTTGGTAACATAGCAGCGTGCAGAAGGTGTTACTTAAATAATCTTTTCCAGATCCTATACAGAATCTACCACATGAAAGTTCTGTAAATCTGTGAATGATGAATGCAAGGGTAGACAAGTAGCAAAAAGCAGAGAGTATCAGTCTGAGGACAGCTGGGCACATAGAAGGCTGGTATTGTGACTGTGGTTCTGAGGAGGAAAGAGAGGACTGAAGTCAGTGTGTGTTTAGAGAGGACCTGTAGGGGAGATGCTCAAGCAGGACTGTGCAGAAGCAAGTACAATTCACAATAGGGTGTGATAGGTGTACAGAAGGTGAGTAGTGCGTAGTAAGTTGCAGTGTTTCAAGCAAGGACTGCAATGATTTTCACTTCTGCTTTGTGGCAAATAATGGTATTTCTAATTTGTCTGTTTTGTTTCCCTTCACTAAAGTTTCCTTTTTTTTCCTGACTCATATCTTCTTGCTGTTGCAACTTGTGTACTTCAAATTTCCTGCCACTTGAATACTTTTTATGCTAACTTATTTCTTTACTTCCTTGAAAAGAATTGTTTTCCTAGTTCTCTATCCATGTTTTGAGCCTATAAAGAATGTATTATGCATATTTTGAAATAACTGTATAATATTTATGGACAGAGTAGAACTTGCACTTCTATAATACAACTGTGTAACTCAAATAAAGAGCAAATACAGTGCTCAGAAAACTCTGGATAAAAACATCTCCAAATAATCTGTATTGCTTGTACTAAATTATCCATCAAGAGTGTGTACTCATGCACAGTGCTTAGCTGGATTGATTGCATGCTGTGTGTTCACTCATGGAAGAAAAAATCAGGAAGATTGCTGCTTGCTATAGATTTTCCTAATTTTCTGATGAATAATATTAAATAATGCTCATGCTAATTTTTTCCCATCTATATGAAAAGAGGACAACCAGGGGATCAGACCCAGCCTGGGTTAGTGAAAGGCAGGTCCTGCTGGGACAGCCTGATGTCCTTCTATGACAGTGTGACCCACTAAATGAATGTGGGGAAGGCTGTGGATGTTATCCACCTGGATTTCATTAAAGACTTTGACACAGTTTCCCCCAGAATTTTCCTGGAGAAACTGGCTGCTCATGGACATTGGACAAGGGCACTCTTTGTTGGGCTAGAACTGCCTGGCTGGCTGGGCCAGAGAGCAGTGGGGAATGCAGTTCCATCCATCTGTCTGGCACCTGGACACAGCAGTGTTCCCCTGGGCTCGGTGTTTGGGCCAGTCCCGTTCAGTGTCTTTACTGCTGATCTGGCTGACGGGATCATGTGCACGCTCAGTCTGCAGCTGACACCAGGTTGGGTGGGAGTGTTGATCTGTTAGGGGTAGGAATGCTCTGCAGAGGGGTCAGGACAGACTGGACAGGTGGGCTGAGGTCAATTGTGTGAGATTCAATAAAGCCGAGTGCTGGGTCCTTCCCTTGGACCTCAACAGCTCCATGCAGGGCTACAGGCTGGGGGAAGAGTGGCTGGGAAGTGGTGGGAAAGGCCCTGGGGGTGCTGGTCAGCAGTGGGTGAACATGAGCACAGGTGTGCCCAGGTGGGCAAGACCAGTGGTACCTGCTTTGTCACCATCCCTGAAGGTATCTAAAGTGTGGCACTTAGGGATATGGGTAAGTGGTGGACTTGGCAGTGTGGGCTTAATCTTTGGACTCAATGATATTAAAGGTATTTTCCAGCCTAATGCATTCTATGATTCCATATGTCTCTTGTGCTGGCATCCAGATTTGGGAACTGGGACTGCCAGCTGCTGTATGAGCAACTGGTGTCCCCTCCCTTGCACTGTATGGCTTGGAGCATTCCTGTGATTGCACCGAGACCCAGAGAAGGATCTGTTTGCTATTCTGTGTTGCAAGAGGCAGACCAGAGAGATTTAAATCGGACTTTTACCTCCTTAGATGTTGGTACATGAGTGTTTGAACCCGGAGTTCTGACTTTGGTGTAACAATGTGACACAAACGTATTCACAAAGCTCTTTCTGTGAAATTATTTGCAATTGAAATATGTGTATGCATGTTGAGGTGTTGTCTTTGTTCAGTGTTTGTTCTGTGTCTGGCTACAAGCTCGTTGAGAGAAATGAGAAATGACTGTATAGAAAGACATGCTTTGAACTTCATCTCCCGTCTCTGTGATCATCACTAGGGGTAGCTGTTCTTCGGCATTCCTATTACTGAGAGTTACCTAAATCTCTGTGTGAATCTGCAAGAAACTGTGAGCTAACGTGACACAGATAACAGGCATCACTGCACTTCTAGGGCCATGTCACGTGGGATGTATATTAGAGAGACACTAAGTGGTGACAAGGTGTAGTTTTCAAAAGCTTTTGTCTTACCCAGGTTTTATTTAGGGTATAAAGAATAAGAGGGACAGAATCTAAACATAATATTGTAGCAGAATTTGAAAATGTTTACAGCTTTTATATTGTTAAACTACAAGTGGGACGTAGATATGTTTTTTAGCATAGCGTTTTGTAGTCTGCAGGCAGGAAATGTATTTTACAACCCCACTGATCTTGATTTGCAGTTGAATCAAGTTGTTGTCATTGAGCCTTAGTTGAATGGGGGTCTGCAGTTAGCAAAACAAAGTAAAAAGAGGTATTAAGTTTGTTCTGGCATATGTCCAAAAACTGAAGAGATTTCTGGATTGTGTTAGAAAGGGGGTGAGTGATCCAAAAATGTGTGGAGGTTAAATCCTTCATGAGGTCACAGATGGTAGTTAGCATCCTTTGTAGGAACCACAGCTTTCAGAGCTTCAGTCCGAGTCTTCTGGACTGGCTTCCGTGTCTTTGCAGTACAGGTTCTAATGAGGGGTATTAATTTAGAAACATTTTTCAGTTTAGCAACATTTCCTATTAATTTAAATTCCAAGAGTGGTACCAATGCTGTTTGTACTCTAAATAAATGCACGTTGTGCATACATATAATTTATAGTGTTTTCTGGCTTATTAATCAGTGCATTTTGTCTCATTTAAACCTGGGTTAAAAGTTGGACCAGTCTTTTCTTACAGTGCTTTGCCTGTTTTAACAGCGTGTATCAATACGCAGCAAGGAGCATGACCCCTATTTTGTGAAAGGTGTGGTGTAGTTTGTGAGAGTCAGAGGATGCTAATTGCTAGAGATGACTAACTCTTGCTAACTACAGAGAACGTAGTAGTAGAAATGCATTTGTAACAGAGGTTTTGTTACTTGAACTTTAGTTTCTCTTTCAAAAGATTGGAGAGAAGTTGCTGGATAAAGCCCTGCTTTGCCATTCCAAATTGCTGCCTAGTAACTCAACAAGTAAACCTGTTGAAAATGACAGCTGTTGTTTCCAGAGCTCCTTGTGTTAGTCTTTGCAAGATGCCATGCTGTCATCGGGCTTGTTCGTGCTCAACTCTCCATTTTCCATTGCTAAACTCATTCCAAAGGTCAGAAGCTGTTCATTTTCTGACAGCCACAGAGTTGGTCAGTACCTTCATTTTATGGCAGTGTCTCTTCATATCAGGCTTGAAATGAATGAAGAACCAGCTTCAAGTGACAATGTCTGATTAGCACTTTAGAAGTTCAGGGATGGCAGAGCTGCATGGAATAACCTCAAGAATTTAAAGTTAGCAAGAACTGGCCATTCTTGTCATTCTCTGCCCTATGTTGAATGTTCATTGATGCTGAAATTGTTTTTTGTTTCTTCACTGATTTCCATCATATATCATTTAGAGCCCCTGAGTATACCACTCTTTGGTATTCAATTATATATGAAAATGAAAGCAAAATGTTGTTTGGGCTACTTAGACGCTTGTTCTTATTTTCTTTTTTTAGCTTTATCAGCAAAGTTGCCTACAGTGTATTTAGGTTTACCAGCTCCTTCAACTAATGCATTGAACCTTTCAGTTTTGTTGCCTTGGTTTTATTTAGGCTCAGGTTTTATCTTGTATTTATCTTTCAAAATTATATTGGATGCCATTAGACAGGATGGTTTTTTAGTGGATGAAATGTTAGAAGCATAGCACTTATTTGTGTGTTGCACTTCTCACTAACAAACTACTACTAGAACTTTTCATAATGCTCAATTAAAATTGCAGCATTTTTGGTAAATACCATACTTAATATATATTGGGATAAGTGGTTATTTTGTATATCAGGGGAACTTTGTTTTGCATGAGGAATAAGTGGCTATTATTGTGTATTTTGTTTAGCCTATTTGATATGCCCTGTGCACATGATTTCTGTCTTTTTGGCCACTTACTGCAAAAACAGCAACGAAGCAGACATAGCTGTAAGTATCTCTTTTTGAGCTTTTGTAGAGAGTGTATGTACTTGTATATTCTAAACAAAACCTGCACTTAATGTTTTTGCAAGCACTACAACTTCCTCCCCTCTTGAAATTTCTTGAAACATGGATAAGGATACCCAGAGGCCCCAAGTACACTTTGCCGTACATTGTTAGGGACTTGCAGAGCACTGCTGTTGTGCTGCTTAAGGTAGATTTAACTGGCATGTTTTGGAAGCTGTTATGTCCCAGTCCCTATAGCCTCTGTCTTCAGTTTTGCTTAAAATCTCACTAACTAAAGAAAGAGAATTTTATTTTTTTTCCTGTGCTTGGAAATGCCATGGGATTACCATAATGATTTAATGAAAGCACTCTTATGTTGGACATCTCTCAGCTTTTGGATTTGGACTTGGCAAGTGTGGAATATGTGAAGTGATCCTGTCTGACTACATAATTTACAACACAAAGGTACTTTTTCTTTTTTCTTAGAATGGGTTCTCAGGGAACTATAAATCAGACAGTGCTCCTGTGGCTTTCTCTGCATTTTTCTCTTGACTGCTCAGTGGGGACAAGCAGTTGCCCTGAGAGGTTTGATGGGATTCCCCCAAAACCAGACCATCTTTCAGTTGGCACCTGTTCTGCGAACACAGGCTTAATGTCTTTAGGCAAGGAGAAGTACTGGGCAGGGATCATGGCATATCCATTTATTGCCATCCTCTGATGTCTGTGGTTCTCCATGGCTTTGTGTAACTGCCAGAGTTTCACTGGGTGGTTCAGGTCTTTCTGAGCTTGGATTAGCAGGACGATCATCTGGAAGCATGTAGGCTCTTCTCATCCAAGTTCCTGTGCTCAGCACGGCTGAATGATGCACGAAGGAGGAGCCTCCAGCTTTGCCCCTCTAATGTCTGAGTGTTTTGTGTGGTTTTTTCAGATCTGTCAATGTGTGCCTGTGTGGCACTTAGGTGTTAGTTCCCATCTGAGGTTTCCTGAGTGTAGCAGAAATGTCCATTATATTTAATTTGCTGCTGTTATGCATGAGTGTAGAAGCGAATCGGTAATCTTAAAAAAAAAAAAAAGCATGAGCCTGAGTCTGATAGTCTTGAGCAAGCAAAACTAAGCCCTAGTTCTCCAAACTCATTTCAGTTCCAAGTATCCTTCTTACTTGTGCCTTGTGAGTAGGAAACAACTGTTCTCTAATTTACCATTTAATTTCATTTTTGTAATTACAGAGGAGACCCTGGCTGGAATATTTACTTGACCTTTTCTCTTAGTTTTCCCATTTTCTTTTTTTTTTTTTTCTTCATGATTTTGATTTTGTTTCTATTAACATTGTTTGCAGACACACTGTCCCATGAGCTTTGTGCTTTACAGAATATGGTTTACTACAGCATCCATTTTCTCTTATGCTATCAGCACAGTCTGACATACAGCCTTTTCATGTGCAATTGCACTTATGTTTGCCTGGATCCTATTAATGTGGTTTTGTTCAATTATTATTTTTACTTGCTTGTAATTTATAATATTGTTATGTGACTGTAGAGGTGTTTTGTCTACATGGAAACACATTAGTTAAAAATGAACATACGGCACCCTTGAATATCCCTGGAAAAAAGACTTCTAAATGTAAACTCTCAGAGTGAAAATTTTAGTAGTTTAATAAAGGAAATATACAGAAAAGAATTGTTTTTAGGCAGTGTTTGTTGTAGAAGTCTGCAAGTGTAGCACCCTGAAGGGCATTTTGAGTAATTTTATTTACATACGAAAGATGATGCCAAATTAAAGCTATAGTTTCAACACTGAGTCTTTTAATATGTTTTATACTTCTGTAAACAGTTGATATTTCAACTGATTCCACATTCCCTCCCCCCCCC
>VXBX01007989.1:603903-678318 GCA_013400415.1 Scytalopus superciliaris | reverse complement strand
GCAGATACACAATTTTGTTTGTGATTTTAGAATACGGATGTCAGGATATTTTTTGATGCAACAAGAGTGGAGCGGGAGGGATTACACAAGAGCTTACATTCTGCCATACTGTTCAGAGTATGATAGCCAGTATTTTATTCATGGAAGTCTGAAGTTAGATAAATATATCTAATCACATTATCTTCATTCTCAGAATCTTACAGTTTTATTATTTGCTAAACTTTTTTTCCATTCCCTTATTAACAATATTTTCCAAGGTATCTCTGAGTATTTATTTTTCAAATTAATATAAAATTTGCTTTTTTTTTTTGTTTTGCCATGCTTAAATATGGCTCTTGAATATGGTAAATTGAGAGCTTTGTGCAATTGCTGTTTTTAGCCTTCCATCAGATAGGCCTGTAGTCTTGGCAGTTCTTTCAGTCCAAAGATGGTTTATAAAGTCAACTAGGCACAGTCTGAAATATTTATCTGTATTTATATTTGCATATGTGTGATTATTGCCACATATTTGAATAGTATATCTGTGTGTGTTATGAAATACACAGATACGTAGTTAGTAGCAACAAATGCTACAGCATCTTGGAAGCATCAGGAGCTGATGTGGCTTTTGGCTTCCCTCAGTAATTGCATGAGAAGCCTCAAAACTATCTGCCAGCTAATAAATGAAAATGTAAGTGGCTCCAGCTGTTAGAACAAGTAAAGCACTTCCAAAGAATGAAAAAGACTTCCTTGGCAGTAAACTGTGCTTTGAAGTTTGCAGTCTGGATGGATGTTTGACTCTAACCTGCCTTTCCTTATTCTTATTTATGCATCCCTTGTGTGGCTGAGGGTTGACTGAACTAGTGGCATGTACTGTGACCTAAACACACTGTCCTGAGGAACAAGAAGGGAGATCCAGCAGCAAACTCCCTGTAGTTTTATTAACGACACAATTCAAATCTCATGTAGTGGAGTGTAGAATGTGCCCACTTTTAGAGTATGCAAACAGCAGATCTTTTAAAGACCCCAATTACAGGTAATTATAACACAATCTCAATATTTCTTTAATATAAATGCATGTTATATGTATTTATATTACAATGCAAACTATACATTAGTTTTCATGTACGTTACAAATAGTGAAGGATATTTACAAAGATCCTACTTAGCCTTTTGCTTTTAATCTTGACTTTTGGTATTTTTTAATGTTCTTTAAACTTCACATATGATTCAGTAGCACACATTTATAGCAAGAATGGGTTGCTCATTAGATTTCAGTCAAGTACTTAATTTATTCCATTGAAAGTGAAGGAATTAGTATAAACTATAAAGGAAAAAGGTCTTGGAGTTGTATAATATTTTTACTTTACTCAACATAATTTCTAGGTATTTTCTACTGATTCTGTTCTAGGTGGATACTTTTCCTTTCCTTTTTTGATGTATTCTTCCATGAAGCTGATGACAAGTGCAGGCAAATTTACGTTAATTTATAATGCAACAGTTCTTTGGCTAATTAGAGGTAAATAATTAAATAATGAAACATGAAACTTGAAAATTTGGACAAAAATTATCTACAGTGTTTAAGGTAAAAGTCCTACAGGAAAGGATCTTCCAACATGAAGTATGATGGCTTTGTTGGAATGACAAAAATGTTGTGTTCTGAGTTGGAACTTTTCTGCAGGTGTATTTGTCTTTTTCTGTGTAAAAACAAGGAGGGCAAAGCCACAGAGAGTGTCTGTGCAGAGCTGCAGAGGAGTATGCCCTGCACAGCAGACTTCCTTGAGCCCGGGCAGGATTCTGCAGATCCCTGTAGTTTCAGTTTGTCTGCCCTGCACACGATCACATTCAGCCCCCCTTGTTCCGTTTGTTACCTGCTACTTTTAACAAATTGGGTTCTTTCTCTCGTGTAGCACAGAAACCCAGGGTCTTCACACTTGTGCTGAGAGTATAATCCAGGAGCCCCAGTAATGCACCGATTTCTCACTGTCCAAATCAGTCTGCTAAATAAATGGCTATGCAATGGCCTCTTTTCTGGCAGTTGTCAGTGTAAAAGGATCATTCAAGTGCTCTTTTACAATCTCTTTCATCTTTGTTCCTCCCATAAATGCTAACAGCAGAAACTACCTGAAGTACAATAGATCTTATCTAGTTAAGAATAATGATTTTTTTTTTTCCTAAATAAACATTCGGGTGTTTGAAACATTTAGTCATGAGCTTCTAGGAATAACACCTTGGAGCCATCTCATCTCATTGTGTTGCTACAAATAGTGGTATGTTTTATTCTGAAGTGACTGAATTCACATGGCGAAGTGACTGCATCAACCATTATTTGCTCTGAGAATCCCCAAAGCATCTTATGTTGCTCTCTCTTACTTGAAGTCCTCTAGACAAGAGTCTCATAGACAAGACAGGAATTCATACAGTCTGGATTTGTAAACTTGAGAATTTACCTTAGTACTCTCCCTAAAAGCTGGATTTTCATTCCCTGCATGTGCTTAAGTGACTCCCAGGCTCCAAGATTCCCATACTACATCACAGTGCGGTATTAAATTAAATTAATTACTCTGGATTAGAAAGGGATTAACTAATACAATTAATACATAATTAAATGGAATTACATGTTTTATCTGATTGAGGTTTCAGCATTTAACTTTTATTTAAAACACAGTTCTGAACAGAGCCAAACCCACAACTTGTATGTTATTTGAAATGATCAGCCTTTGCCTGGTTTAGAGCTGAAATCTGGCAAGTAGCTGTTTTCATAAGGTTTCTGTGTGTAGGCTGACTTCTGTCATGGATTTATCTCAGGCAGCTTCCTTCAAATCATTCCACAGAAATGTTATGGAGTGTAAGTTATGTGTGTGTGAAAACAAATGTGTTTTTAGAACAATTGCAAATGTGAATTCCTTTGTCAATATAGGCATAGCTGCAATCTCAGATCAAGGGAATCAGGGAGATGAACCTTCTTTACCCATCCAGTGTGACACAGAACTATGCTTTGTTTTCTGTTAAAGGAAGTATCACAGCTTGTCTGTTCTATAAGAGATCATGGATAGTATCAGAGATTTTCTCAGAATAACAAGTGTGTTAACACAGCAAACTTCATAAAGGAAAAAAGAAATCACCTTCTTAGTTTTAATGTTCTACCTTCCTTACCCTCTTTATGTACTCCTTGATGTAGTGGAAATATAAGGAGAAAGTGTGATGTTATTGTATGGTATGGAGTGGCTAAGAGGACTTGAAAGATCTTTTCTATTTTAGAAATATATTTGTAATAACTATATATATATAATATCTATATATATATTTAATGCAGTTTGATTTAAATGTTATGCTCTTCTTAAGTCTATTGGAATCTACATATATAGTACATTGTGCATTAAAATAGCACATCTAAAACCACAGCAAGATTGGTTTTGTTTTCTTGAAAAATGCAGGAAGTACCTTTTCTGTGCTGGAGAAATAGCACTTTGGAACCTGTAGTAACTCAGTCTGTCCCCAGGTATGGCACAACTTGAGCAGCTTACTGCTGGACATTTTTCCCTATTTATGGCTGCTGTTTAAGACCATAACTTTTTGATTTAGAGTACAGCTAAGACTTTTAAACAATCTGGATGAGAAGGACTGTCTCAGCAACTCCACTATATTTTATTTTGAATTTTCTTCTGCCTCTGTCCCCTTCCTCCCTCTCACAGCAGCACATAATCTTGAAGCAATTTATATGATAGTTCATCATGGGAAAGTCTTAGGCTGCTGCTGTAGGATGAGATTTTCTCCAACTAATTTTCTATTTTCCTGCCATAAAAGTGCCAGAACACTTTGGTGAAAGGTAGATGGATATTCAATTAAAAACTTCTGTACTAGGAACTTAGGAAATTGTGACTTAGTCAAGAGCAGATTAAGCTCAAGTCTGGTTCTTGCTCTCAGTTCCATAGCATGGATATCTGGTTATGTTTGCCTTTGCTTCCTGCATCATCTGTGACTGTCAGTAACAGCTGATTAAAAGAAATGTGTCATCTTTTTTACTCCCTTCTGATTCCTCCAATAGGCTTAAAGTTACAATACAAACCAAAATCAAGTACCACTGGCCTTTAAGGTTTCTCTGTCAAGTGCTAAGACTGACATATTTCAAATACGAAATGCTTATGGCCTTTGGTTCTTGCATTAAAAGTAGTGAGTGACGGTTATATTTGCTTTGCAACAGACCAGTTATGACACGTTCACTTCGTGGGACACTTTTTCTCCAAAAAAGTATTAGAAAAATATGGATGTTTTTTAGGATCACCTTGGAATCATGCTGAACTTTTCTAATATTCCCAGTGTGAAAAAGTAGGAAAAAAATTATATAGTGAGATATTTGTCTTACGTATCAGAAAGAAACAATAACAGTTGAAAACAGTACAGGTTTTCTCCTTCGTTTCTTTGACTGGATCACAGTCATTTCCAAGAGAATTTCATATCCCAGAGATCCAACTCTGTCCTTTGAGACAGCCTGGCCACCCTCCCCAACTTCAGTTGACTGACAGCACTGTTTTGGAGACTGGATTAAATTGTGCAATATTGTGCATATTACAGCAGCATAATTTTTTTCTGAGATTTTTGGATTAAATAGGATCTGAAAATTTCAGTGTTTTTTTAAATAAAGGGTTATGCATTCTCAATATTTGTTTGTGGGTTTTTTTAGGCTGTTTTATGCATGCTTATTTAGAATTAAATTTGGTCTGTTGTATTACAAGCTACAGGTAACTGAATGCTAAGACAGTTTTAGTGGGAGGCTTTAAATTCAAGGCTTTTCCTGCATATTGATTAGGAAAGGGTAATTCACACAGTGAGGAGAGCCCTCAGTACTCCAACTGATACCAATAGAGGTTGAGGTAATTAATTTCTTCTGAGGTACCTCACCTCTCACTGCATTAGATTCACAGGGAACATTCCATGATGACTTGAAGAGGAAAAAAATGACAATCTCATAGTGAAGCTGTTAAGGAAAAAAAAATAATCTATATAAAATGACAAACAGTTCCACATGAAGGAATCTTTATTTGCTCAGTGTGCATATGATTTTCCATGCCCTTGTAGGGTTTGGTTCCTCACCTTCCCCTTTTAGTATTTAAAATACACTTCAGTGTTTATCACAGAAATATGTTTTCTTGAGTCAGGTGTCTTTAAGAAAATGCACAAGGGTGGGTGTATTAGAGGAGGGGATCTGCATCACTGAGTGAATACAGTAATTTTCAACTGGAAGTGCTGGTGGGTTATTCATTCTTTCTGTTTCATATATGAAAAAAGAAAGATAATAAATACATTTCTAAGTTAATTTCCCATTGCAAACCTTTGACGCACAGTAAAAATAGGCTTTGAAATGCTGCATGGAAAGGCCTGGGACCTTTTCCTTTTTCAAAAGAATTTTTGTCCTTTAAACTGTCAGAAATGTTAAGTTCTGCCTGCGTCAGAGGAGGTCTTGAATAAGTGTTCACTTAAGAACTTTCTCAGACAGAAGTTAGTAAGGTGACAGTGCTGTGAAGTCCTGTTCGTGTAATTGCTCATGCACCTACAGAGTCATGTGTTTTAGTGAGGTTATTTGCACTCAAAATGTTGTTCCTATCCATGTCCAGGATGGGGAATAAAGAGGTCTTTAAAAAAGTTGCTTTGAAAGCAGTAGACATAGTTGAAAACTAGAACTGTAAACAATTGTCTTCCTTTTGTGTTCAAACCTGACATGAACTTGTGCACCGAGTTCTACAGGTTTGGAGATCATCATTTCAGTTTATTTAACTAGACATGTGACCTTTAATGAGTGATTTTGTTTTTAACTTGAACATTGCACTTTGAGGAGCAAACTGGAAATTTGATGGGTAAAATAATATTTACATGAATTCTGTATTTATGGGGCAAATGTTCCAAATTGGTCCAAGGAAATACAAAGAAGTTCTGTCCCAAACTGGGCAGTTCTCACAGGTGTTTCAGAGCCAAACATTAATCTTGGATTTTTTTCACTCTGTGTGACCTTCAAGATGGCAAATCCTTTGTCTCCTCCCAGCAAAGAATGTAAGAAGTGATATTAGTTTTACTTAGGTACTGATGGCTGAAGTGCTGTTTTAGTAGTTCTGGCAGAAAGAAACCAACTGTAATCCAGGTGACCAACCTCTTGACCCTTCTCTGTTAGTTCATATATTTTAATATAAATGAAGACTGCAACAGGTTTGAGCTGGACCTTTCCTTATAAAGGCGTATGGGCTCTTTTAGTTCTTTTTTTGTTTGTTTGTTTGATGCAGGTGCTTGCAGATGTGTTCAGTTTGTTGAACTGAGTTTGAAAGGTTAGGGTTTCTCTGAGCTAGGTATGAAAAAAAGATGTTGTTGTCTTTGCACAGCAAATTTAGGTGTGGAAGTTTCCCAAGTAATGACCAAGTTGTTTCAACATACAAAATAAATTCTGAAGCTGCTTTTTATACAGGTTTTTTTTTTTTTCCATGTTACAGTTTTCTTTAGAATTCACAATGACTTTATAATTCAAAAGAAGAACCATTTATAAGTTCCATATACAAAAATGGTAAATGCTATATTGTAAGAACGGGCATAAAATGATTGATATCTCTGTAGAGGCTCTGACTTTGCTTTTATGTCTGAAGTTGTATGACAGCTCATTTAATTTCTTAAGGTTTTGGGTTTTTTTAATCAAGGTACAGTCTACAGAACCCTATAGTTACAGGGCACAGGATAGAGTACAGGATTATTGTCAGTCAACACATAGCCTGAAATGATCAGTCACTTAATTAGAGCTCTGACATTTATTAACTTATGGTATATTGATTAGTGCTTACCCTTTAGCTTGACTTTTAAAAAAAGTGTTTCCATAGAGAACTGATTTCAGTAAATGTGCTGGTCTTTTTTAAAATACAATTGTCATTGGATAAATGGAACTAAATCAAAATATGTTTATCACAGGATCGTGGTACAGCTGCTGGAGACAATTGACAGAAGGCGGGTTTAGATTAGATGTCAGGAAGGAATCCTTCCCTATGGGGCTGGGCCAGCCCTGGCACAGGTTGGGCAGAGAAGCTGTGGCTGTGCCATCCCTGAGAGTGTCCAAGGCCAGGTTGGACGGGGCTTGGAACAGCCTGGGATAGTGGAAGGTGTCCCTGCCCATGATGGATGAGATTATCTTTAAGTCCCTTCCAACCCAAAGTATTGTATGATTCTGTGATAAACAAGGAAAGTCATGCTAGTGGCTTGGATTTCTTTTTTCTATTCATTCTTCCCAAGATTGTGCTATGAGTATTTGGGAACAGATATATCCCAGAAAACAAAGCATGTGCTTGGTTTCTGGCAGTAGGTCTTTAAGTATGGAAAATTTTAAGTTTATAGCTAAAACTCCAGTTGTTCTGGAATACAGATTTCTGGAGGTATCTGTTCTCATCGTGGAAGTGTTCCTTTTTACTCCACAACATGGAGGGGCTAGAGACTACGGATGTGGTTTTGAACATGTATGCTTGGTTTTGAAAAAGAATTATTTTACATTTGAAATCCCAATTCCTGCTTCTGTTGGTTATGTCCAAAATACCCAGGGTGCTTCATGAAGGCCTATTACAATTTACTTTTAAAAGATTGTGGGTTTGGATTTTTTTTTTTTTTTAAATATGAGTATTTTGAGCATGTATTTACAAGACAAAGCTTCAACCTACCAAACTATTTCGTTCTTCGCACTCTCTGTATCGAGTAGAGGCTCAGGACCTTCAGAGGTGATGTAAAAGTGATTTCTCTGATGACTATAAGGGAACCTTAAGGAGTGCAGTCGTGCAAGGTTTAAGTAAACCCTTGTGAGTACTTCATCAGCAGTACATACCCAAAAAAACTGGCTCCATTTCACTTGTTTATTTTAGTCCTGCTAATGAGAGTACTTCGGTTCTGTGTTGTAACTGAATTCTGGATTATGGCTAAAATGGGAGCGTTCATTGACTGATGTAATGAATACTAATGTTTAATACTTATGGCTGATTGTATCCTTTTATATATATATCCTTTTTTAATATAATTGTTTATAAATGTAGCTCCTGTCTATTAGCCTCAGTACTAGAACAGATTAGATAATCACTTAAGTAGTCCTGCCCAAATCATCTTTATAATCTACTGATCAATACAACTGTCAGGTAAAGATTTGTAGCACTTCAGGAGTATAAACAGGTGAGATTAAAAACCTTATCAAGTACCTGTATTCCTTTGTTTCAGCTATCTATTCAACTCAACAAAGTCTGAAGGCTGTAGCATTACTGCAGTCTTTGTTAGCACTGTTACCTGTTGGCAGGTACCCCCCCAAGATTTCACAGGAGACACGTTCCTGAGTTCTCCGAGGCTGTGTAGCTGATGCAAATGTATTCGCTTGTGTCTGAATACCTTGGAGAGCAGAAGGATCTGTGATGCCTGTGGAGGTCACAATCCCCTGCTGATACAAAGGAACTCCTTTAAAAACAGTGGGGAGATAGTCCTGTGTTTTGGTTGGGAATCTGCCCTTAGATATGGATTGTTTCAAATGAAAATTCAATAGGAGAGATTTTCTGCACATGTGGTTTTTGAGTCATTTGACTAATGTTGTTTGCCAGTGTGTGCGAAATAGATAGGCCTGTATTATTGGCAATGCCCAGCATTTGTCTTCAGGCTATCCAGTGTTAATTAAAAATACTTATTCTCACTTAGTGGAGTATTAATAACAGTGTGACTTAGTGCTTGTAAAATGTTTCAGATTTTAAAAATGCATTGAAACAGGAGCCGGATATTGCTTTTAGGGTCTTCACAAGGAAACCATATAGCTGCTGTTACATGTATTTTACAGAAAATGTATTTTACAGAAAAAAAAAAAAAAAAGAACAAACAGTAGGTGAATGGAGGAACACTGAAAGGAGAGAGAGAGCCTGATTTTCAAAATCCAGGCCCAGAATAATGTCCTTTACTTTCCTACCCCTGTCCCTCATTCAGTCACCCTGTACAAGACGGAATTCTTTCAGGGTAGGCTTCTTTGTTTTGAAGTACAGCAGTCACAAGAAGAATGTTAATTGACAAGCAGATGCAAAGTATTGTAAATATGACATGTGATCTCTGTCACTGTAGAGTGGAACACTGTAGAGGTGTTCAGATCACCTTTAGTTTCACTATGCCATCATTTTAATAGATATTTCTAAAATACGAAATCTAGTCTTTTTCAGTGGCTAAAAAGTGAAATCATTTAGTGTAGATTTTGAATTGCAATGGTTGTGTACAGGTCTGAGGTGGAAGTCTGCAGAGGAATAAAGATTTGAAGGAGTAATTCAGCATCCAAAGGTACTTGGGACCCATGGGTGTTTGGAGAGCACGCCGCGAGGCTGTTGATGTATGTGTGTTCCCACAGGAGACTCTCTAGTCAGGTGCCCACTGAATTGAAAAGATTGTACACGATTTTAAATTCTAAAGTCTTTATAAGAAGGATTTATCCAACCAGCAGTGTGGGGTTTTTGATGTTTAAATTTCTTAAAGAACAATGACAGCCTACAGTTCTGAGGTTACCTTCATTCTGGACTTGTCCACATTTCACAGCCTGAAGCTGCATTTTACAGTGTATTTAGTTCTTGGGGAGAACCCAGGTTGAAGAATAACTGAGGTTATAGTTAGATTTGCTTTCTAAACATTGACTGTTGACAATTATGTTAAGAATTTGCAAATAAAGTATTTTTCCCCGTGTTTGTTGTTCAATATATGCCACTCGTTGACTGAGGTTATTTCATATGAGCTGCTTCAAAGGTTTAAGTTTGCTTAGAACCAGTTGTATCATTAGTTGCCACCTTTGAAGTTACAGATTACTAGAGAACTTCAACAAAATCCCAGTATTTGACATTGATTCTTTGTAGAAAATAGCCTCTAAATATGAAGCTTTCAATGGATCTTTGTAGTGTGAAAATGCATAGGCATGAGCTGAGTTGTACCCACAGTGCTTTTCCTGACCCTGTTTACCTGGCAGTTTTGAAGGGGTCAGTTTTGTTGTCAAGTTTGACAACAGCTTGCAAAACACAGAGGAGTCATTATTTACTCTGGTTCCTGTGCAAGCTTTGATGTGAGAACTGAGTGCATTGCTGTGAAACAGAAAGTGAGTATCCACCTTTAGGGATTCCTTGAAGGTTTTTAAGGTCAAGTTCAGACCTTTCTCCAAGACCTGTTTTTGATCATCTGTTCCCTGCAAAGACTGTAAGCCATTTCAGAAATAGAAAATCATAGGAGAATTTCTAAGTCCTCCTGAACAGAGAAGCCCAATTTTTAAAGTAATTGTTCCTTTCAGACTAATAATGTCAAGGCATTCACTGTACTACATTGCACTTTCAGTTTTAATGTAAGAGTTTTTTCCTGATCATCTCCAGTCTTTGCTTTAATATTAAACATATTGGCCTGTTCACAGATTATTTCCTTTTTTATTCAGCAAGGAAGTAACTCTGACTGAAGTATGATATATATTGTAGACAGCAAGGTTATACACCTAGGTGTCTACCAAGATATTGCAACTTCTATATTAATTTTAATATTATTTACAAAATGAGAATGTCATGTTCATAATATAAATGTCCTAGTGTGCTGTAACTCCAAACATTATGGTCAGCATACATAGTTGTCTCTTCAACACTTCTGAGAATCTGGTTCTTTTTGCTGTAAATGTCATGTGTGCTGACTTAAGATTTTGTGTAAAGACACTTTCACTGTTTGTGGTTCTTTCCCTCAGACCAGGGCTGTCCAAAGGTAGTGAGTTGCTTTAGGGAAACAAAGTTCATCAGGAATTTTGGCTTTCCCTGTAGTTTCTGTACTAACAGGAAAGAAATATTCAAACCAGCCAATAGGCACAGAACTGTTATGGTAGTATTGAATAGAAAAAACACTGGGCAGTCCAATAAAACTGTTAGCTACACTTTTCAAATAGCTACCAATGATATAAGCACTTTGCTTATAGGTAGGAAAAAATTAAGATTGTTTAGAAAGTGTGCAACTGATTCTTTAAGACTTCAAGAGCTCAAGCTTCTAGATGCTGAAAATTAATGTGCTCTTAAATGAAGGGGTGCTGTTTCATGAACAATGAAAAACATAATTTTATTGCAACATCTTGGACGTTTTGAAACTCACCTCTTCTGTTTTGCAGGAGTTAAATACTCAGTGCTGCAGACTAAAGCATTGTCAGACTGCATTTATAACTTGTTTCTGGAGAGAGAGCATTATTTTTCACATGAATATGATGATAATGTATTGACACTGATAATAATAGTGGTAATAATAATACTATTAATGTTGTCCCACAAGAAACCCTAGATTACACTGAGTATCCCAACAATTCAGAAGTTGAGCAGATTTTAATTTTACAGTGATACTAAACATATGTTTTCATTCAGTAAGTCATGCTTAGCATCACAAATTGACATTCTGTGAGTATTGTGGTAGTGGGTCTTGAAATATATTAAAATTTTAAGAATCTTTACGGATAAATGGTTTGCCAAATGCTCTGATGAACTGAGGACACAAAGAACATGCTTGCTAAGGAATACCTGGTAACCTTTGTTGTGTTTTCTGTCACATTTATTACAGACTGACAAGAAAGAGAGAAGTAATGCCTTGAACGTTGCAATAGACAGCATGTGCAAGAAGACAAGAGACCTCCGCAGACAGGTAAGCAACCTGGGGAAAGGAAAAGGTCTTGAAAGTTGCCTTTTGAAATGCTTATTTTCAGTTTATGCATTTTGAAAATAAAGATATTTTTTTTCCATGTGAAAAAAACCACTGAAGATAGTTGCATGATCTCAGAGAATATATACATACAAGTTTTTGAAACTCTGGGAAAAATCCAACTTATATTGGCTAAATATATATTTTTACACAGGCAAAACTCTGCATGTGTGCATGCCTAAATATATATTTTCTATAGACGTATATCAGTAATGTACTCTGGACATCTAGTTTTACTTTAAATAAGCTTGAATTATTATTGCTTGTTGGAACAGACACCTTGAAGGAATTACTGAGTCACTATGTCAAGGTCCTTACCATTGTGAGAAATCTTACAACAGAAGGGGTGTTTGGAATATCTGGGCAACAGTCCACCCACCCTCTTCACATCCCCATATCCTAAAACTAGTGTGAGTCATGGACCAAAATCCACCTCTGCAGTGCAGAAGGTTGGCAGTGGACATCAGCTGTGTTTACATCTTTTCTCTGCAAGAATCTTCTTTGAGGAAAATGGCAAATTTTGTTGGAATTATATCAAGTGCCAGTTTCAAAAAGAAAGCTGGAAAGCCAGTACTTATTTCGGCCAGGCTGTCCCAACTGTATGAAAGTTTATGGCTCCACAGAACATGAGCACACACTGTTCTCATCCTATCTCTAGCTGTGGCTATTTATCAACTCTCTGGTGGAAGAATGTCCCTCCTGACTTTGTTCACAGTCTTACAAGCCAGACTGTGCTTCAAAAATGATGAATAAATTCCTTTCTGCTCCCATAATCATCCAGGGGAAGCCTTGAAAGATGACATGAATACAATACAAAAAAATAAATATACATAATATATATATTTGCAACTAACAGCTATCCAGTTTCTGCTCACATTCTGTCTAAAATACATTCAGTTCAGAGGCCTGATGGCTTTCCTCACAAGCTCAGTGCGTCTAGGAACAATCCTATTCTGTCCTACAACCTCCAGGAGTTAATTAAACTCCAGCTTATAATAGTTTATTGACTCTGTTACAGTGGTTAAAAGCTGTTAACTAATTTAATTTGTGTCTTTCTGTAAACCTTTGGAAAATGTTCAGGCTGAATGTAATCATTCCCAATTTATAGGCAATCTAGAACCAGTATTTTTCTCTAACCAGAATAGCTCTGTGGCTTCTTGACATTTTCCACTGGAAAGTATTTATGAGAAATATTTCATCTGTTTTCTATTTTACGTTCATACATGTGACTGGCATAAGAATTGTTTTAGGAAGGGTGCTTACTGCATGCCTAATTCCTGATCTGAGAAACATGAAACTGTGAGTTCTGTGCCAGCAGATATTGCCGTAGAGTCTTATTTGCTTTCACTTATGAACATTCATTATTCTGTCTCCCAGCAGTTTTACAAGAAACATGGAAATTGTTGTTTGCTCTACTCTTACAGCTTTTGTAATACTTTTTGTAAATGATACTGTGTACCTTCTTTGGTATTCCATCAGGGAGTCACAGTGGATTTGGGCCTGTGGTGAGCACAGTGTGCTCTGCTTTCAGTCATTACTGGGATGGCCTCTGCAAAATTGGGGTTAAACACAAAACCTTATGAAGTTGCATTTTTGAAGTCTTCTCAGTAGTACCCAATAAACAAAACCATCATGCTGGCCCAGTCACCTGCCTGGTTGTGGGTTATGCCATGGCCCCTTTGGAACACCTCAGTACACCTCAGTAAGTGGAGGGAAAGAAGGCTCATGTCTTGCAATACTTGAAGGCAAAGTAGCCACCTCAATAACAGCAAATCCTGCAAGTTGTAAAAAGTATCTGGCTTTTCAGGGGAAGTTATTTGCATTCACTTCAAGAACTTGGCCAGTACTTGTGGAGATTTTACACTGTTCTGCTTTGTTTTGATTTGCACTTGCTTTGTTCCAGAGGTTTGCAGGCTATTTCCGTGTGTGCATTTTCCCTAGGTCACTGTTCCCTGCCTGGTATGAATATTTAGGAAGGAATCGCCTATTCCTTCTAATGTCTGATTATGGGAAATTACCATACTCTGTTCTTGCCTCCCAGTTGTTTCTCAGTGTAGCATGAATGGACTGCACAGATGTTTCTCCTATGGTTGTTCTGCAGTTTTTGGCTGGTTCATTGTTTTTATAAATGTTATTCCTCTGGATATTTTTATATTTCCATGTTACTTCTTCATCATGGATAGCTTTTTCTGAACACAGAGGAGATTGCCTTCCTGCCATCCCTTTGGAATAGGAAAGAGAGGTCCTCAGTAATTACTAATCTGTAGTTTGTCCAGGACTTTTGCCAGGATAGTCTTTTGAGGCAAGAGGCAAATAGAGGCAAGCACAGTTTTCTGTACTCATCAGGATACTGATGCTTAATAGTGTTGTAAACAGCTGCTGGCATTTTCTTCTCTACCTTTCACTGTTTTTGACACCTTATGCCCCATGTTTTATAAACAACATGTTTCTATATTGTTTTTTAATGCATTTTGATATCAAAACAAAAATTCTCCATGCTTCTGCTTCTGTAACACTCTGCTCAAAGGGTAAGAACAGGACCTTGCATCTTAAAAATAAAACTGTTTGTCAGGCATCATCCTCCCCCTGCTTTCCCTCTTGTGATAGTGTCTCTTTCATTTAAAAATATGAGAAAAGTTTAATTATAGCACAATAACTTCCCTAGCATTGCCTGCTAGCGCTGCTGGTGCTGTCCTTTGTTTATCAGCCTCCCTATCTGGCTGCTTAGCTTTTGGCATTTTGCTCTAGAGGTGGCCAGAGTCAGACTTACTGAGGCATGAAAAAAATGATTGTTATGATTAAGATGAAAAGAAGTAGATATTGCTTCAGATTTTCATTTTTTTTCTTTTGTCTTTTCCTTCCCTTGTTCTGTGTTGTTTTTCTTGGTTCTTTAATGCTACATGAGCCATCCTTTGAAAATCTCAGCCTCATGTATTCCTTTGCAGAGCTGAAACTGGAACATAATTTCAAACTTGTTTGTATTCAGTAAAGACACAGCACTATCCTTTTTTTTTTTTGAAGAAGACGACGACGCGATTTGCTGTTTAATTGCAGGATAGAGGATTTTTTAGAACAAAATAATAATGATAATTTATATGTGAAAGGTTAATTAAACCAAGCAAACCAGTAAAAAGCTATAGCAAAGAATTATGCGATGAGAGGTAAAATTAGGCTGCTGGTTTGAAATTGGATGCCTCAAGCTCACCACAAATGTGACTGAGGTTATTACAGTCCCTGGTCCTCAACTAATACAGTAATGCTGTGAAAGTCCTGCAGCCTGGGCTATGCAGAACCAAAAAACATTTCTCTGGGAGATAATGAATCATCAGCCATGGAGATAATGGTTCCATAGCTTTTTGTTGTTTTTGTTGTAAATTGAATTCCTAAGCTTTAAACTGTGATTCCTCAGGGTCACATTCATGTACTTAATTTTAAACAGGCAGGAATGTCTGTTTTCTTCAGCTGGGCCTTCCCATCAGAACCATTTTAACAGGTGGCTTATCAGGACTGGAGGTTCAACATACTTTGTTTCTAATAGTTAAACTTTTCAAAACTTTTTAATGGTTTTGCGTATTGGTTTTTTGTTCTGATTTGGTATGGGGTTTCTTTGTTATTTCTTGGGGTTCTTTCTTGTTTAATTCAAGTCTGAATAAAGCTGAGAATGTAAAAAGTTCCATTTTGTATTTGGAACGGCACAGCCTTTTTCTTTCTAAATTACTTTTTACAATGTAAAATATATTCAGATAGTATAGTTAGAAGACAAAGAAAGCATTCCAGACATAAATTACCTGTGTTTTTCTGGAAGAAAGATTGGTCTGTCCCTGTGGTATGTCAGTGAGGGCTGGCTTTAGATGGTGAGGCCATCCCAAAGCTGCTGGTGGAATTCATATCTGAACCTTGTCCTGATAATTGACAGAGTTCTCTACTATTATTTCTACTGTGTGTGGTCACTGACCTCTCTGCAAGCATAATAGTAGCAAAGAAGTTGTGGTTTTTTTGCATTTTCCTAGTGGTAGAAGTCTTTACTTCTACTGAGTTTTCACATGGATGCACTGGGACAGAATGCTAAGTGAGAACATGTGCTTTGGGACCAGCCCTGTCAGCGTGTAAGAGATTCAAAACATATTGTTTCCTTTTCTGGGCCAATCAGTGTCTTTTCTATATATTGTAAAGGTAATGCTTTTGCAGTAGGAAATTCAGTGAACTTGTTAATTTATTTACATTGCATGCATTGTTACAATTGGTATGTTTTCCATGATTAAATGAGTAATTGCCACGTATAGGTTTATAACACGCAGCAATGCCCCAGAGATCAGTTATAAGCTTAGCTGAAACCTAGTTTGAGAGAGAATTTGTAGCAGAATGTTGCACTTCATTAATAATTTAAATAAGAAGTTCAAGAACAATTAATTTAAGCAGGGAAAATTGAAGCTCAGACTCATTTATAGTTGTGGCATTATCAGTAATCCCATGGACATAATTACCATGAAGGCTACCATTTTGCAAATCAGGCTGTGTGGTTGGGTTTCCCAACAAGAAACTGTTTGGGTAACTTGGCAATTATGAAAACATGTGATGTCGATTATTTTTTTTAAATAAAAACATAATTAAATTAGTACCTCCTTTGTGAAATGAAATAGACTTCTCCCTTGGCATCTGAGTTACAGGGCAATGCTCAGGAGACATGAGATCTGGTCTAACTTATTTCTCTCATGTGAAATCATTTAAGTAGTCTATTCTGTTCATCAAGGAAGGTGAATATTTGTTTGGCTGCCTTGATTTCAACAGGACCAGTACGTGTTGTGAGTGTTTTGTGTATCTGTGCTCACACACACAAACACATTCACACTTACAGACATGCATATTGAGGTAGTGACATATTAAAACTGTCCCTAAAATTAAATAAAGTTTTCTGTGAAATAGATAAATTGCAGCTGCAGTAGGATTCAGACACATAATCCTGCAAATAATGCAGAAATACAGTGTGTACATGCTTCCGTTATAAAATATTAATGGCCAATAATTATAGTAGACTTTAATAAATAGCCCGGTTAGCAGGTACTAATGTAATGCTTTCTTTTGCAGCTCCGTAAAGCCATTATAGATCACGTCTCAGACTCCTTCCTAGATACCACTGTTCCACTTTTAGTCCTCATTGAAGCTGCTAAAAATGGAAGAGAGAAGGAAATAAAGGAATATGCTGCTATATTTCGAGAACATACCAGCAGGCTTGTGGAGGTATGTTTGATGGAATTGCACTTTTTTCCCCCCCCCGAATATATGGTGTAAGTGACTTGCCACTGAGCAATTCCTTTGCTGGCAGATCTCATAAAACATTTAAGGCTGGCATTTTAGGAACGAATAAATAAATGGCCTAGGGTTAGTAGTAAGCATACTCCATTTTTTGTATAATGGTGTGCAGTAAGACAAAGGGCTTTGTGGTTATACGGGATTTCAGTGCATAGAAATTCAATGGTGTGGAATTGTAATTTGAGAAACTTAAACTCATTCCAACTGGAGCCTGAAACACTGCTGGAATATTGAAGTCAGGAATTTGCAGCAATATTACCTCAAGTGCCTGTAAGGAATGCATTGGTAATGTGTTTTTTTGGGGGGGGGTGGGGGGTGAGCTTTTGGTGCTTTTGCGTGCAGTAATGTAAAAATGGGAAAAATCAATGAATTCACTTTGTGGCTGAAAATTTTCTTATGAAAACTATTTGGCTCAGAATTAATTAATCTGGAGTGATCTACAGATAATAAAAGACAAATAGGTAAAGAGCTTAGAAAGAGTAGGGTATTGGATTTATGTTTCTCTTCATGGTCATGTAATGACTGAATAAGACTGATTGATATACTCTCATTTCAACCGTGCTGCAAAATGAAAGTTAAAACACAAACCCAAAGTTGTAAGTTTTTCAGATTTTTAAACACTGACACTAAACCATCAAAGGAACAAGTGATCTCTGAAGGATCAGATAACTTTACTGCATTTGTAACTGAGTCCTGGTGAGCTGAAATACCCAAATCATTATTCATTTTTGAAGACACGAGCCTTAAAATCCAATATTTATTTCCCTTCATGGGTTTGAACTTGTTTCACAAATGCTGGAATAGCTGGCCATGGGGGTCGGTTTGTGATCAGAGACCCCAGTGGCTGCACAAATACATTGCCCAGAAAATCTGCAAGGCAGCTCTCTGTGAACATGAGACTGCTCAGAAGAGAAACATCCTTACTGATCTTGTGAAAAAAGGGATTCTGTTACACCACAGCCTGATCCTGCTGTATGTGTAAATATTCAGTGTGTGTGTATAGCTACATTTGTACTGTGTCTCAATATGCTGCCTACACTGAAGAAAACATACTTTTAAAAATGATTTAAGTAACTGTCTTTCAGAGAGACTTTACACAGTGCCACCTCCTTTTGTTGAATTAGTTGTTCCAAATGTCACTTTGCTGGTGCTTATATTGTATTCTGCTGTTGAAAACTATCATAAAGTAAAATTGAAGTTATCTTCTGCATATCTACGGCAACTGAAATGTCTCATTTGAAAGTTGCTTACATTGGTTTAATGCACTTACCAGTATCTCTAAGTGAGAGCTTGAGTGATGGCTTTTTGATAAACTGTATTTATCAACTGTTAAACTCTCCAGCAATTTAATTAGATGGTAGTTGTACTGCATCCATCAACTGTGAGCTTATCAGAGGTAAAACAAAACAAAAATGAAAAAACATTAACAGCTAAGCAAGTGGCCACAAAGGGGCTTTGTACAGAGAAAGAGATTGATCTGATTTTTAAGAAAAATTCAGTCATTTCCAATAGCATCATCTAAGAGAAGGACTTATGATAGCTGTTTTGTGCAAAGTGTAATATCAATTAAATTGATATAAATGAAATAGCATTTAAATACCTTACAGCAGTAAATTGGGAGCATGTTTTGGTTTTTAGTGGCCTAAAACCTGTGAAGCTAATAGTATATATATTTGTTAAGTGACTTACTGGAGTACTGCACTGTTGCTTTAATTTGTCAAGGAATATAATGGATAGATAGACTTAGATCTGACTAGTTGTGGTTTTCACAAGTGCATGTCCTTCAGAAATATGCACATTTCAGAACTGAGAAGTGGCAGATGCGTCTGGAGCTTGGTTTGCAGCTGGACCTGGTGCTGTGGGTAATGGATATGCTGTAGAAATCAGCTCTAAAGGTGCTACTCAAATCAGGGAGCCTGCTTCTGCAAGAGTCAAGGACAGATCAAAAGGAGATGAGCTGGCTTTGAATCCTTGCTATTTCTATTATCCCTTTATTTATCAAAGAATTTACCTTTTTTTGGTTCTGATTCTAATATATAAATATCACTGGTCCCCTTTGGGATGGCTGCCCAGCCTTTTGCCAGGGAGTTGTTTCATAACATGGTGGTGTTGTCTCCTCTGTTCTAAGATTTTGAGTTGCATGACAGGTTATTTCAAGATCCAATCCAGTACAAAATTTCCATAGCTTATGAGAATGGGTTGTCAAGCATCTATTTTATTAGAAGGTTCTTAAATGACAGTTATGATTTGCATGTTTGGAGGAGAGTCCTCACATTCATTCCTTTGTTGTTTATTTCCTTCATTGTTACAAGGGCAAGTAAACACATTCCCGTACAGCTTTCAGGTTATGAAACAAAAATCTGAAAAGCCAGTCATGCTGTTGCAGAAATGGGGTTGATCTCTGCAGCTGAGAGCAACTTCAGTCAAGTATTGAAGGGCAAGATCATGGGTGGCATGTGCCTGGCTATGGAATAGTGAGAGACAATAGTTGTACATAAAATATTTTAAAAGCTAAACAACTAAGAAGAACGTGTTGCAAAAAATGGCATGGAACACTAACTACCAGGGAAGACTGGTAGGTGAGGTAGAGGAGACAGCAGACAGTTGTAGTAGAACTGTGTAGCAGTTTAACCATCTAACATGTAGTTGTGACATCCAAGGAGCTGGATGGTTTGTGGGCACCAAGGAGTAGGGCAAAAGGCCAGTGATGCAATCAGGACTGCTCATATTGTTGAATGCAAAATACCTTGTTTCTCAGAACAGAAAAGGGATATTTATTTCCTTTTATCAGCTGGAAGTAGCTTTTGTGAAACATAGGATGTAGTGGAGCTGCTTGCAAGCACTGAGAGGTGAAAAGCAGTTCAGATGCTGGCAATCCCTAGGTTTTGTCTTGGGGGACAAAAGCTAAGAGAAAAACCTATTTGCCTTCTGACTGTCCTTTTTTCTGACTGTAAAACACTCCAGGTTTGGGTCTGAGCCCATTGCAAACCTTTGACATCTCTAGCATCCCAGGGAAAGGAACTTCACAGTCTGTGTTGTATAGAGAAGTGAAACCCCCACATGATCATTTCATTTGCTGTCCCTGAATTCCTGTATCAGAAGAGAAAATGAGCACCAGTCCCTATTTTCCTTCTCCATGTGACTTCCTCTTTCAATTGCCTGTTTTCAAAGTTAAGTGTTTCTGGGTTTTTAAACTTTCCTTACTTGGAAGCCGTAAAAGGTTCACCCTGTTGCCTTCTGTCTACCTTTGCCAGCATCTTGCAGCCCGTGAGGTGGTAGAGCACAACTGTGCTTGCTATTCAATACACTCAAGATGTTTCTAAGAATCACAGAATGCCAGAATGGTTTGGGTTGGAAGGGACCTCAAGTATTACCTCATTCCAACCCCCCTGCCGTGGGCAGGGACACCTTCCATTAGCACGGGTTGCTCCAGCCTGGCTTTGGACACTTCCAGGGATGGGGCAGCCACAGCTTCTCTGGGTAACCTGTGCCAGGGCCTGCCAACCCTCACAGGGAAGAATTTCTTCCCAAAATAATCCTGCCCTCTCTCGGTGTGAAACTGCTGCCCCTTGTCCTGTCACCACAGGCCCTTGTGAACAGTCACTCTCCATCTTTCTTGTAGGCTCCCTTTCTTTATGTCCTCTGTTTCCACACTTATTAATTCCTGACAGTGTTTCTTCTCAAATGGTGCTGAACATTAAACTGCAATTTTCACAGAAAGTTTATGTGACGCTCCCAATGTCTTGCTCCTATTAGTAGTGGTCTGCTGACATCTCTCATATACATGTAATACTGTTTGGTTTTGGTTTTTTCCTCACAAAACAACTCACTTTTCATCTCTAGCCTGAACTTCATGTTCTCTGTTACCATGTAGTCATCTAGTACCATGGCATCCTTTGAATATCTTGATTAGTTCTTTTATTTACTACAGTGAACTTGATAAAAAAGTAAGTAAATAAAATTTATAAAATGTTAATGCAGACACTGTGACCACAAGGAAATTTGTGGTTCACAGCTTTCTCCCAATTTCCCTCTGATTTGTTCCTGAGGCTGAAAAAAGTGATGCTAATCTATCTGAATCATCTGAGAATCACTGGTTGCTCAGCCACCCAGTGCTGGAGGAGCCATGAGATCTACATGCCTGGATCTCAGCACTCCATACACAGCACAATCGATAGCTCAGCTCTTTCTTGGCAGCCTCAGGGAGGATATTCTTTTACTGCTTCCATGTATGAAAACAGGGTTGACCATTTCTGCTTATTTTAACATTGCTATTCTGTCATACTTATGGCATAAGGAAGATATATGACTCTTTTTCGTCATATAAAGGCAAGTTTTTGCACTTGAAGATATATGCTGTGAAATCACCTGTATGTAATGACTGCTGAAGTTTGATTCTTTGCAAACTAAGAAAACAGTGTGTTTAAAAACATGTAGCTTTTCCTGAATCCAGCCATGAGTTCAACTTCAGTAAGTCTGCTCTTACAAAACGTGGAGTCTCAGCTTTATCCCTTCAAACATGCTGTTCCAGCTGAGTGTGTTCCACACACTCACAGGGCTTCAGAGCAGCGCTGGGGAGCTGGGCTGGTCATGTTGGTATTGCACCAATGAGGAATTTGATAATATTAATGTAGAAGTGGAGGCAGAACAGCATGTTGTAATAGAGAGATGATCCTGCATGCTCTGAATAATCAGTGAGCAATAAATTGGATCGGAAGTGTGGTATTCCCTACTCTAATATGCCCTCTGTTATTCTATGGCTCAGTTATAAACATGCTGTTGTTGCCATATTGATAAAACCATCAGTGTTAAATTTTCCTTTTGTGATATTTCACCTGCTTGCAGGGATTTATGAAATAAGATTCTGGATCTGGACCACAAAGACCTGTGTACTTGTCTAGTCAGATCTCCAGTCCCATAAAGCTGATTTTAGTATTGCAGCCAGCAGGTCCAACCGTGATAGGTGATGCAGTGATTTTGATGTTACAGGCTTGGGATTGAAGTCCATTTTTAACTAAAACAAACCATTGATATTTGTGTTGTTTCCAGTTTGAGCATTTACCTCTCAGATTAAAACCTGTACTAACAGTACTGGTCTTCCTGCCCCACCCTCCCCCAGTATCCTCTCATCATCTTGCTTGTGTTGGCTTTTTTTCAAAATTGAAAAACTCAAGGAGGCATTCTGGGATTTGATTCTGTTGGTCTGTTTTCAATTTAAAACCTTATTTACCCTATTTACTCTTAACCTAAGATAAAGATTTCCCAAAGTTAACCCAGGATAAAGATTTCCTAAAGATTTCTGTTGCTTACATTAACTACCTGTCTCTTCTTTGACCAAATGCCTAGTCTAGTCTGAGTGTGTGGTTTTTAGATAGTTGAAGTGAGGTGAAATGATTTGTACCTTGAGAGATGACTGTTGGTCTGTTTTGAGACATACAACACGTTGCATTTTCTTACACTTTGTAGAGCGGGTTTTATCAGGCATATCCTGGTTTGCAGTGCAATTTTTGAATCTGTTTTTGAAAAATCAAGGATGTTTGAAGAGTAGTTCATGACAGTGTTGTGTATATAAACACAATAAACTGAGTTGGACACTATAAAAACAAAAGTTCATTTTCTCACAAAGGTTAGTCCAACAGTGGACTTGATATGGAAATTAGAAGTACTACTTGAAATGTCAAGAGATATTTTCTGTGGTTTCTGTTTTAATCTGAAAATGAAGACTTCTCTAATGGAAACAATAGGTCTTGAGAAAGGAGATGCTTTTTTTCCCCCCTGCTTTGAATATGAAATGTTAATTGAGCTAAACTAAATTGCTCACCACACTGACTCATTGTTTATATTGTAATTTAAGAAACAAACAGTATCCTCATAGGCCAGTGACCTTTGTAAATTGGTTTGAGAAGTAATATCTCTTAGAAATATCTCTATCCTGAATTAGCATTTAGAAACTACTTTCCTTCCTTTAAAAATTGGTTTAAGAGATACAGCAAAATAATACAGTTCAGAAGCATGTGTATAAATTCAGTGAAGTACAAAGCATCAGAGAAAAGGGAAGACTGAACACCACACCAGGTCTGGGGCAATAGTTTTTCCATAAATAGTAGCAACTAAGGGTAATATCATCGTGTTTGTTTTGGTTTTTTTTCTCTCCTGAGTTTATTAACTACTCTCTGCTCTTACCTTTGAGGTTCTGGCTTCTGTTAAAAAGTGCACAGACTTGGGCTGTCAGCCACACTTAGCAGGAGTGCCAGCTGGTGCTTTGTGGGCAGCACTCACATTGAAAAGGCACAAATAGTGGCAGGGTATTGGAGATACCTTGGTTAACGTCTTTGCAGTATCACAGCTGCACAATAAATGCACAGACAAGAATCTCTTAGCGGCAAATGTGAACAGTGCATTCAGGTGTATGGAGGAAGTGAAACAGTCCTAGTTATGTAGTAAAAATATCCAACCCCTCCATATTAAACTGCCCACTTTGGCGATGATATTGGACATTTCCCACCTAGGAAATGAACACTCAGCTGCTGAAGTACTTTCATGGGTACCAAGGGTCATGTTAAACATTCTTCAGATGGAGGCTTTTCTAGGCTACAGTGCCTTATATTGCTCATATGCTGCATCAAATGTTTCTAAGTCTGAATATTGATTTTGTGACGCTGAAAAACTAGAATATATTGCAGGATGAAAAAAGCAGCTGGATTTGGGTTTGTACTTTCAGTCTCTCTTTGAGGGCCTTGATTGAAATAAATTCCCCAAAGATGTGTTTCTGTTAAAAAATGCTTGTTCTTAGTGGGAATTCATTATTACAATGCAGCAATTTTGAAAAAATATTTCAAAATATGAAGATTAAGTGCTTTGAGATTTGACATACTTAGTTTTTGCTTTTAAATATCTTTTAATTTAAGGTCTTGCTATTAAATTGCAAATCTAATTGAAATATTTGATTATATGGAAACATTTTCAAGAGTCTTGACTTCTAGGACATTTTAAAATTAGCTTTGAATAGATACACTATTTTAAGTTACGAAAATTAAGACAAAATAGTCATGAAAAGCCTTAAGGGACTCAGTTGTGTTTGATAGTCCCCTGTAAGACATGTCTGGTTTTAGTGAACAGTGTGTTCTGGCTCCTGGTTCCCTTCTACAAAGACAGAAACCAAATCCTGCTACTGAGATAACAAGAATGTAAAAGTGAACAAAAGAGAGGTAACAAGGGAGACTGAAATGTCACATGTGCACGAGGAGAAAAGCACTCCCTGTGTAACTAGAAATTTTGTGTTTGGGAAAGCTGACAACTGTTCTGAGCTGATCTATCACAGAGATGTAATGCTTTCTGAGAGAAGGAGTGATAGGCTGGGTGAACTTGAGATTAAAAAAGGAATTTGATGGGAGCAGGGAAGAATCCTCTGATTATCTTCTCTTTTGGCAGAGATGCAAATCTCCCACTGCAGTGCTTAAAGGTCGGTTGCACCAAGCAGGGGCTGAGAGATTTAATACGAGAAGTGGAGGCGATGATGAAATGAACTTTGTGTGCTTCATCTCTTCTCTCAGCACACAAATATATCATATTCTCTGTAGCTGGATCTGATAACACTGACTGCACATCTACTGATACGTAAATTTGATGGTTTAGCCTATTGCCTAATTCTTGCCCTGGTATTTTTCAGTCTTGACTGTATTGCAATACGACAATGTTGGCTTCTAGGAATGAGAGTGTCTAAGGTTGAATCTGTTATGAACAATGGACAGTAAGAAACAGCACATCATTGTTGTGACGTGTTGGTATAGAACAGCAAAGGCATGCAGGACAGCGTGTTGGTCAAAAAACAAGTCTGCAAGTTAATACAAAGATATCTAGTTCAGAAGATCCACATCTATTGAAGATGAATTCTCCCTAAGAGATCATTCTTTTTAAATGAAGTTAAAATCTGTAAAGGAGAAAAAAAATCCTGAATTATATATATATAGAGAGATAAATAAATAGTTTTGTCACTTTCCACTTGAACTGGGTGCAAGTGGAATACAAATATTGACTGAATCTTAATCTACTTTATGAAAAAAGAAATTAAGATCTTGAATAAAAAGAACTTACTGTCTCTTGTTACTTCAGCTACTTAGAAAACTAGCTTTTAAAAATAGTGCAGCAATGTCCTTGATACGTGGGAGAACTTTGCTTTGCAGGAGGTAATTTGGGTGCAGGCATTCCTTGTTTGCTGTAGGGTTCCTGGGCCCTTCCCAGGAGGCTGTCCCTGTCTCTGGACAGCACTGCACAACTTCCCTTTAAACTGCCTTCACTGGAGAGTTCATGGCTTTTTGCCCCTTCAATGTGATCAAACTACTGTGAGCAGAAGGGCTGCAGTCTGGGTTTGGCACATTTGTTAGTTTACATATAGGTATAAATATCTTTTTAGTTTATTGGTTTAGAGCCTGTCCTATTTACCTAAGAGCTGGACCCAGAAAAATGTGTTTGAACTGATGTCAGCCCAACTTCTGGAATTGCTCATCCCTTGCAGAAATTAAGTGCTTCAGAAGCAGCATTTCTTTCATTTGTGTTTCAATAGCACTTTGGAGAGTCCAAGAAATATCTGGATCCATAGATTTGGAAAAACGTGAGACTGATAAACTGTAGAAGGAGACAGAAAGTTAGAATCAGTCTGTCATGTGAATCAATGACAGAGCCTGGATTAAAACAGAGATAAGTAAATTTAGCTAACTCAAAATCAGTGATCATAAACTCAGTTAAGAAGGTCCATGTAAAGTTTTATCTGACTTCTTCTATTTAGAAAACCATTAATAGGCACTATTACTATAAGGAAATTAGTGTTTAACATACACGTAGATTAAAACTAATTTTTCCTTTAATGCTATTAAAATTACAATGTCATTTTGGCAAACAGTATGAAAGATCTTAACACGTGGTAACACTGAAATGTTTTCTGGGTTTTCATTTTGTTTGCAAAATGGTTGTGAAACCCTGCACAGTGGAAATAGTAGTAAGTATTTGGTAATCAAATCTCAAGATCCAGTACATTCTTTAACATTTCCTATCTTTTACTTGGAATTAAGGTTCATGGAAAGAAAACTACTTGAACTCTGAAAACCAACAAACCCCCACAAGGGTTGATATCCACAGTAACATTTACATAGTTTCCAGTCTAAAAGCAATTTAGTCTAAAATGGGATTTAACAATCTATTAATTTTGCATTGTAAAGTACTGCATGTACAAAGTCCTGTCAGCTGGAGGATCCTGATTTCTTTCTACCACCTTCAAAGACAAGGAACTGAGTATTCTCAGCACTGGCTCTATTTCTGTCAGTTTTCATCCCAGAGAGGTAAACACCACCATAAATACAATATTTTAATCCTTCATTTACCTGTTTTTTAATATTGATTTTACTGAGCTGTTGAAAAATACACCTACTTCTGACTTCACTACTGCATTTGTAGAGGTCAAGCTGACAGATTACTGGAAGATCTTTATTAATTTTGGGGATATTAAAAGAGAGCTTTTATCATTATTCTCCAGAGCACAATCAGAAGATGAGAAACATGAATTCTGTTATGTGGAAGTTTTTAGTTTCAGACAGTTCATTGCTAAGGAATTTCATCCCCAGATGTAAGATCCAAGTCAAGGCCTTGTCACTTCTTTGTGGGCACTTTTGCTGTTACTACTCCTCTTTAACCTGTAACATAATTTTAGTGGTATCATCATATAATCACATCTGTGTCAGAATAGCAATTAAGGACCCTAAGGTGGAGAGTATATCACCGTATCTATTGTGGTGTTAGCTTAGTGTCTGTGTGCACGAGCAAACACAGCATCTATCCCTGGGATATAGGATCCCATTGCAGCATGACATCTGTTGACACAGGACCTGTGTGGTTTTCTGCTTCGAAGAGCACACAGCTAACTATGGAGCATGAAGCACTTGGCATATAGAGATATGGATGCAGGCCATTGGTCAGCATTTGGGGAATAAAATGTACCTGTCAGCAGGTTGGGATGACATTTTTGTAAATAAGGTAAGCTCTTTTAAGCACAATCAATATTTATGAATGGGAAGTGGATTTCCATTACATTACCATACTAATTTTTATAATCAGTCTGCCCTTGACAAATTAGCTCTCCTCTCTTATCACACATTTTTTATTTTTTTACCTCTTCTTTAGTGAGTTAATGCTTTGTTTCTGAGAGGAAAATCACTAGTTTTAGTTTGCTAATTTCTGTGCATCCTCGGTTTGTGTAATTCAGAATTCCCTGTTTCTGTCTGACCCTTTCCCTTTCAGGAGAGACCATTGTGCAGCCTGCCTGCTCAGGGAGGGTTCGATGAGTGGCACCTCCCTGAGATCTGGGCAGTGGAGATTCCTTTATTGTATGTTCCTTATTGCTGCAGTTCAGTTAAATCTGAGGATCTTGGTGGATCCATTCTAGCAATCTGACTGCTGGCTTTGCTAATTTTAGCAAATCTGTGATTAGATAGTTCTGTAGCAAGCAATACTCACCTAACTACAAAATCAAAAAATACACTTGCCCATTTTACTTAGAGATACCCTTTTTTCTGTAGCTGCTTAAAAATCAAAGTTTTAATGTTGGAAGCCCTGAGATTAGCTCAGTTGGCTAGAGCATGGTGCTATTAACAGCAAGGTCATGGGTTTGATCCCTGTACGGGCCACTCATTTAACAGCTGGAGTTGATGATCTCTGTGGGTCCCTTCGAACTCAGAATGTTCTGTGATCCTGTGAATCGCAAATTTAATGCTGGTAGACCCAAGGTTTAGGTCAAAACCCCTGCTTTCCCATTTCAGTTGGAATTAATTTCTGTGCTGAAGGGCCCCAAAGTGCCTCAGCAAACTGACCTGCTTGGTAAGAGGATGTGACTGCCTTCCTGGGTACAGCCTACAAGCCCTCTGCTGCCAGGGGTTGCAGACAACAGGCAGCAGGTAAAGGTGATTTGCCTAAAGGTGGTAATGGCATTTGGGAGGGAGGGTTATGTGAAATTATTATTGAAATTAAAGGTACCACAGGAATGATGCAAGGATGCTTTAAATGCAAAAAATGGTTTTTGTTGTAGTAGAAACAGTCTGGCAACAGTAACTGAGGGGTGACAGGAAGGAAGGAGGCCTTTAAGGGCAGGTAACTTGTTCTGGATGTATTGGAGCTGGTAGATGGATGTTCAATGGAGAGTTAATATGGTCAAAAGAGAGAATTCAGAAAATTAATTCAATAAATGAGTTTAAAGTCAAGAATGGACTTTTAAACATATGTAAACTTGAAGACATTGAACCTTGCTATTTAGGGCCTCAGAGAGTTCTAGCATTTTGCAGCAAGTCCTGAATTAATAATGTGAGAATTTTTGCACCTTTATGTAATTAATCAAATAAGGTCCAACTTTCCTATTA
Source organism: Scytalopus superciliaris (assembly GCA_013400415.1). NCBI lineage: Eukaryota > Metazoa > Chordata > Aves > Passeriformes > Rhinocryptidae > Scytalopus > Scytalopus superciliaris. Next base: position 649,903 of record VXBX01007989.1, on the reverse strand, counting down.
CTGATTGAGCTTCAGGTGATAAATGGTGACATTTTCATTAATCCTCTTAATCACAGCCTTTATTGCATAAGTGTGAAGCAAGGGAACAAAAGGTAAACAACCCAGAGATTTATCAAGTTTTCAGTGTCTGAGGGGCATATTTCAACAGCTTGGAATGTCAGGCCCCAGGTACAGTGAGACAGGGTGTGCTGTAAGTTATGGGAGCTCCAGAAGGGAACTGGACTCCCTGTCATGATACATTAGTTAACATTTCTGGTGATGCTGTAGAGAGTGCTGACACAAGTGCATTGGCAGTGACTTTTTGCCTTACATTGCTGCAAAAAACAGATTTAGAACTTCCTCAGAATATTAGAAATTGTGATAATTGTGATTCCATTACATCCCCAAAAGTCTCATAGTTTTGATATACTGATCTGTAATGAGCCAGTCTCCTATAGCAGAATAATTCCAAAGGTGCTAAAAAAGGAACACATCATCAAAATGTTAACATCATTTTTACTAGAGCTTGTGCCTCTTAAATACCAAAGAAGTCTACCGATGTGTGCAATTGTTAAGGTTTGCTGGCATATTGGAGTTATTTCCCTTGGAATATTGATGCTGTGATATCTGTTAAAGGAGGAGGTTTACTGGTAATGGTTTTAAACTGAAGGGAGTGTAGATTTAGATTAGGTAAGATGAAAACATTCTTCCCAGTGAGGCCCTGGCCCAGGCTACCCAGAGAAGCTGTGGCTGCCCCATCCTTGGAAGTGTCCAAGGCCAGGCTGGATGGGGCTTGAGCATCCTGGGCCAGTGGAAGGTGTCTTTGCCCATGGTAGGGGCCTGGAACAAGATGATTCCTTCCAACCCCAAGCATTCTATCATTTTAAGAGAATTTTCCAAACGAGCAGGCAAGATGTTTGTTTGCTCAATTTAATCACCTCTCCAGGAACCTTTCTGGGTGTTTTACTACTGTCAAATGGATTTTGAACCAGTATTTTTTTCTGCCGTTGCCTGAGTGATGCTTTTTCCAAGATTGTACTTTATAACATGAATATAGCCTTGTATACCTAGGAATAACAGAAATGTTCTTGTTCTGAAGCGCAGTTTGTGCACAGTTCCTAGAGAAGCTACCTAATATCTTGTATTTGAGACAAGAAAGCAAAAAGTAGGGCAAATCCTTTCATAATACAGAGTTAACAGCATAAATTAAAAAAAATGGCTGGGGAAAAAAAACAGTAAGGAAATTATCAGAAAACACACTGGGAAGCCATGGTTTGGAGTCTCTGATCACAAGGAAGGCAAGCAATCTTTGTTACAGGGAAGTTGGATATTTTTTTTGTTTATGGCAGCTTGGCTGAGACAAAAGTCACATACTGTTAGCTATTTCCCTTTGGTGTAACTCATCCTCTGTGGAGGCTCTTTAAAAGGATCTGAACACCAAACTTGAGCAATATGCAATCATGTCAACATAGTTATTTCCAAGGGGGTTGCATTGCTCACATTTTAACGTGATTATTAATCTGCCTTTTAATAACTATTAGATTAGTAATCAAAATATTGAGTTAATGACAAATTTCTGAAACCTTCCGGAAAACAGGCTGGTTTTCCTAGGCCCAAGGAACCTCCTTGCTAGGCTCAGTAGGACAGAATTAAAGTATCCAGGCGTGCTTTCTCTGAACAGACTGTCCTCAGTCACAACGCTGTCAACAGTCTTTTAGCCAATTGGTGCAGCGAAGGGACAGAGGACAGTACTGATCCTATCCTGTGCAGTTCTGGGGTGAGAAGTTCAGACCACTGTTCTGAGTTTTGCCTCAATTAATGTGTACCCTGTTAACCCTTTATTGAGTCATTTATATATTTTAATCCTAGACTTCCTTGCAGAGATTTGTTTCCTTTGAAAGGTAACTCCTACATCTCTGTTCGTTGTTGGACACATCTACTGTGTGTGAGGATTGTTTATCATCAGTGCATCACTTTACATTGAGTAACAGTCAGTTCATGTGCCCCTTTTCATAGTGGTTTTTCCATTAATTTAGTAGGATCACAGTCCTACGGTTTGAATTTTATCCACATGCTTAAGGGTGAGCCCACGCAATGCTTCAGACTGCACTGCAACCTGCAGCTTGGAAATCTGATACCATGTATGATTCTATGTGTAAGTTTTTGTTGCAAGGCTTATGAACAGTTTTAAGTGTTTTTGTTGTGCTCAGTTTCACCTTTCCTAGACCAGAGATCACATACCAAAAATTAGTCACAGGTTTCTTATAAAGTGTTTTATGAACCTTTAAACTCTGTTAAAAGAAATCGAGACTTCCACTGCCACAGAAACATTTTATGGTAGTACAACATTTATTCTGTATAAACTAAAGTAGCTACAAGCCTACCTCCAGCTCCACTGCAATTAGAATTGGCTCTCTGTACACAGCTTTCATGGCACCATTCACAAAGAGAAGAATAAAAACTAATACACCTGAGAAAAATTACTTACTCATTTAAGGGATAAAGGAAGGGTAAAAATGAACCAGAGGGTTAATTATATTTTTACAACATACTTGAAATGTAGCCTGTCGTGAGTGCATAAAAACATACTGTACTGCAGTAATAATGTAATGCATAAGAATATACTATGTGTCTGTGGCTCAGGTGAGATTTTTACCACCGGAGCAATGTAATGTTACTTGGTTTTACAGACAGCTTAGTTACACGGTATCTGTACTTAATTATGACTAAGGGATTACTTTGTAGCCACGGCATGTGCTATTGGCTTGAGCAACTGATAGAAAGTTTCCTGACCGTGTTTACCGTCTTAAATTTCAATTCAGCATTTCAATTCGCTGCAGTATGGAAAGTTTTTTGAATGGAGTCAGCATATACCCAGATCTCCTGCCTGCCCTGTGTAGAGAGGTAGTGACACTCAGCGAGAGGAAAACAAACCCATGTGCAGTGGGAAATCACGGTGTTCAGATTGGCTTTTCACGGAGCCAGTGACAAAGCTCTTTAAAGCTTCCCAGGCACGGACCTGTCTGACCCGGCCGGGCTCGGGGCCGTCCCGGCAGAGCAGCTCCTGCGGTGAGGGACTCATAGACACCCCCCTGTATGCAATGAGGCTCTCAAACATCCCTCTTGTGTGCGGTGGGGCTCAGACACCCGCCCTGTATGCACTGAGGCTCTCACACCACCACCCTGTCTGTCCGGTGGGGCTCAAATACACCCCCCCTTGTGTGCAGTGGGGTTCAGACATACGCCCTGTGAGCGGTGGGGCTCAACCACGCACACCTGTATGCAATGAGGCTCTTTATCACGCACACCTGTGTGCAATGAGGTGCTCTCTCTCTCACGCGCACACCTCGCGCTGTATTGCAATGAGGCTCTCCATGACGCACACCTGTATGCAATGAGGCTCTCACACAACCCCCTGTATGAAATGAGGCTCACACACACCCCTGTGTGCAGTGGTGCTCCAGTTTGCTCCGTGGTGCGGCTCGGTGGGATGCGCTGGACTGGACTGGGCTGGACTGGGCTGGACTGGACTGGACTGGGATGGACTGGACTGTGGAGCCGTCACGGTCAGTGCTGAGGGCGCAGGCAGGGCCACTAAAACCAGCTGAGAGACGCGCGTTTTCTGTTTTATTGTCTACTTGAAGAGATGTTATTTCGCTTTTGTAAGTACTGAGCTTTGGTTGCCTTACTGCTTTAAGCTGTAGTTTTGTGGCGCATAAATTCTAAAATACCAATCCGGGAGGCACCAACAGAAAACAATACATTAAGAGGTTTTTTTTTTCCTGGGTTAGGAGATTTTCAGTCCCAGTTTTTGGAGACAAAATGGCCTTTTTTGGGACGAAGGAGCGCAGCTAAGCAACAGTGAGGTTTTGAGAGCACAAGTGAGGGTGGTACAGCCTAGGCTGGAGTGGTGTTTGGGTCGGGGTTTGTTGGTGCTTAGTTAGGGCTTATAAAGCTGTCTGCTGAATGTTAGAGTAATCCTCCTCTGCTTATCACCTTTTTGAGTTCTGGTGAGTGGAAGCACGACAAGAATAGACCAAAGCTGATGATGGTGTATTGTATCCTGTGTCGCTCTGAAACAAATTCATTTTTTGTTTAAAGTACGTGTGAATTTATGCATCTATGTTGTTTCCTCTCTTCAATGAGACTCTGTGAAGGGTTATTCTTGCTTTCTAGTAGTCATTAAGTCTTGTCTGCAAGGATTTGCCTGAGTCACTCTCCTTTACTTTAATTCTAGCAAACAGCGGTTATCAATATTTCAGCTGCTGGAAAGCCTGGAGGGAAAAGTTACCACAAAAAATTGTAAAGTGTGAAACCAGTATTTTTTGAAAATAAGATTTATTTTTTTGTGTGTGGAAATGTGGTGGGAGTGCTGTGCTGAATTGGTGCTGTCCTGTCCCAAAGCTTGGAGGGAGACAATTGGGTTGGAGCAAGATGCCAAGAATACTGAAAGAGAGAATTAACTCATGATAAGTTCTGAAATAGGACTACTTTTCTTTTTGAAAGCCCATACTTGGAAATAATTCTTTAAACACATCTGTTGTATTCACTTGTGTGAAGTAGAAGGGGTTGGTGGTTGTACATTCTATGAGTTGATTAAAGCTCTTACCTGCTCTCTTCAGTAAATTTCATCTTTTGAACTGGGGAATGGACTTGTGCTTGCTCTGGGAAGGCTCACAAAGTGCTGGATTTCAGATACAGCCACAGGCAGAATCTTGAAAAAGTGGAATGACCTCTGTTTTTATTTTTTGTTTTGTGGAGTATTTGGACAAAGAGTAGTAAGGAAATGTTTAAGGATGTATTCATGCATGGTTTTGAGGATCTTGCCTGTGTTTTAAAGAAGAAATGGACTTGAAATCTTGAATATTGTATTGACGGTTTATTATATATGTTGTATTTTCCTCTTTATTATTTAAGTGCAGGAGATGGAGGATTTCATGCAGTTTTGAATACTGGTTGTGATCCATACTGACTTTCATTTTCTCAAATCCCACTTGTGTCAGGCAGTTAGGGCCAGTTCACTTACCTGTTTCTAAGCATTTCTGAGTTTTGATCACTCTTTCCCTTAGATATTTTAAGGAATTGGCTGATGTTGTGCATGGCTGGGTCCTCTTGCTGCTTGGGTAACTGCTGTGTTATTTGCCATGTTTGTTGTGATGCCAAGCTAAGGACAATGGGGAGATTGGTTGTTAGTTATATCGTTATAGAATTGGATAGTCACTTTCTCCTTTTGAAAACCCGTCTTCTTCCAGTTGAATGTAGTACACAGCATCCTTCTATGGCTAAAATAGTTTTTTGGTTTTATACTGACTGGGTTTTTTTCCTGTGTGCATGAAGAAAGAGCCATGGATAAGGCAGAAAAGATGGTTGGGTTTTACTCAGTTTTTTGCTTCTCCTATTCTCCTTTTCAAGTAGTTTCCTTTGTATTGTGCTCACGTGGTACTGCTGCAAAGCCCTGTTGCTAACATTGAGCAAATGGTGCTGAGGGGGACATTTCATCGAGTAGTTTACCTTTGGCTTGCTGTTGTGTTTGGGCCCATGGAAGGAACTTTGTTCAGGTATCAGAGGCCCCTTCACAGTGTTTCCAGTGGATTAAGGCTGGAGCTGGTGTGGAGGGTACAGCTTGTGAAGAGACCATTAGTGAGACACAGATCACAACTACAGACAGTTTCTGTTTAGGGGAGTCTTCAGCTAAGCTGGGTTGCCAGTGCACAAATGCAGTCCAAGTACAGTATCTGTTCTGGGTTGTAAGCAGGGCTCTGCACACTCAGGTCTAGAGAGGGAACCCTTAACAGAGTTCTTCAGCTGTCAACTGTGACCCAAAGCAGTGAGAGAAAGCTTAATGGGGCTCTGCATCAAGCCTGACACCTTATTGGAAAGCAAATTATTTCTGGGCAGAGTTCTTCCTTACATAGGTGTAGTGTTTGCTTCAGAGTACTGTGCGTGTTTGTTTTCTGTTCTTACTTTGGTTGATATGCAATTCATCAAATCTCCTAAATGAACCTGTATGAGATAACACTTGTCTGAACACATGGAACTTGAAATAAACCAGTTGCAATTGTGTTGCTAAAAAATAAAACAAAGCTAAAAAGCAACCATCTGGTCCACTGGTATTCAAATACCCTTATTAATTACAGAAGCAGAAATTTTGGCATGCTTGACAGGAAACATATGAAGTTAGATAATACTCTGAGGAGTAACATCTGTGGTTGGTTGCACATGGACAGGGGCAGTGATAAGGCTCAGGTGTAGCAGGTAGAGCTCGTTTTGTTGAATCAGGGGTGATTATGGATTTAGTGGAGTATTGTGTCATTCAGTTCTGCAGAAAAAGGAAGGAGATAGAGATATGAGTAATTAAGAGATTTGCAAAAGGAACCAAGAAGTGAGTGAAAAGGTTTGCAGGTGTGTCGTGCCCCACAGTAGTGAAATTAGCAGACTCAAGAATCTCTGGAAAGAGCGCAAGAGGAAAAGCTGAAAGAGACAGAGTAAGCAACTTAATACATGTTAAATGCATTTTTGAGTAGAGTTTTTGACTTCATCCCCAGAGAAGTAAAAACTAATAAAAGTTAAGAGTAACTTTTGACCTGAAGTATTACTACTTGAGTTGATCTGGAAAGGAATTGGGTTTTATGGTAGAAAATGGACTGGAAAACAAGCAACGTTGTGATATTACTTTATTGCCCACTGGAGGTAAGTTTTCAGTCTAGAGGAATGTGTTTTTTCACTATAAACATATATTCTAGTCTATGTAAGTTTTATCAAGCTCATAAAAATGCATAAAGTAATCATAAATGCATATAAAAATGCAGCAATGACTCGAAGACATATATACATCAATGTAGCTGTTTCTTTGAAAAAGTATAGGGTTATTATTTAATTTTGACCTTTTAAGGTTTTTCATGCCTCTTTTTTGTATGAACAGTCATTTTCCTCAAAAGACTTTTTAAGGCTTAATGAATAGAGCTAGTGATAGAAACTGAGAATGCACAATAAAATTTTAGAAGATATTTCTGCAAACCACAAAATCAGAAGCAAAGAATATCTAAGTACCTTTTTCATTTTTAGTTTGAACAGAGCACACAGTTGCAATCAGTCTGCATAGAGTATATAATTTATACCTAAAGCTACATTGACTGCTGTAATGCTGAAATTCAGATATTATTTCTCAACTCAGTATTCATTTGGTCTGCTAAAAATGAAATACTGTCTGAATTGTGATTACTCACTTGGCTGTTTTTGTGTCCATTTGTGTTGTCATTGTGTCCCCACCCTCATCCCCCGTTGTTTTGCTTGTGTTTGGTGCCAGTCTCTTTGCTGTCACTAAGATCAAGCTTCCTGGATTGGAAGGTCTTTGAGGCTTTGCCTTTTGTGAATCTTTAGGCAAAGCACCATCTTTAGGCCTTTTTAACCCCCTGCATTGCAGTCCTGGAAGCGGTGCCTTGGGGAATTCATATACACCTTAAAGTGACAATGTAGCTGGTTAGTGTTCTTCAGAGGTATGTGTGAGAAACACTTGTGCTTGGTTTTAAGGAACACCAGTAAGGTTTTGTTCTGATATTTATAACATGCATTAAAAAAACCCAAAGCAAACACTCAAACCATGTTTCCACATACCCTCCCTCCCCCCAAAAAAACCCCAACACCCCACCCAAAACAAAACAAACAAAAAAACCCCAACAAAACAACCCCCCTCCAAAAACCCTGCAAAATTATCAGATCAGTATTCTGAACTTTTGAGTAAAGACTGTATTTGAGATCTTGTGACAAGTTTTCTTGAAATTTGAAGCATATCAGTTTTAATTTTTCCTGCTTTGATTTAGCATATGTTGCAAGAACACTTAAATACCAACACAGCATTTGTTATCCAAGGCTGTACACTCTCCCAGTATGGTACTGAAGAGTTTCTGTAGGGTCATCAGTGGAAGGGATTGAGAAGCCAGAGAGGTTTCTTACTGTACATTTGTGGTCTCACCTTGAAGTTAGCTCTGAACCAGGTTTCATTCCTGAACTTCATGCATTCATGAGTAGTGGTTGGAATGTCTCTACCATCTGCTATATAGAGGTCTTACTCTGACAGTTTCTAGCCTGAACAGTTGGTGGCTTACCATGTTCTAAAGAGAGGAACTCCATCCCCCCATAAAGGAAGGCAAACTCTCAGTCAATGCTAAAAATAAATATACAAGTTAAAGTGCCTGTAAGAAACTTCAGGAGTAAAAGAAACGTGTATTGGCTTATGTTTGTATACAGGTAATGGGTGTCAAATAATACACTATCTGGTGCCTTCATAATTGAAAAATCCATTAGGCTAATGGAATATTTTATCTACTGTCAGTGCTGCACTTACCTGCTCAGTTCAGTCTTCCTCTTCCCACTGTACTTTATTTAGTATATTAATTGATGTTGTTAAACCTCACCAAGGATGTTCTTTATGTTTTCAAGGAAGAGCTGTGTAACTGCTTTCTTAGTATCTTAAAAACGTTTGGAGAGAATGATTATGATTATTTTTTTCTGTAAAGTTCTGGTTTCAGTTAGACCAGCCTACAAGGCTTTCTCTCTGCTCTGACAAACTTTGCTCTTCAGAAAGAGAATAATTTTCTGACTGGGAGGTATCATTGGCTTTTCATTTTGCAATTTTTTTTGTTTTTGAAGTTGCATTGACCTTGGGCTTTAAGGCTCTTTAAGGAGAGCTACTGTCTCTTGGAGAATATAAAAGAAATGTGATGGCATTGTGTAGCTTATTTTACTTAGGGGAGAGACTGTAAGGTAATGAAGGTTTCTCAAATTGTACAAATCCTTTGGGATGTGATGATACTCATGACAGTAAGGTGGTAAGTCTTCTCTGAGCTAGGGCTTGATTTTTTTCTTATGGGATTTAGGCATTTAGTACTGATAAAACAGCGTGTCCTCCTTATTAGCGACGTTACAGCCTTGAAAGAGACTTCGGGTTCTGAAATTCCCTTCCCTGTGCTTGGAAGAACGACACGTGCATGTTTGACTCATCCCATTTGATCTATTTGAATTGTGGTGTGTATGTGCGTTAAGGAGATCTCTTCAGGAGCTGGTGAGGGAAATACCAGCTGACTGTATTGATGGTTGAGATTGTGTTAAGGACTTAATGGAAGTCTGGAGTGTCCTTTGGGTGGAATAGCTGTGAGCCTCATCACCTACTACTGAGACTGACCGAGAGCCCTTTTACTTATGCATAAAGGGACGTATGAACTAGTGCTGCTTAAAGGCCAGGAGAAGAAAACTCTACCCATTTTTCACATGAGAAAAAAAAAGACTTAATAACATTGATCAAAATGGCAGGCAAAGGACTAAAGTCACTGCTGTAGTATGAATTCCAAATACACATCAGAAATGTAATGTGATATATTTATTCTGAAGTAATCAATACTACTTTCTTTAACTTCATGCATTTCTTAGAGACATCTAGTGTAAATAATACAAGCCTCTGTTTGCTGTTATAAAGTTGCCCAGCATAAGTTCCTAATGCTTATATCCTTAGTTTGCTGCTTGTGCTTTGAGAATGGTGAATTTATTAATTGGGCCATCACCAAGGAATACCTAGAGCTGAGGAATCAGGAGGGGGAAGCACAAGATCAGAAAAAGTTTTTCCTCTCTGCATAAAAAAACCTTGTGACTGTTGACTTCAAACAAAACTGAATACTTGTGGACTAAGAGATGCTTTCTCAGAGAAGAGCTATGCTTTCTTACCCTTCTGATCTTCACGTAGTCTGGTGACATAGATGTGTTTTGTCCCCAGATGCTGATTTGCTCCATGGAGCCATTGGCACAGACTGGTTTAGAGTTCATTCTCTTATGTTGAGCAGGGAGTTGAACTACATCATCTCTGGAAGCCTCTCTCAACCTAGTTTATTGTTCTGTTGACTTTATGACACAATTTAAATCAAGGACTGCATTTGTGCTGAAATGTTTGAGCCAGACCAACTGTGAAACAGGATAAAAAGGTGTTCTAAACTCTTTCTGTATCTGCCTTGCTCATCAAGGCAGGGACAAAACAGTTATTGCTTACAGCAGAGAACTCAGTCTTAAAACTGTGCTTACTGATAAGCAGGAGCTGTGTATCACACATGTTTGCGGTGGATCCTAAGGAATGAAAAAATAGGTTTTCTGGGAACCATGAGATGCAATTTAAAAACCTGAGGAACCTTATGGCAAAGAGAGAAAAGGCTGCTGAGGGTTTATTTTCTCTTGGTGGAATGGCTGGTATTGCCTTTACTTTGTTTGTTTGTTTGTTTTCCTAAGCTTTGAATTGTTACTGTTTTAGGCATAGAGAAGCTCTTTCAGAAATGGATCAATAGTGTTTGCACCGAACCTTGTGAAGTGGTTTGTTTGTGTGAATGAATGCAGCGTTACATTGGCCATACAGAAACAGCTCAGTGACTGGGGCAGAGGAATGAAAATATTCAAAGCAACGTGAAGTAGTTGTTAGGACTAATAGTGAAAACATCTGACCTTCAATCCAAAGAAAAATAGCTGAATTTTTTGGAGGTGAGGGAACAGCATCTTCTAGTGTTGTATTGTGATGACACAAAATCATGTATTGGTACTTCCAGCTTAAGAGTCAGGAGGGGAAGCACAGAATTAAACCCATTTTTTTTCAGATACTGCATTAAACAAACTATGGCAGTTTACTTCAAATGAAAGAGAATACTGTGTTAATATGTCCGTGAAAACTGGATTTCTTCAGTCTTAACTGTTGTTTTGTACATGGACAAGATAATGCATCCCACAGGTAGGGAACCAGTGAGTTCTGTTGGAATACCAGGAACATGGGCACGAAGCGTTTATAGGTAGGCACAGGTGTAAATGTGAGGCCCTGCATCCTGGCCCTCATCCCATTCAGAAAGTGTCTTACTTAGTCTCTTCTGACTTTGCAATAGGAAAAATAATTAATTTGTCTATGCATTAAATAATGCCTTGTAGTTACTTTACATCAATTAAGTAAGAGTAATAAAAGCCTTTCGCAACAGACCATCATTGAACCAGCAGTAGTATCCTAAAATGTTGATAAATGAAGAATTGCTTTTATTTTGCGTCAGCTGAACTGTAGAACTCATTGCATGAGTTTTGAATAATTGTAAAGTAACTGTGCATGTCTGTTTATACAGTGTTGACATTTGCACCACTGCAGAGGTCTGTTTCTCAGGTGGTTTTTGATCTGTGTTAACATCAGGGTGGTATGCAGGTAATACAGCTACTCCAGGGAAGGCTGTGATGATTAACAAGTGTGTAGTGGCTGATGAAGGACTTCGTATAACTCCAGCAGGATGAAAAGATCAAGTGGATCCCAGTATGCCAACCCCTCATGTGCCTTTGTCAAACCAGTCTCTTAGAGCCTCTTGATGTTGCGTTGCAGTGAGTGAAGCAAGTGCTCTTTTTGCTTCATCTGTTTAAACTTGTGGGACTGTGGAGCATCATGCAAGAGGTTTTTATTCTAAAGGAGACCGCATCTCTATGGTGTATAGTAAAATATACCAGAATATGGACTTGTTTTTTTCACAGATTTCAACTTTCCATATACATTTCCAGTGTCAGCTGCACTGTTATGAGTTCAGTAGAAAACCATCCCACTAATTAGAAGAGTGATCTGTTGATAGCTCAGGGCATAAATTACTGTGTTTCATTACAAGAAACAAAGGCAAATGTTATTTGAGCTTTAAGGTCTTAAAAGTAAGTTTAAAAAAAACAAAATTAAAAAGCTGGACATGATTTGAAGGGCTATAAAAAATTTGACAGGCAGGATCAGAAGTAATTTTAGCTGAAGCCTTAGGTTCTTTGAAATTTCCTCACCTTATCTGAACAACACTCTGCAGCTGTTACCTGGTGAGCCTCAACTGGGATGAGGTCAGGAGCTTTCATGTCACTGTCACCCCTTTCCACAGCTCTTATTTCACCCCAGTGTTTCCTGGTTCAAATGTGGTCTTTGAAAAATTATTTCCCCCCCCCAACAAGGGCATTTTAGTAGAGATGTTTTTTGACAAGTTTGAGAGTCAAGGGGTGTGTTCTTCCTTACAAGGCTGTTTGTTGATTTGTTTGTTTGTTTATTTTGTTTAAGGTTGCTAATCTTGCATGTTCGCTGTCAACAAATGAAGAAGGAATGAAAATTGTCCAAATGGCAGCTAATCACATAGAGACCTTGTGCCCACAGGTATGACTTCTTCAGTTCATTCCCCTTACTGCACACTGACCACACACTGTTGTCACACAGCATATGTGCTTAGTTGTGCTCCTTTAGTCGAAATTCACATTCCATCTCTACAGTTTAGTGTAGCAAAAATGGCAAATCCAGGGCAAACACTTGGATAATCTATTTTCTCTTTGTGCTTAACATCATGATGGTTAATAGTCTGTGTTGACAGGGAGTTTTAAAAAGCTATAAAAATTGGAATTGCAGAAATATGCTGTTCTGTTTCTGAAATCATACCTGTTTGAATGAGCTTTGTAATGTGATAGGCAAAGTGGGAATATTTCTACTCTTAGAAAGCAATATCTGTTTTGACCGTTAACTTGAAATACACAAAACCCAAATCAAGTGGTAATAGTATGCAAACAGGCAAGGATGAATTCTTCTGATTATCACCAATTTAATAGATTGAACTGTTCTCTTAAAGAAAGGAATGGAAAAAGGCACAGCTACAGATACTCTTTTTCAAAGATATGAAGTAACAAAACTTAATTCACTTTGTCATGTTCACAATTATAGAGATATAACAACTTATGCAGTTAGATCTGTTTAGAGCAAAGATGTTAGTGATTGCTGTGAATCTGATCTGTGTGTTGCAGCCTTGAGGCTGCATAATTTCAGGGTCATTAGTTCTTTGGAGAATGCTGTAGTTTTACATGGTGGCCTAAGTATTCTTACTCTTTGGTGCTAAATGTAGTTGAAATAAAAGATGAAGGGCAAATATTATGATGTTCAATAGCAAGCTTGAGAAGTCCATTTTATCCTGTTGAATAAATGTGAGTTTGGAAGAAAGGAAATTCTGTCAAGGAAATGTGATGTCCTGAAAATATTACAGAGCAGTGTTTTCCCTTGAATCATTCAGTTTCAATGCCCGTTGTTAGAACTTGAACCATTCTGTGTTTCACATCCCACTCTCATGTGATTTAATGTGTTCCTGGATTTGTAAGAAGATTGTTGGCTTTTTCCGGCTTCTTTGTTTCTCCAGGGGTTCAGGTGCACCTTTGTAATGGCTTATTTTGCATCCACATGCAGCTTTTTAATTGGAATTGAAACCTACACTTTTGGTATTGCATCTGATACCAGAAGCTCTTAAAATCTTATTTTGACTAAAATATTGATTTTTCACCACAGCCATTGGAGTTTCTAGGCTTTTAATTTCCTGTGCTAAAATGGAAGCTTCTTGCTTTTATTTTTTTTTTTTATTTTTTTTTTAATTTAAACTCGAGGTAAACCAGGGGTGAATTAGTTGATAATTACAGATCTGTCTAAAAAGACCATGTAGTATGCACATGATAAGATTATGTTACTACTAATGGTGTGTTCACTGTGCAGGATTTGCTGCTTTCTTAGATAAGGACCATGCCCTATGAAAGCAATTTGTATTTTACCTAAGTAAGAAGTAACAGATTAAGGCTCCTGCATTTTTCAATAAATCAGATTATGCTGTATCAGTTAAAAGCCCTCCACAGGGAAAATAATTATCTCCTAGATCCCTGTGAGGCATATCAGTTAGAGTTCAGAATGGGGAAATTCACCTGTAGAACATCCTGATGTTCTTAAATCTTTAGAGTAAAAAAAAAAAAAGATACTATATGCCCTGAAAAATACTTTTCTTCAAGAGAAGCAAATGGTTTGGATTGAAATCTGAAATAGTAGCATTAAAAGGGAGCCTCCCCACCCCAAATGCCCCAAACATACCAAGGAAAAAAAATCCAGCAGCAGTAACAACACCTACAGAAAACACTTAGGCATCTTAGGAATTCTGCAGATTTGACTAGCAAAAATTCCAGGGGAGCACAGGGGAAAAGGCAGATACAGGACTGGCAAACCCTGGGTAAAAAAATCTTTTTGCTTTTGTTACATTAATCATACTCTACTGCAGATAAAATGCAGAGGGTTGGTTCTGAACTTTTTTTCCTCAAGTGATATTATTAGCCAATATTTTGCCTGTTCAATAAATGAAATAAGCCAGGCACGTATGTTAGAGCCAGTGCAGAACATGTAATGTCTGTTCCTGGAATTTCATGAATGGTTCATGAGAAATTAATTTAATGTTACGTCAATAATAATAGAATTAAGAAATAAAGAGCAGTTAGCATATGATTTTATTAAGGAAGAATTATTTGTGCCCATGTAACTCACTTTTGATTGGGAGAATTTTGAATGTTGTCAGGTAAGTAAAATCTACAGTGTCACCAGCTACTTTCCTGGTGTGCAAACGAAATCTTGACTTCAGTGAATGCATGAGAAAAATGGAGAAGAAAAAGAACCCACAAAAGAGAACAAACTTTTGTTTTTTGAACAGCAAGAATGTAAATCTGTGGAGCTGTTTTGCTAATACCCATTTTGGGTACTGGCAAACCCTGGGTAAGTTTCCATTATGCTTCATTACGCTTCAGTGGCGTGTTTGAAGAAGACTCTGGTTCCTCTGATAGGAATACTCAGGTAGTCCTCTGGAATACCTGATAAGATGGTAAATATAGAGATGGGAAGTTATCCAGAATGTGGGAAACCAGAGATTAGCAAAAAAGGATCTGGCTTCTTTATCTAAGTTACAGGTTTTTAGATTTTTATGGCCCACTCAGCTTCCAGGCGGTCCAAGGAGTATGTCTGGCACACCAGGCCTTGGACATGAGACTTAACCTGGGTAGGGATCCAGTGTTTGGAAGGGGCAGAGAGGGGGGAGTGTGGCAGTGGTGGGTGTTGGGTGCTTGTTCTGAATCCCGTGTTTGTCAGAGGCACACAGAGGGGAGGTGCTGTGCTGTGCTGCACACAGGGAGACAGTTCTGCCCCGAGGGAAAGGAATCCAGGCAATGGGGCAGCATAAATGCAGGCACATCCGGAGCTTGGGAGCTGAGAAATGAACTTGAGCCTAAAGCTGGAGCAGTTGTGTCAAAGTGGAGATCAGAGGTGGCTGGGCTTAAGGCAACAGCTGAGAAAAGCTTCAGCATGTCAAGGGGCTCTGCCTAGAGCCTTTTTATCAGCATAAAGATCCCTGGAGAGTTATAAGGAGCAGGACTTTGGGCCATTTTAGGAGAACCCTATCTGAAATATGGAATTTTGGGCTCACTTCTCTTGAAGGTGAGATCTCACTAGAGCTTGCTGATAGTTATCAAAGTGGTGCAGGGTGGTTAGTGAGCCACGTCCATTCTGGAGCATCATGAAAGGAAGCAAAGTGCAAAAAAACCCACATGAATGTACACGGTTTAGCTTAACCTCTGTATGATGGTAAAGAAATTTTTAAAAGTCATTCAGTCCCATGTAGTATTTTTTATCAGATATTTTTAAAAAGATGAGGTATGCGTTGGCATAAGCAGAACCTTGGATCTTAGTCTTTTTATTGAGTTGTTTTTCTCTTAAGTATTGAGAGAGAGATGGAAACCATCTGTTTATAAAGTTATTGGGTGAGAAACAATTCTATGTACCATGTAGCTAATGAAAAGCACATATAACACTTGGCACATAATTTTCATTGCCATCTTTCCTTGCTGCTTAGAATTTAATAGGCTGCTAATAATTTTGAATATTGCTTGATATGTGATAAGCCACTAAATATAGAAGCTGATTTTTTTGTCTGTGGGAGTTTGTAAATAAGTCAGTGTGGTAGTTCAAGTAACTTGGAGAGAGGTATTAGGGTAAGCAAGATGCTGAGCTGATCAGTGAGAATATATTTATATGCATCATATTTCTAGGCCATTGAAATACTGATCTGACAGCTGTGTTGAATATTTTGCACATTGTTTGTCCAGCATAATTCATCTGTTTCTTCAGTGCCAACATGACAGTCTGGAATGGTCTGCTGTGTTTTGGTATTATGGATCTGTTGACACACATATGTACCTGCAGTGAGGAGAATGGCAACATCTGCCGGGACTCCTTGCAAGAAACCAGACCCTGCAGACTTTGTTGCTTTGAATTTTAATAATTTCAGCACTGTTGTAGTGGTGCTTTCTTTCCTGTCTCTCCAGCAGGCAGTATTAAGCATGGCAGGTGCTTTTTAGGATCATTTGCAGTGGTCTATTTATTGGTGAATTCAGAATTACCAAGGAACCAAGAGCTGCAGAACTGAGGTGTTTGTCGAAGAGTTGTGTGTGTTTGTGGTAGAAGAGCTCCAGGCAAAGCATCTCCATTCCAGTCCACTCCTCTTCCCAAGTACACTGATTACACGTGCCTTTCAGAGCAGAGTACCATGGAAACCCTCAGCAGCCAAGCAGGGGCAGCAGCGTGCCCCATGCACACCGAGCTTCAGCCTGGAACTCTGCTTTCCAAGCAGGGCTTGTGTGTTCTCTGCTTTTTTTATCAAAAGAATTGTCAGAACTCTGTAATGCTTCCCATAAGTTTTGCTCAAGCCTTAAATGCAAATGTCTAATATAGTGGATTTTTTTTTCTCTGAATTAAATACTGTGTTTTTCCACTCTAGAAATGAATGGAGAAATTTAGTCTTTCCTTTGACATATGTTTTGATTGGCACTTAAATTGTTTCTCCCTTTCATGTTGGTACTGATAAAAGGATACTATTTGATTCCATGTTATTTTCTAGAAAGTATGTACTGAAAAAAAATGAAATTCCTGTTCACAAAAATGACTTGATAGCTATTGCATTTTTCAGATACTGGAGTTTAATTATGTAGTTTATGATGCTGTGGATTTTTGTAGGTAGCAGTTCACATTTCCTATATATTTATTTTTTCATGACAGAAAATGAATCATTCATTTTATTTGCTCTGGTGTGTGAAATAGTGGGGGACACTGAGGAGTTTCTTTATTAGTTTCATAAAAATTTTTCACCGATATCACTTCAGTAACCACAGTTTCATCATCTTGGTTGAACTGTGGGTGTGGCATCACCTTTTGTCTGTTTAGGACTATTTTATTTGGGTACAGGGCAAAAGTAATGGGGGAGAACATGGTAAAACCACGAGTTCTCTGCTGTCTGCTTTCAAAGACTGAAAATGAATGCAGTAACAGAGATCTTATCAGGTACTGTTTCTAGCCTTTCAACTGAGTGATTACCAAGGCACGATACATACATTTTGTTAATGCCACTGTCAGCTCAGCCTGGCGTGAGTGGCATTAGTCTGCAGTGCCACCAAAAGCAGTGGCTGCTCCTCCTCTGGACTCCCTTTGTTCCTTCCCCAGGCCAGCAGTGTTCATGCATCCCTACAGCAACTACAGCAGCGGCTGACTTGAATGAAAACTACCCCTCTTCCTTCCCAGGTTAATTCTCAGCTGCATCAGTTTTCAGACATCAGTAGTTGCAGGATGTTTTCTTTCTCTGCTTATGGAAATTGAGGTTTGCTATTTCAAAAAGCTCATGAAGCCTGTGGCAGTTTGTGATGGTTGGGATACTGTGGAATCCTAAAGCTGTGGGACACCAAAATGTATTGGAGGGCATAGCGCTTTATGCTTCTGTACAAATAGACTTAGGTAGATGTTTGCTTTGGCTTGAACTTCTCCAAGAAACTTTTTGCAGGAGGGAAAAAACCCCACTGTGACTCTTGGATTCCCCTGAAAGCTTCATGCTGGCTGTGACTGCTTGGCTCTTTTATGATAGTACTTGGAGAGACAATTAATTAACTCCAGGATGCCTTGAGGTTTTCAGTCTTAACTTTCATCTTCCAGTATCTGTTGTGTTAGAATAGAATCCTCAACATATTCTCACTTTGTGATATTAAACAAAAATACCACCCCTGAGTAGCCTGAGCTCCTGCAGCAATACAGAAGCTGTTGTTTTATCCTCTTCTCACCCCACCTGCAGTTAGTGGACGTAAGACATGAGAATGATTGAGTCTCTTGAAGCTGCTGGAGGGCATTTGCTATAGATTCATACTGCACAACAGTGCTGTGAATGTTTTATAAACAATTTATTTTTTCTTTTACCTTTTAAAACTTAAAAGTATTTTTCCTTGAAAGGTTTTGTTTTGGTTTTTTTTTGATCTCTTCAACTTCATCCTTTTTTTCCCCTCCCCCCACACCCCCTCCGCTGAATTTGTAAGTTTTCCTGAGATGCCACACTTTTTGGTGACAGTGCTGCAGAAAAATTCCAGGAAAGCAAAGAAAGGCCACAAAACATCTCTATTAGAGACTTGTTGTGGTAAAAAACCCTACTGAGTGTGGGGAGGAGGGTAGGAAAGCTTAAAGTAGTACAAGACAGCAAAATAATACCACTGTTCAGAGATGTGGAAGAGAAGGGTGGCTGGCAATAAAAAGCAGAGAATGTAACTAGCTATAGCATGAAGCAATAGCAGTATAAATAGTACAGATTCGTCTTGCTGCAGCAGGAGGATAAAATCATGGATACACCTGACATAGCTTTGTTCTATGGCATTGTGCATATCTCTGTTACTGGCTTTATACCTAATTTTGGGGTGCTTCCCAGCGGGAATACTGATGGGATCCTTGGGGGTGATGTAGGTGGTAGGGAGCAGGTGACAGCACTGGCCAGCAGCTGGGGAAGTGGTGAGGCAAACCTAAGTTTGGAGTAGCTGCAGCATTGTCAGGATGGGGCTGCAGGGTCCTCATTCTTGGGGGTGTGTGTATGTGCAAGGAGCTGCAGCAAAAGGAACAAGCTTTCTGGCAATTTCTAAGGTGTTCTGCACAAGTTTGGATAGCAAAGTTGCACTCACCTTTTACCTCTGCCAGTGGTGCAGGGTCAGACCTCAGTGATTTGGGGAAATTTTGGTATGTCTCTAAGGCAAGATAAGAAAGAAATCATCTGGGCATGGTCCTGACCAGCTGACTCCAGTGGTTCTGCTCAAGCAGGGAGCTGGACCAGACTGACCTCCAAGGGTCCTTTCCAGCCCCTGCCATCCTGTGCATCTGTGAAGTACCTGGCCTGGAGAGGTGTGGAAAGGCAAAGCTTGCAAATGTTGGCTGGTTCATGCCTGATGAGCTTCCAAGTTTTTAACCTGAGCTTTTAAATGGTTTCTGTAGCAGTGGCATAGATTCAAGGCAGCAGATGACCACTCTTCTGGTGTTGTAGTAATTTTTTCCTGAAAACTACAATACTATTAATGTCATTAAAGATGGCAAAGGGAGGTACTGTGATCTGCAAGGGGGTTTTCTGTGTTACATTTGTAAATATAAATGCAAAACATATCTGAAAATTTGACAATCTGCTTTGCTAAACTCCAAATTAAAAATAATTGCCAATTGTGTCAGTAAGAGCAGCTTTGGGTGTAAAAGTATCAAGTACACCAGCAGTTTGTGAGCTTCCTGTATCTCTTAGATGATTGTGCATTACTGTTGATATAGAGTCTAATTTGCTGTTGTGGGTTTACTGTCCTGAAGTTGTCACTTCTCTTGAAAACAGAATAATTTCAAGGGAAGTCTTCTTTTTAATGTTCTTGAAACTTGCCATGTGGTGTGATGTGTGTTCACATTTATGCATGAAAACATGAAACATGGGTAAGGTTTGTGTGTTTGCATGATGCCATTTCTTCTCTCTCCTTTCCACTGTTTCTGGGAAAATACAAAATGAAACCAAGACAATTTAAAATTAATGACTGCAGTCACATGAACTTTGTGTTCCACTGTAGCATCACTGACATTATTTAAGAATGTAGACTCTTACTATTGATGCTTGATCCATATCTCTAAGGCATAGTTTTCTGGGAAAGATGTTTTTGTATGGAGATTTTTTTTTCTGGGTAATGCACTGCATCCTTTCAACTTCTGTTTTACCTGTACCTAAATCATGGTGTGTATAAATAATAAGAGACACTTCAAAAATTACCCCATTTCTCATTTCCTTAGTGGTATAGCTTTTTGTTGTAGGCAATAGCTTGCCCATTTCTTGGTACTATTTTAAGTCAGTATTCTACTGGGATATCTGCATGTGGAAAAGAGACTAGAGAACTAAAAGTCATCAGAAAAATACTATTGGCAACAGGGGAAAAGGAAAAGTAGTCATTTGATGGTGGGTGACATACAATTTAGGTAGTGTTGGTTTTTTTCTTTCACGCGATGATAATGTAATGATGTGTAGCAACCTAATTTCATTATTATGACTCTGAATTATTCAGAAATTATTCTTAAAAATAAGAGGGGAATAGAAATTCCTCCCTAAGGAAGGGAGACAATATTTTCTTTCTTCGAATGTCTCATTACCTGTCCTGAGCTGTCCTCACTGCCTGGAAGGTGACAAGGGGGTTTTGCTGGATTCTTTTTGCACATTTCTGTAGCTCGTAGAGTGTACAGACTGTCTATGTGAAATACAGGACAGAAAATGAAAAGTAGGAGGAAATGTGGAAGTACTTGGGTTACCTTAGTGTCACACATGGCTGCTAAGGTAGTGACAATATGTTGTTTTTACTTTGCATCACTTTATTAATGCTTGTTGCTGTTGTTTGACTTGGGAGGACTTTTCTTGAGAGCACTTCCGTAAAAAGTGATTTGAAACTCTCTTGATGGGAAATTCTTAACTGGAGGGGAAAAACCCACCTCAGCAATAAAACACCCTCAAGACAAAGCCATTGACTATCTTTACTTACTGTATTTGTTTACCAAGAGGGCAAAGGAACACTGTGTTTTATTTGCTTCACTTTGCAGCTACTTCAGTGTAACACATCTGGTGGTGTGACATGACATTTGTTTTGGAGGAACTTGGGAAATCTTCAAGGTGTTAGTGACAGTTTTATGCTCTTGTATATAGACATGTATGTCCTTGAGCAAATGTTTATTCTCATTTAGGATACATTCCACTTTATATGAATTTAAGTGGCATCTTACTATGTTTCTGTGATGAAAGCAAGTGATGCTGATCAAATCATTAGCTTACAGGCTAATTCCATTCATATGAAATGCATTAGTAAAAATAATTTTCTTATTTTAAAGTCCTCCTTGTTTCTGAATATATGGAATATACCTGAATTGTCATGATGCTTTTGCATAATGCTCATGATACTATCTTAATCTTTTAGCTCCCAGATCTTACTGTGCCTCTCAGCTGTCCTTAGTGTGGTTTATCAAGCCTGTTTTTCCCCCTGTACAGCTTTATAGGATGAGGTGATGAGAACTACATTCCAGTTTTTCACGTGAGGTCATGCCAGTATGTACATTGTGGGATTTTAGTGCTTTCAGGATAATCTTAGTGTTTTCTGGGCTACATAGACATCTTGATTTGTAGTTCTAGAACATATTATATTTATTAAGAGCTCTTTGAAAACCTTGGTTATTGATGCTTTTACTTTTTTTCCCCTCCAAACTTGTGGATACTGCTATCCTAGCAGGAAAAGATGTGAACAGTATGCTTGGTTAGAATGCCATAACCATACTGTGAATTTTAATTATCCCTTTCAGTTGACTTCCTCCAGTATTGCACTATTATCCCACACAGCTTCTGGTACCCAGTAATTCAAATTAGACCTGAAAAACAGAGTGGTGGTGGTGGTTGCCCTGGGCAAGGATGTTCACCTTAATTAACCTCAGACAGTAAGAGGATATCCTGTAAAGAATATTCTTGCCATATGACTAAGATATCAGTACAAGCTCATGGGACTTCATATGTAAAAAACAGCTGATGGAGCCCAGCTCTCCTGGGGATGGCTGAACATGTGCCTGATGATGGGAATTGCTTGTTTGCTTTTGCTTGCAGGCATGGCTTCAGGGTGGTGCTTAGTTGCTGGCTGAGGTTAAACTGCAATGGTAGTACTGAGTCTTCTCAACCTCAGCAGGCTCCTTCCACTGCTGTTCCTGAAGTGTGAAGGCGAGTGCCTCACCTGCAGTGTTGTTCTGGAAGTAATCCTGCTACAGAAAGAGAGAAACTAGTACACGTGGGCTGTTGTGTTGGTAGGTCCCTTAACAATGGACTGGGAGAAAGATTCAGGCAAAGAAGGTGTGTTTGTAGGTTGCAGCAGAGAAAGCAAGCCTTAGCAGGGTCCTTGGAGCCTGCAGTGAGGGGCCATAACACACAGTGAGGCCTCGGGAGGACAGGACAACCCTCCGGCACCAGAAGGGTGGGTCTGTGACTGCAGCAGAAAGAGGTGAAGAGTGGGAGCTGGGCTTTCTGACTGAGGGAGGGACATGAGGATGCCTGTCACTCTCACTTTCCCATCAGGCTGGTTCTTCCTGTTCTTTCCAGATTTTCAACCTCCCTGTGCCCATTGCTGTGTAACTCTCCTAAAGCTTTGTACTCTCTGTCCATGCAGTAACTCATCTTTGTGTTAAATTTAAAGGTCACTGTTGGCTTCAGCTCTGCATTTCTTCTGCTCAGACCACGCCACTGTTCATAGTTCTTATAGGAAATGTAGGACAATGACTTTTTAGATAATTAACTGAAGAAGTATCTTATTTAGATAGAGATGGTTTTGTTAGAAATGCCAAGAGGGAAAGAGGAACTGATTAATACATTTTCAGTAGGTTGTTTGTAGTTTCTTGTTGCTGTTTTGGTTGGGATTTTGCATCATATGATTCAAAATTTACAGGAAGCAACAGTTGTGGCCTAAGTGTTGAGCTATGCTGAGCTTTATTGATGTCCTTCCCTCCCCAGTATATAAATGTAATCCATATGTATGTTCACCTTAACAAGCATTCAAATACTGTGTAGCTGTAGTGTAGTTACACTGCAATTGTTCTAGTTCCATTACAGTTTTATTTCATCTCTATAAAGTTTGGTACATGAATGAATAATCCATAAGGACCTTTCTATTTTATATGCATTACATTATAAATTGGACTAAAGATTTACTTGGATATGCAATCCAATAAACAGAAGGTTAATCACATAAACTTCAGTTTTATAATGTAATTTGAGTATGCAACTAATTTAATTGATAATTATGGATGCTGTATTAAAGCACAGGGTTTTTTTTGATGTTAAACTCTTTCTGAGACCGGGTCCTGAGATTGTAATCTCCCATGGAGATGTTCCTTAATGCCTGCATCCTCTGGGAAGCTGAACTGTGGCTGTATGAGTGTAACTAGTGCTGTTGACAGTATGGCTTATCCCGGTTTGAGCAGCAAACCCAGCTATCTCCAGTGGGGATAATTTTTATAGCAGTATAGTTGCAGTGTTGGTATGCTGTGATAGAGCATTTGCACAGCCTAAGAAAAGCGTGGGAAAGGTTTACGTCCCTAAAAAGCCTTGCTCCATGAAGAGACTTTGTGTTCTCAGTTCAATATGTTTATAATGAACTGCAGGGAGCTGAGCTCCAGTTCTGGGTGGAGCACTGTGGAAGATAGGACTTCCAGTGTGCTTCTGAGTATAAAATAGCAGATGAAAAATTATAAGCAGAACTCAGTTTTGAATATTTTTTTACTTCCTCTTTCCTGCCAGAATTCATGAAGCATTGAGATGGTGCTCTCAGGTAAAGGGGATGGTCCCTGTGCAGGGCTGAGGGTTGGCCTTGATGATCCTTGTGGGTCCCTTTCAACTCAGAATATTCTGTGATTCATATGTTAGGAAGTCTTAAGAATTATTTTAGCTTTCCATTTCAGTAATCTGGATATCTTGAAATTAAAATTTTATCTGGAGCACCTTGCTTAAGGCCTGTTAAATTTGGATGAATTGTTCTCTGCTTTCTGAGCAGAAATCTAGTTGTCCCCTATGTACACAAACTGTGGATACAAGTAAGTAATTGTTTAGTTAGAATGTTAAAACTGTAGCTAAAATTATTTGAACTAATTGACTAATGTTACAATTTGCTGGCTCCTAAGTTAGGTCCTGGATAATGGGGGTATATCTAAGAGAGAAAATACTGTTTGAGGAGCAGTGATTTTTTTGGTTGAGTCAAAAAAAGGGCTTTCAATTCAGGAAATAAAATAGAGGATTTGTGAAATTCATACCTGGACCTTTGAATATGATGTCCAGAGCGCTCCCTCGGTCATCTACAGACACTGTTTTCAATAAGACAGAAACAGAAATGTTTCTCTGTTCTTCCTACTTCAGTTTCAGTAGTGCAAAATAGAGAAGGTGAAAGTACTTAATTGAAATATGAATTGCATGCAAAAGGGGCCCAACATATTTTGGGATGTGTTGTCCACTTGTCAGGTCAAGTGAGTGAGTTTAGCAAGGGGAGTGCTGTGGGATGGCTTTAAGAAGCGGTCTTTAAGTGTTCAGCCTATTCTGTCTGTCATCTGCCTCCCAAAAATCAAGTAACTATCCACCTAAATGTAAATACTGAGTATTTCACTACATTTTTAGGTCTTTTACACTTTTGTCACATTTTAAACTAAATAATGGGAATGTCTCTCTTGTTAAAGATAACCTTGTGTGCCTTTTCTGTAGGAGGGTTGCAGATGCATTCAGACCTGTGTGTAGTCCCTGTATAAAACCAAGATACTGCTGTGTACAGGGGTGGGAGGGGGGAGTGTCCAAGGACTGGTTGGGGCGTGTGCTTTTGGGGGAGTTGGATTTGTGTTTGGGTTTATGTCCTTTCTCAAGAGCGCACTGTGCCTCTCAGCAGCACTGGACTGTGTTGGAAGGTATGCTTTTGAGTGAAATTACACATTTCTTTTTAATAAAGTAAAAAAACTTTATCCTAGCGTAATAAGAACATATTTCAGTGTAGCACTGGCAACCACTGCCCAGATATCAGAGATAAAAGCCATGCAGGATTTTATTTAATTTCTTGCCTGGAGTATCAGATCAATAATGTTTGTAGAATTGCTGGCTTACCCCCTACCCCGCAGTCCTGTTTGTTCCTGAGGGATTGCTTTACCTGTGTGCTCTTAATTTATTTGCAAGCTCCTTGGCCAGCAGCTTGTAATAACAATGCAGACATTAAATCTTCCCTTAATGGTTGGTATCAAGAAGACCTTTGCTAGATTTGAACAGTGAGTTAATATATCTCCACTTTGTTCAGTGATGTTTTCTCAAAGCTTAAAGTTGCCTCATAATCTCAGAACAAATAAACCTGTATATAACCTTATTACCAAACATAGTCAATTATGTCACTATCAAACCAAGTGCCTCCAGTGCAATCCCTCCTTCCTGCTTTAAACTCTGGGAAAAGAGAAAGGAACAGAATCACGAACTAAGTTCTTTAAGTCCTATTTCTGCCAAAGCAGAGAGAGGTTGCATAAAGGACTTTGACATTTTATCTTGGATCATAATTTGCCCTAAGTGTTTTCACCACTGCATTTAGTATTTCAGGGATTGCTTTGTTCTCGTTATTGCATTGTTGGTTCTTGTTGGATTTTTTGAGTGTGTCTGAAGCAAGAGAGGTGTCTTAATCTTTTCTCAATACAATGTGAAATCTTATGGTCGCATAGCAGTTGTCACCTCCTCCTCCTGACTGTCAGTGCTGGATAATGCTGCTGAGAGAGAAGCTTTTCAGGATGTTATGAGGGTGTGAAGGCTGCTGTGGATGGAACCTGTCCTATGTTCTGAAGTGTTTCTTGTGGGAGTACAATCTTGCTTTCTCTTGCTTGATGTATCACTTTTGCGATGATGATTAAACAATCTTCCTTAACTCTGCATCTCCTTTTACATGTTTTCAGAGGAGATAGATTTCACCTTTCAATTTTCATAACTATTAAAGTTGATTTTATTAATAAATATAGCCAGTAATTTATTTACTCTTGGAATGCGCTTAGCTCTTGGGTAGAATGTCTGTATTGTCATCAACATGATCTCACTCTTATTTAATTCTATTGACTGAAATAAATTTTATGCTTACATATTTTGTATACAAGATACACAGCTTTCAAAGCTTCTAAATCATTACAGAGTTTTCATATCTTTGTTACTGTAATAGCTTTTTATGGCAGATGCCAAAGCAACAGTGTCACGTAACCTTGTGCCTTTTTATCACTGTAGTGGGATTTTTTTCTTTCAAGTTTGTTTTTTGAGTCAGTAGTAAATACTTACACTCTTGCAGAGCTTGGGCATATCTGGAGATTTAAGCTTCCCCACTGTTTCAAGAGAAATGCAAGGCACAGCTTGACAGAAGTAAGTTCCACACAATTTTCTGTTAAAAGAACAAAAATAGCAGCCTGCCAGCATGTTTCTGTGGTTCCTTCAATAGTAACCCTTCTGCCAGGGAGCATTTCATGATGTTGCTGCATCCTGTGCACATTTCTATTACCTGTCTTAGAGTAACCCCCAGAAGTGAGTAATTCTTGCCCCTGAAAGAATCAATGTCAGTAATTAAGTACATATCATATAATTATTCTGTAACTGCATTTCAGAACAGTAATAGTTTGGGTTGGAAGGGTCCTTGTGATGTCTGCAGCCTTGTCAAAGCAGAATCAGTGCTTTCCAACTAAACTCTGACCTTTCTCTAAACTTGAACTTATCCAGTCTTGAAAATGTCCAAGAGCAGAGACTGTACAAACTCTTTTGGCAACCTGTCTGTTGGAGGGCTGCTATTTGGTCCTTCTGAAGCCAACTTTTCCCAGGCTGAACAAGCTCAATTCTCTCCCCCTCCTGCCAGAGCTCCACCCCAAGCCTTCTTGGTGGCCTTGATGAATGTGCTGTACTTTATTGATGTCTGTCTTGTGTGGGAGAGCCCAAACTGGACAGCTGGACACAGTTTTCTAGGTGTGATCTCATAAGTGTCACCTTTCTTACCCTACTCAGCTGTGCCCTTCCAGCCCTCTGAGCTGTCAGCTTTCTTTGGGGCTTGCTGCTGAAAAGGAGCATGTCAGGTTTTTTCCCAGCAGAGATGCCCTCCAGCCAGTTGGTTCCCAGACTGTGTCATGTCAAGCAACTTAGTCCATCCCAGCTGCAAGACTGGTTTTTAGACATTCAGATGATCTTTTTTGAAAGAAGGAAGGAAAACCTCAGGTTCTCTTAGATCAAAACCAGTTGGACTTGAGTTTTCTTCCTTACAGTCCCAAGCAGTGCAATTTCTTTGGTCAAGTAGTGTGAGATGATTAGTTTAGTAACAGCTTGGAAAAAAATCCGCCTTCTAAAAGCTCAGGAACCAGTTTCCCATGTTGTTTTGTTGTGTTATTCATGATCATACTTTGGTTCATCTTGAGGTAGACTTAGAAACTGTTCACATTACATAAATGAATTGGGATTAGGGTAAGAGGCAGGAAATAATTCTGATGTTAAACACAGACAGGTATTCTGATCTCTAGAAATTAGCCTCAAATGACACATTTGTTTCACCTTGAATATGACCATCTGTAAGACTCTGGGTCAAGCAATGTGCTCACCCAGGTGTTTTATTTTAAAAATGTATTTAAGACTCCAAGAGTTCACCCACTGAACTTTGGCAGAGCCTGTGATTCTTAATACCTTGAGATAGCCTAAAGAGAGAAATGCTCCACATGTTTTCCCAGGAGACGCTTTTAATTTTAGTAAGAAATAAGGATTTTGACAAAGGCTTAAAAGGGGTAATGTACAACCAAGGAGATCATTCCACAAAGCATGCACACAACTGGGCACAGTAAAACCCACTGGTTTTGAGTTAGCCAAAAGAAATTAAGAAAAGAGTAAAGAAAGAGACAGAGATTGAATGACTAAAGGAAGAAAGAGATTGAGAAGAAACAAGAGTAAATGGCTAGAGAGAAGAGATTTAAAAGATGTTAAGAGAAAAATAGCTACCACCAAAGAATCCTACCTAAGGCTCTTCCTCCTCCCACCCCACAGAGTTGGTTCTGGCCCAGCAATAAAATACTGCTTTTACTGATGCAGTCTCTCACACCATCCTGCTATACTTTCTTTAGCTGTAAAAATATAGAGCTGCAAACTTTCGTCTTCCAGGTCAAGTCAGATGCTTTGAATTAACTTTCTGTTTATGTGAATGTGGAGCCCATTACCCTACACACAGGAAGAACTGAGTGGCGATCACTTCTCTACTTTTGGCTCCCAAGGAATTCCAGCCTATGTTCAACTCAAAACTTTTTACTCCAGAATCTCTGGGAAATTTGCACTGGAGTGAGAATGGGCTGTGTCACTGTTTTTCAGGGAGAAGGGTGACAGTTTAAACCTACCAGTTTTAACTACATTTAATGATCCTACAATAAGGTACAAAATAATTTGCTCTCTTAGGAGATTTTATTAATGTATATATGATAGATGCTTAGTTTTAATACTAAGAAACATTAGTTAGTCTCATATTTGTGCCAGGGTTCTCAGTTGTGGATCAGATCCTGGAGACAATAGCCCTGCATGTAGATTAAGAGCATTTTGTCTTGTTTTCCATCTTCCATGAACACAAGCAGTTCTTCAGAAACATCAGCTTTACAGATGGTTGTCCTTGCCAGTTTGGTGAGATGAGGGAAGGCAACAGAGGGACTGGTACTGAAGCTTTGGAATCTATGCAGAAGCATTAAAACTGTAGGTTGAGTACAATCCATCTTCTATATACAGACTGTTGTATAGATAGATCCTGTTCTACTGTGTGGTTGTCTGTGCCTGACCCTTAGAGATGAGCATCCCACCCATGCAGAGCAAATGAAGTGTGTCAGTATTCTGAAGGTGAAGGAGTTGATCTCTCAGCAGTAAAAACTGGAGAACAAAGTTGCCTGTGCTTTTAGTTTGTGCTTTTCAAGTGAATCTTTTTTAAATGTTAGTCACTGTAGGTTTGTTTACTACTCAGGGTGAGTGAAGGGAGCACAGCATGGCCAGTGGAGAAAAGAAAATGAGGGACTGAATGTGAAACAACCAGAAAGGTAAATTCAGTGTCAGAAGCCTCTTTTTATAGGCACTCCAGCCTTAAGATCTTGTTTTGAAAAGAATGAATTGAGTTCTGCATAGAAAAGACTGCCATTTCAGAAACACATTTCTGAAGTTTTTGATGCAGTAGCTGCTTTTGGGATGTTGGTGCATGTGATTGGAGATGATGCTGCATACAGAGAACCCAGTGAGTTAGTTACGGTAGGGTATTTCTTAAGGGCACTACAAAACTGCCTATCAACTTCAGTTTGTCACTACATCAGGGGAATTCTGGCTCACTGACCTTTGTTGCAGCCTCCTGTAGGGATATCAGGGCATAGGTATATCAAGGTGTAGGTGATTGAAAGGCTGGCTTTAGATGTTGGGAAAAGTGAGATGAATAAAATAGTTGTTTGAGAATTCATCTGTAAATGAGAGGGAGCTTAAATATACTTTGCCCCCCATCACCTGAAATTGTACACTGTTACACTTGGACTGGAATTGCATGTACCCTTCTAAGTTATTACTACTCAGCCAGGTGGATAAAATGGTTTGAGAATATTCCCAAACACAGGTACACAAGTTCTTGTTTTAATTTGATTGTTGAATGGGGATATCCTGGGGGTGAGCTCTTTCACCTTCACTGTAATAGCCTACACTAGGGCAGAACTGACCCTTCTTTTCTTGGAGGAAATTTGTCTAGCATATTTGAGAAATATTTGACTGAACTTGACTCTGCTGTTACTGTGTCAAGTTGATGTATTTGCCCTCTTAATTTTGTGGGAAATTAATCTGCTGGAGATGCAGATGAATGTCAGTCTGGGTAGCCAGCTCCAGTTCTTCTGCAAAAAAAAAAGATAATCACCATACAAAACTCAAGCTATTAATTAAGACTTTTTCTTTATTTGGTTAGAGGAGCTAGCAGTTTTCAGTATTCAGAATATTCTTTTACTTTATTTTAAAGAAATTTCTAGTTTTCTTCTGCTGTAGTCACTGCCATATCAGATCTTTGCCAATGCTGCTTCCTTGTTTTATTTAATTACAACATTATAGAAGTCTTCTCTTGTAATGTTACTCACACCTTTGCATATGCACTTTCACTCTTGTGCTGTCTCCCTTTGCCTGCCCTTAGGCTGGGTGATCCATCCTTTCCTGAAGGCACCCTCTCACTGAGCACTGCTTCCCTCCCCCGTGTCACAGGATCCGTCTCTCTGTTGGGCTACAGATTGTTATTTTTACAGTCAAGGAAATAACTATGCCATGGGTTTAAGCTGACTGCAGGATCGCTGTCCAGGTGTGGTTTTGTGAGATTGTTGGGATTTTGCTTTGTTTTTTTCAGTCTGTTCTCCAGCCCTGCCCCCCTTCTAGCCCCTTATGCAGGGCAGTAGATCCCTGAAAGCTGCGTGTGCTTTGTATGCCTCAAATGTCTTTTTAACTTCCCTGGTAGCAACGAGCTGTTCAGAAGCTGCATGATAGAAGGCACGTGTGATTATCTTGTTACTGTCACCATGTTGCTCTGCCTCAAGCTTCCCTCAGCTTCTAGTCCTCTGTCACTGCTCTGTTAACCTTTGGAGCCTGCCTCTCATTTAATGGAGTGTGTAGGGGTATGGTGTATAGTGTATCTCTGAGTTTCTTAGGCCACCTTAAAAACACCCAGTCTAAATCATACATGTTGTGGATCGTGGCTTTCAGGACAGCTCCAGGTAGAACAAACATAATAGTTTAGCTGAGCTTAGCTAAGCTTTCGCAACCTTGCTTAAGTCTTGCCTTGACACAGTTCCCAGGCAAAACAAAGGCATGTGGTCTGTAGTGTGCTGTGCAACTTAGATATGACAGGATTTTGGTTTCATTACTATCAATCTGAATTGTTTCATGGAACATAGGTATTGTCATACTTGTGCAAGCCATATTTTTATTCAAAGTGGAATTAAGTCTTCTTAGTAAGATATGAAACATTGGAGCAATTGACCTTGAGGAGCAAAAGCAACAGTGTCACCTGAAATACTTAATTCAGGGTTAAATGTCTTTATGTATAATATAACTGACTTAACTTCTAGCTGTGACTTTCCTGAGGGAAGCCTTATGTAAATTCTCTGGTTTGGGTGGTTGGAGTGATTGTTTGGGGCTCTTGTGCAGCTTCAGTCCACAAGACTGGGCACCAGTGCAACTTGTGTACTCCGAGATGAGCTTGCTGCCTGCCTGTGCTGTAGCTTTTGCATTTGCTGAAGGTTTTGGGACTTTACTTCCAGAGATATCTGGAGTCAACTGGATTTCCAAATTCACCCTTTTTTTAGTAAAGTTGACTACATTCTGCAACAATTTTGGTGATCTTCCCAAGCAGTTTATCTCTTTATTGCATTTGACAAGATAAAACTGGTTCTATTTTCTCTTTGGCAACATAAAGATGATGGTTCTGATACTGAAACAGCTTTTTGCACAGTGTCATTGCCACTTTTGGCAGGGCCGATGTGGTAAATCTACCAAAACAAAGAAGAAAATAGAGTAAGAAAAACACTTTATTGTATTCAACCAGAAATAGGGTTTGACTTTCAGATACCTTATTAGAGGATTAAACAGAAAACTTAGAAATTACCTGTTTAGTATTCCAGTCTTGATAGACACATTTTAAAACCTAAACTAGTTAGTGTGGTGAATGAAAACAGGACCAATGTGACCTAAGAATTATTGAGGTGAAATTTTGAGCCCCTGGCTCAGAAAATTGATCCTGTGAAATTGGATTAAATGTGATAGGAATGGAAATAGTGAAGCCTCAAGTCCTGCAAATTTCTTACTTTTAGCAGAGTGTTGGGGGAGCTGCTGTAGAGCCAAAGAGAAATGGACTTGAAAATATTGTATTGCATGTGGAAAGTTATCATATCTTTGGTATTGATGGTGAAATAGAGAAATTGGAGGTGATTGCCTCTGTGTAACTGTGGAATAGTCAAATGTTCAGAATGAGAAAGGTAGGGCAGTTCTGTCTGTGTTGATTAAGTAGTATTTTTTCCTGCCTGCTGCAGATTTATGCAGTTCACATCCTAAACCCAAAATTTGGGCTGGATCTCCACTTGGCAGAAGCTTGAAATGTTTGTTGCAAAATCCCTGACATGTACAGAATTGGGATTTTGGGTGTGTTTTATATCTTAACAAGATGCCATGATTTGTACATAAATATATGTGCTGATTGATTGAAAAGCGCTTTCCAACATTTCCAAGAGTTTACAGTTATTATTGAAAAAAAACTGATTGCAGCCTAATCATCCCCACTGAAAATGTCCCTCAGTACGCAGGGGGTGCCTGTTTGCTGCCAGCCTTGATGTCTTTCCTTCCTGGCACTGGCAGAGCTCCTGCTGTGCTGCAACAGGGGCTGTTCCCAGGTCAGGACAGCTGACCCGCATGGCGAAGGCAGCACTCTCATTGCTACTCTACCAGCATGTGCTGCTCTAGTAGGGGTTGTTGCAAAGTCTTTTTATGACTTTTCCAGGACCTGTGTCAATTTGAACTGTTCCTTTTTCAGAAAACAAAAGATAACTTGAGATATATATCACTGGGGATATTTGTTTTATTCTTCTTTCCTACTGCTTTTCCTTGGCTTTCTAATCCTTTGCCATATGTTTGCATACATAGACATTGTCCTGTTGTTGTTTTAGTGCATGTTTTCTGGGTATAGTTTTGGAATAGCGACAAGCACCCAACATTAAAAGGTCTGCTTGCTTTATAAATTCTTTGTGTTTACCAAAATGTGTCTTTTATTTTTTTTTTTTTTTAAATCTTGGTGACATGCTGTGTTCTGGCTGATGAAAGCAAAACTAAGGTAGGATAGGATAAATTATGGGAATGTAAGTGCTCACTGGTATGGATTGTACTTTGAAAAAACAATGAAGCTTGTCTCAGGGACAAAGGAAACTGTTTGCGACTAATTTATAAAATTACTAATTCCTAAAATGGTTAAACTACTAATTATTCAAAAAGATATATGGAAATGCACTATTACTACACTGATTTTTCTGTGTTTGAATTCTACACTTCATGTACAAAGAACATCGCAGGTAGCACTGTCTCTTGATCCAAGAGGCTTGGACACTGAAATGAAGCGTTTTGGGTGGTTTTTGTTGTGCAGACGTTTCTGTGGGGAGCTGGAGGATGTGATATGTGCTGTTACCAGAAGCGGTACTCCTGAAGCACTACATGCACAACTGTTTTAAGAATGTGATTTGTGGGGTGGGTCTGGATCACCATGTTTGCTTCATTTGCCATCTCTGGGAGCTGAAATTGGGCATTAATGAGAAGCCATTGTGACTCTAGTCTGCACTTGGGAGAACAGGCTTTGGGGAGTGAAAGTTCAGTTTGTTTTAAATGGGATAAAGGAAAGGGTAAATGTATTAGTGCAGACTCTTTCCTGTTTTAGTTTGTTCATTTGTGCATGTGTGGGATTGTTTTACTAGTTTTACCAAGTCAGTTGCAATAGCCACAGTTACTTAGAGATTAGAAATAAAAATGTTTTATCATATTGCTGCAGCACCTTCAAATGAACAGAGACCTTAAGTGATGGACTCCATCACCACAGGTCCTGGCAACAAAGCTGAAAAGGTGGTCTGATGCCTGGTTTGCAAAGTGCATCTTTTGAATGTCCAGCATTTGTTTTAATAAGCAAAGGCAGTAGTTTGTGTTAGCGGTGAAATGGGAAGTCATGTAAGACTGGCGTTAGCACAGCATGTTATTGCCTACCTTGGAGGTGTTATTCTAAGGGTGCATTTAGTGACAAAGGAAGTGCTGTTACAGGAAAATACTGAACACTTCTCTTTACAGAAAGAGGGACCCTTATGGTCTCTTCAATTTCCTGCTTTAACTCTTCATGAACACAAAGAAAATCAGTCCTTGCAGAGCCTCCAGTACAGCAATGTGTGTAAATGGAAATTTAAGCCTTCAGCAGCTGGTGTGGTCTGTAGTCTGACTGGGGAAGCCGAAGCAGTTAGCTACCTAAGCATAAATAAGTGCCTGTAGGAAGAGTCCCTGTTTCCAAAGTGATGCTGCAAATGAATAGTGCATGTGGGAAATTAGGCAGAAGGTTTCTGCCAAGGAGATGGGTGCCTTTTGGTGGCTTTGGAGCTTCAAAGTTCCTGGTGACTTAGTTTTAATGTCAGCCTTCTGATAAGGAGTAAATGACTCATCATTTAATCTCTGTCCACACTGTTGTGCTGTTACTGTTTTTTCGGGTGTTAGAAAGTATCTGGGACTTTGGCATTGCTCTCTTCTAATCCCCCTGAAAGTTACTGTGATTCTCTCCTCCATTTTATTGGAGGAAAGAACGTTATTTACAAACTAAGGTACAAGTTTTCTGCACATTCAATATTTTACCTGTGGGAAATGGAGATCGTGTTTTTTCACATAAGAGACATAAATGCTGTGCTTTTTCTTAGAGGCAGAATCATAAAGCATCCAGACAGATCTTATGCCAGATGATATAGCTAATAAATGCTTTTGCTGAGGGTTTTGTGGGTCTGGAGTATGGATAAAATAAGATTTTATGAAGCGTACTGAAGGGTCTGTAGTGAAAGCATGTCTGAAAATGATGGAGCAAGCCCTGCATTCAGCACAGGCCAAACAAAAAAAGGAAAATGAGTAGTCAGTTCTAAGCCCATACTGGGCCTGGCTGGAGCAGCATCCTCTCCCCACCTCTGACATGTGCTCTTTTAAAAGTCAGGGACTTGTTTTAAATGAGCCTTGAGACTTCATTAGGTGTATGCTTTATGGCTTATGAACTGTAGTTGTTAAGATTGTTTCACAGTCAAACTGCTGAAACCTTAACTGGCAGAGGTGGATTTTTGAGGTGCTTTTGATTTTTTAAAAATCCTTTGCTCATTTTAAATAGCATTCCTTATGATCTAATTTCCAGTTATTTTTAAAACAAGCTGTGCTCCTACCTGTCCACTTAGTTCTAAATTTGTTTTGCCTATTGGCATTTTTTTTGTCTTTCTGGAGAATAAGGTATTTTTAAGCTTTTATGTTTGTACTTCTGGGGCAGAATTCTCCTTTCGGATCTCCTGTGGAATTGGTGAAGGTATCTTATCCTTTTCTTTATTGTAATTACATACTCTCTGCCACCTTCAACTGCTTGGTAAAATAATAAGCACGTGGTCTATTTGTCCTTATCAAAATCATTAGTAAAAAGACTCAATCCCAGCAGTAATCTTGTGAAAGCCCTAACTGTGTATGTTCCTTCATTGTGAGAGCACAAATATGAGTAAATTTGTCATTTTTTAATTTCACCAGCTGTGTAAGTTTGTGCGATTTGTACAAATAGCAATGAAACAAAACCGATTAGAGATTTCTCTTAGGATCCAGAGCAGGGTCAAGAAGATTGCTGTTCTTGTAAAGACACACCAGTTTGCCTTAGGAGAGGATTTTTCTGGTTCTTGTATTTTGACGCAAAGACTTGATTGTAGTGGCACAGTATACAGGAATGCCTCATGACTGTGTACTGTCAGCACTGGGGATTGGCGGGATACATTGCTTTTATTCTTCCCATATTTGTTGTTACATTGTGTTTTGCATCTTAAAATAATTCTCCCCTTAATAAATAAACAATATTGGGAATGGAGCAAGAAAGCTTAGTGGAGGGTTAATGTTCTGCTTCTGCCTGGGGTGTGTGTTAGTTTAATTAAAAAGTGCTTATAGATATAACACAAAGAAAAAAACATGCTAGGAAAAAACCTCTGTAACTAACTAACTGATTGAAGTACCTGTAGAAGTAATCACTTTAGGATCCAGTGTTTGAGTCTTCAATTAGTCTTTCCTGGGAGAGATGAAATGTACCCTCTTCATGTGAACAGTGTTTCTGTTTTTAGGCCAAACTGATGTAGCAATACCAGGGTGCTGCTTTTATGTAGAGGGTAGTATGTGTTATGTCCCATGCCTTTGACCCTGATGGTACCTGTTGGCCTGGCAAAACCTCCCACTTTTACATGTCAGAGACTGATAGTCCCTCTTGCAGTGAAGATACTCCATAATAAGCTCATGATGTTCAAAAGCTTAAGCTCAGAGTTGAAGTGATGGCGTTGCTGTGCTGGTAAGCGTGTGCCTGAAGTGTGTGTGAGTAAAAACCTCCTTGTATGAATATCTTGCACAGTTGGAACTGTATGAATTCTCCAACTAAAAATAAATTGTTGGGGTTTTTGCTGTCTTATTCCAACAGCTTCTTAATTTATGAAGCGACAATGGTAGTGGGCCTAAACAACATCTGACTGATATTTCTGCCTGAGAACAGAAACAAAAGCTGAGCAAAGCTGTTGCATGGAGAACAGGAATGCTAAGTAAAATATTAACATTTGATTTCTGAAGACATAATTATTTAGATGGGTTTTGTGTTTATTTTTGGTACAGGTTATTAATGCTGCCTTAGCTCTTGCTGCCAGACCAAAAAGTCAAGTTGTGAAAAACAACATGGAGATGTATAGGAGTACATGGGAGAACCACATCCATGTTCTTACTGAAGCTGTGGATGATATAACAAGTATTGATGATTTTCTGGCTGTATCAGGTATGATAATTTTCACCATCTGATTATACCTTTCCATGCTTTGAAAATTTTTCATCACTTGTCAATAGGAAACCAGTGGAAGATTACATTGTGTAAGGTTTTGTGAAGCTGTTGTCTGTTTAAAATGTCCCCACACTGGGTATTTCTGCTCTGCACAACGTGGGGCTGGGTAGGAGTTACTTGAGCAGATCAGGTGCAAGAAGTGCAGTGGGTGTGACGGGGCTCGTTTGTCCATCCTCATTTACCTCTCAAGTTTCAAAATGCTCTCTGCAGCTGTGAGAAGTCTTTCCAGAAAAGGAAACACTTATCCATGTGCATATACCTGAAACAGGACACGCTCACGTTCCAGTTGCTTTGGAATGCACAGCAGGATTTCTGGAATTTTCCGTGTTGCAAATATTTGTCATGCAAACTGTACTTGCAGATCTCTTCAGTGAGGAGACCCTCGATAGCAAACTGTATTTACTGAAGCAGTGAGTGTCTTCAGCATTTAAACAGAAGATAGAAAAATGCTGTTTCATTTCTTGTGGTTTAAAGGTCCCAGTTTTGAAGCAAGTTTGCTCTTTCACCTATGAAAAGTATTCAACAAAAGCATTTCAGTTGCTTTGCACAGAACTGTTAGCTCCTGCATTAACATATGCACTGTCTAGAAATCTTTAATGGTGAAGCACTTGTGAATTTGTTTAATTCTGCCTTTTTAACGTCTCTTAAAGTAGCGTGAATTGGAAAGGAAGGAAAAATTTGTCTCAACTTTGTGTGGTTTAATTTTTGTTTTCTTATGGTCTGTGGGTTCTGTGCTTAACCATTTGTCTCTGGGCATGTCCTTTGGGCTTATTTCTGTTTGCTAGGATTATTTGGTTTATGCAGCAGTCTGAAATATGAATAGTTTGGCAGAAGTCGGTAGTTGGAAACCATTGTAAGGAAAGTCAGAACTGAGTTCAAGTTGTGCTTTGCTCAGAACAGAGCTGTTCCTTGGTCTAAAGCTTATCTGGGTATCTTCAAAATACCACTTTTCTTGTGGGGACTGGAAGCTGCTAGACTGGAGTCCCAGTAACTGAGTGGTGTGTTTTTCTTGTGACTGGGCTGTGGATATTCCAGTGCAAAAACCCTAAGCAGAGATGGCTGTCCAGGCCCTTTCTGGGTGTGCTGATGTGGGACACACACACTTGCTCGGGGGAAGGAAGCTCTCCTAGCTTCACAGTGCTCAAAGCACCTGGCAGCTGGTTTAGGTGGGAGTGCCGATGAACTTACTGCAAATGGGGTGAGTTGATTATTCATTGAGTTACTGTCCTACAGGTATCTCAACATCTTATTGCAGAAAAACATGACCTGAGGCTTGCTTTTCCCCCTTGTAAATGAGCCTTTAATGGAAGCAGATTATGAACCTCCCTGCTGCTTATAGGGCAGATCTTTCCTTGTCGGTGAGAAACTGAAGTTTCTGCAGGTATTACCAGAGCTGCCAATAAAGAGATGAAGCAAGTCAGTTGCTAATGAGTTTAATACATGAATCTATTTAACTTACTATGAAATCTCCTGAGTTTTAAAATTTTTCTTTCAAATTCATTGAGCTCAGTGTTGCTTTTCAACCACACACTGTGATTGATTTAAATGGCGCATTTCAGATATTTTTTCAAAATTTCCTTGACTTGAAGAATAAAATTAGGGATTCCAATAATAATTATGGGGGAGAAAAAAGAAATCTGTCATGGGGCAGCTGCTCAATTTAGAGTAGACTTCTGGCTTTTTGGTGTATTTTACGTTCTTTAGTAGAAGACAGTTGAATGATTGACAGTATTTCACAGTAAGTAACTCAAGTAGCACTGATGTATAGGCCTACATGTGATGAGGTCCAGAAAAAGTAAACATTCCTGTGTTTGCTTTAAACTGTGTGTAGAACATCTTCTGTAAGCTTTGGTAGAGTCTTTGGGCACATGTTAATTTAATTTGCTCAAACTTGTGCCATGCTTGTTCTTAGGGCATCTGCTGAGAAG
Organism: Scytalopus superciliaris; assembly: GCA_013400415.1. Lineage (NCBI taxonomy): Eukaryota > Metazoa > Chordata > Aves > Passeriformes > Rhinocryptidae > Scytalopus > Scytalopus superciliaris. Next base: position 611,636 of record VXBX01007989.1, on the reverse strand, counting down.
ATGTTTCCCTGTGGCAGTGTCACCTTCTTGCTTTGGGAAGATTTATTTATTTTATTTTTATTAGCTCATGTGCAAAGAAGTAATAAGAGTAATTGTAGGGAACAGTGCAACACTCTTGGCCTGCTCCTCAGAATATTAGCACCATTACTGTGTCCTGAGGGAGTAAAACAATCATATATTGCACTGAATAGATTGAAGAGTTGTGTAAATAGAACAGTTAAGTGTCTAAATAGAAAAGTTAAAATTGTAATACAAGATGATAACTACCTTATTCAGAAATGACTTTGTAATTAAGAAAGGTAATGGGCATTGAGTATTTTTTGTTTCATGTTTGAGATGAAAGAAAAACCAGAACAGGTTAATAATGTCTTTTCTGAAGAAAATAGTATTCTACGTGACGTGCCAACATGGGAGAAAAATGTTTGTTAAATAACACACATCTTTCAAAATGGATACAGAGCTGCCTTGGGCATGTTAGCTTTTCATGTTTGAGGTGGATGGCTGGGTTTTGCAGCCCTGACTGACTTTGCACCTTTCAGGTTGGCTGGGGCAGTGATTAGGCCTGTGGTGCTAAAATTGTATTCAAAATTATAGTTCACTTCTTTGTAAATTCAGTAAACACACCTCCCCTAGCAATCCTGCTGATTCAGAACTCTGAATCAGGCCACAGAACTGCCTACTTCCCAGTTCCTTTTAAATTGCATCTCTGATAGATTGATAGGTCAGATGTTTCTACCAGGTACATGTGTGAACCACAAAATGCATGTTCCTGACTTTGAACAGGTTTGGGACGTGCATTTTGTATGAGCTTTTCACACAGTGTCACCTGAGCTTTGGAGGACAAGTAGTTCTATAAAATGGTGTTATCAATATGAGTTATTCTGGGGTACTGATGATTTGCAGAGGAAATTCAGAACTTCGGTCTGAGTTTCTGCTGCAGACATTTCTGAGGTGTAACGTAACTCCCTTTAATCTCACCACAAAAGTCTTGCACAGGACTAAGTAGCAAGTGGGTCACTCCCTATGCTTCTTGAAACCAGAATTCTGTGTTTCTGTCTTAAAAATAAGCTGAGTAAGGGAGCTCTGGGTAGAGGATGGGAAGGAACTGAGCTCTCCATGCAAGGGAATCTCCTTGTGATGTTTTCCAAGCCACTTGTGTGGTTGCTGAAACAGGATGTTTGTGTGCGGGCAGTTCTGCCCTGGTGTTGTCCATGTCTGCTGTAGCACTGGGGCAAGGAGAGCTCTGTAGCAGATTAAAAAGGGTAAATTGTGAGCATTAGGAAGGTTGGGGGTGTTTTGTTGTTGGCTGATTTTTGGTTCCCCCCTTTTTTTAATGCTTATAAATTACATTTAACGATAATAAAAATATGTATGTGGTAATAATGCTGTTCTTACTTTTTGAAGTGTGTTGTTCTTTCCTTTTCAGATACACCTATCCTCATGAAATTAGGGGTGTTTTTTTGGTTTAGTTGTGTTCTATTCTTGCTGTTTATTCATATGTGATACTGTGTTCAAAGGAGAACTAGAGAAGAATAAAAAAGATGAAGTCAGGTATTTACAAGTGAAAAAGAGGTCTAATTGCAAAAAGCTTAAGTGGAACTCTGCTCCTCATAAAGGAGAGCAAGAGTTAATGACTTGTGTAAAAAACTGTCATGGCAATTATGAAACATTATAAATGATGGTACTGTTGTTCGTAGATTTGTTACACCTCGTAAGAACAGAGAATCAGTCTCAGCCTATCGGGTTTGGATAGTTAATCTATGCAAGGAAGAATGTGGGTATTAATCTTTACAACCCACTGACATTAAGTTTAAAATTACTGTCATCCATTTATCATGATGATGTGAAGTCTTCAGATTCATAAATTAGAACGTGCTGTTGCATTTGATGCATGAATTTCCAGGAAACTAGTTCTGTTATGCCTGTAATTTTGTTTATGTTGGTAGATCCTAAGTTTTATCCTCAGCTCTGCTCTCATAAACTGACTCTTTAGTGTCTCCTCCTTCATACTCTTAGGCTGGAAACTGAGTTTTTATGATGTTTGTTTTCTAATGTTGATTCTTCTGTGTTTTAATACCCTTTTATTCAAAATTGCCATAATAAACCTACTGGATATAGATGGAAAATCTAAAATGTCAATATTTCCTTTCTCTGTATGAATGTTTTCTGCTCCTGATAGTGGTGCGTAATTGCAGTGTCATGTTAATTGCAATTGTTAGAGATTGTAATATTGTCACATGTTAGAAAACCAGTACGAGAAGACTTGGGTCTTTAAGTCCCAGAGTTAACTCAACTTTTGCAGGGACTGTGTAGGTAAGAAAAGCATCAAAGGTGTGTTTATGCATACAAAACCCTCAGGACCTCTGATTTTTTTCCTTTTAATTGTCTTCTTGAAGATGTTGAATGGCAGACCTCCCTGTGCTGCTTTTCTGTCCTCTTGACAGTGTCCTTGCCCAAACTATGATTATTTTATCTGCTGAGCCTTCTCTCCAGCTTTCCCCATGCTGTCCTGAGTTTTGATCTGACATATTTATAATATCACTATGCTTAAATCCTGATAATAGTAGCTCCTCTTCTGCTAAAGTGGAAGGTCTGTATTTTCATAAAAACATTTCCTTGTTCATTTTTTTCTCATCCCTCCTCATGTGTGACCAAATCCCCATCTTTCAAATCTATGCAAGTGTATGCCAATAATGTAGAGCCTTTCTTGCTGTGTAATGACATCTCTGTGCTCTGCCCTTTGACACACCTTCTTAAAATACTATTTGTCTAAAGTGCATCTTGTCTCTTGGAATCTCATCAGCACTTGAAATGGTTGTAATTTTTTATTAAGGTAGATGGGTATAAGTCATTATATTCTGAGATTGTTTTGTCCAGCTTGTTGTTTCTGTACCAGAAATTCTGTTAGTGCCATTTGCCCTGTGGAGTGCTGGTGAGTGCAATGACTCACAGGTCTGCCTCAGGTAAGGCTTTGTGCAACTCCCCTGTGCAGTTTCTGCTGCTAAATTGATAATGGTAAACATGGATGTGGGCAAATCAATCTGCAGTGGCATTGGGAGAGTCTGCCACTTTCAGTACCGCGAGCAGGAAAATACTCTGTAATGTGTACACAGGTGCCCTACAATTCAGCTCCTTACAGAAACTGGACTGAAGTGTCTTAAATAGATAAGGATTGCTGAGACTGCTGAGGGGGTTCTGTGGTGACACTAAAGATCGATCAAGCTAACTCGAGTAGGCAAAAGGGAATAATTTTTAAACTAAGAATTGGTACAAATCAGTGACTCCTGGAAAGAGGGAGAAGAGCCAAACTCCACCTTCCTTGTAGTTCTCTCCTTCCAGTGTAATGTGATGTACAGACTTTTCAAGGACGATCCAGGGAAATCTCCTGGCATGTGTCTCACATGGAATGGTGTTGAGAAGATTATACTCTAAGTGTGCAATGTGCAAGGAATTCCCCAACAGTCTGAAACTATGTAGGCTAGAAATTTGTTTCTAGTCTCATCATCCTTCCCTTGGAATGTAAGAATTTGTTCAGTCTCTCAAGTATAACACTGAACTGAGATACCACAGTGTTAGAACAGAGGTTGCCTTTCAGTGTAAACCTGTGCCGTCAGAAACTGCTTCTAATTCGTGGAAAGCAGCAAAAGATTGGCTGCTACTGCAGAGCTGTTGGAGAAAGCACTTTCTGTGGGTTCAAATGATCTTATGGCCATCAACAAGAACGAGCATTTTGTTTGTAGCTTTTCTTAGATTTCAGCAATGCTTCCTCAGTTAAACACTGGTAAAAAGAAACAGGAAAAAAGAACCTGCCCTCTGTATTTTACCCACAGGCCTAGTCCTAGATGTGGAGTTTACTGATAACACAGAGGGAACAAATATAAAGCTTCACTTCTTTCCCTGACATGCATAGCTTCAGGTCTGGGGCCCCAGCTGCAGTTTGGGCAGTTGTCACAGATCTTTAGTAGTTGATTAGGAAGGAGTGGGTCAGATGGACTTTACTAACATGGGACATGACATGTACAAAATGACAATAGAAGAACAGAATCAAAGGTTGACAGCCATTAGAAGAAAACTGGAGGTGATCTACTACAGCAGAGTAGGACAAACCAATTTCTTACAGAAATTTCTTTTGCAACTTCTTCACTTTTATGTGATCCAAACCTTGTTTATAATTTGTTCTTAACTATTGTACAGCAAAGCTTGAGCAATGCAACACTTTGGTATTAATCTACGGGAGTGAAATGTCAAAAAAACCTCTGCCTGACAAATCCCTTCTCTGTTGCATCACTGAAAGAAGAATGCCGTTGATCTGGATCAGAGCAATTAAGGGTAGATTGATATAAGTGTATTTCCATGTGATTTTTGTTTTTCTGGGAGGGAGTAGGGAATGGTGACCCAGAGCTTCATTATTATTTCTATGTAGAAGTAGTCCCTTGGGTTGTTAGACTCATGCTTGGCTGGATTGCACAGCAGCTCAGTTTCTTTTTGGTAATGTTCTTCTCCAAACTGTTTAGGGTTTTCGGGGTTTTTTTTGCATCCTTTAGAAGATCTGTGTGCAATAGACTTTTGTGTCTCAACTATTTCTGTGTACATTGCCAGTGTTCTTTGTAGGCTTTCTGTTAATGTCTGCTTATGATTGAGTGCACAAAATGGCTGATTTAAGTTTGGTACAGTTCTTTGTTCTCTTATTCCCCTTGACTCATGGGTACAATTGATTGCACTAAGCAGTTCTGTTAATCTTATGACAGTTTATCCTTCAGATACTTAAGTTATGGAGCTACACTCTTTTCATATAATGTTCATATAATTCTCTTTGAATTAATATCAATCCACTGTTTGTTATAAATCATAAGAATAAAACTCTCTTAAGGAGAGTAGTTCTTAAATGTGGGGGTTTTTGTTGGGTGTTGTATTTTTTTTCCCCAGAAGTCTGATGAGCATTTATTCTTCATCATACACCTGAGATTGTTGAGATCAGACTAAGATTTTATTAATTCTCTCCTAGATGTTCCAGTCTGATGTGTTTTCTGTTAGTAGCTAGTTTGTTTTTTTTTTTTTGAATCTGTAGCAGATTTTTAGCATTATCCAATTTCATACAATAAAGGGAAACCTTTCCTCTATTTCTTCAAAATTATTTCAAGTCAGTATTTTTTAAAAAAATCTTGCTTTCTTTCTAGTTTCTCTGCCTCTTCACAACCCTTAATGCAATTCTATGCAACTACACTTCCAGTTTTTGTAATATTCTCAGAATACTATGCATTCTTCCTTAACTCTGCCCTGTAGTAGTTACCCTGCTGTTGAACTGTTGTTCTTTATTATCCAGTGTCATTCTGTATAAAGTTATTCTTAAGAAATAACTTTCTTTATGCTGCCTGTCCTTTTAATCTTACATTCATTTACCCAGCATTGTGTCATAGACTACCCAGTGCTGCTTTGTTTTGTATTTTTTTTTGAACCTCAGCTACTGAAAAGATAATTTATCCTTGCCGTTAGAGTCAGAGGATGGAAACAGGCCAAGATGCAAAGGGGATGTTGAATATCAACCCCTTTTTCTTGTTTGAAACAAAAGCAGCAAACTTCAAGGTAAAAATAACTTAGAATTTAACTTAATTTGTGACTTTCTGAGAGCAAAGGATGCTGAGCACCATGGGTAATTAGCACATTTCACTGTGTTCTCCTGTGTGCAGTGTGTGCTACCGAGGGGTTGTGGTTCTTTTCGGGTCTGTGTGGTGGCTCCCAGGGATGGGCACAGATGGGCACTAAAACTGGCAGCCACTCTGAACTGGCAGCCGCTGCTCAGCTCCTGGCACTCTGCACATTGAGGGCTCAGGGGGAAGGAGATGTTAAAGCATAGGTTATTATTTGTGTCGGGGTCATACTGTGCTTGGAATAGCATGGAGTGAATTTTTTGATATGTATCAATTATTTCATAACTGCAGGAGTTGTTAAATAATGGAGTTCGGTCAGTGAGTTGGTCATTTGGGAGGAAAACGTTGTACCATAAATAAGCTACTTAGTATCAGAGAAAGCCTGTTGATGATGTTCATGAATGATGTGTATTCATTTGCAAGTTCTTAAATTGCCTCGTGCTTAGGGTTTTTTTTAATGTGAAGTCTGAGACATGTTGATTTCTACTTCTTTTTTTTTTTTTTAATGTAATCACTGATATTATTTTCCTCAGTTTAATTGTCAGAAGGTCTGGGTGATCAAAAGCACTGTTGGCTGCCCCTTTGGGGCCCACTTTGTGTAGAGTGACAAATTTTGGATAGGAGACAACTGGGAGGAGCATGGGCATTAGCTATGGATAGTTTTCCAACTTTTTAGTTCTTGTGGCATCTCCTGTCCTTCAGTGCACTAAATCAGTGTCTGAGAGTGCATCGTGTGTCAGACTCCGTGTTGTCACGCTCTGCAGACTGAGCTTGTACAACTAGTCACTGCAATGTACTGATGGCATCAGTGCTGTTGAGTTGTGAATCTAATCTTACCAAAAATTTGGGAAATCGATGACCTATTATTGAATTCCTTCTGCCTCCTGCTTTGATGATCAATGGGCATTTTTGCATGTTAAAAATTGCTACAGATATGAGCTTAGACATGGCAAGAGCTCTTTCTACAGGTGCCATTTATCATCATGGTCACTGTAGTAACGTGGATAGATGCAAATGGTAGAACATTAAAAAGTACTGAAACTGTTTTGAAAGTTTAGTGGAAGAGAATCCCTACATTTCTTGGTGCCCTTTGCAAATTACTACTCCCGTGCTGTAAAAGCCTGTTCATCCCTGCTAATGTTACACTGGAAGTTTTAGAAACACTTATAAATTGATTTAATGCCAACTGCTGAAACTGTTAAAGGTTAAAAATTCTGAAGATTGTATCCAGTGTTGTAGCATTTCAAAGCCTAGAAACCATTTTATAAGTGATTTCTTCTCATTTTATTCTTCAGTTCTCTAGTACTGTTCATTTCTGCAGAAAATTTCCCTTTTCCTGCCTCTGCCAACCGGAAATCTCCTAATTGCTTTTCTTTTAAGATTATATTCTAAAACTTCTAGAATTTCCTTCCTTTCTCCTATTCTCTTTAGAACCCAAGCAAAAAGCTTTCCTCACCATTTGTCTGCTTATTCAGGGGAGCCACTTGCAAACAGAAACAGTGTATGACAGCTCTCCTTTTTTTTTTAATTGCACTGTATTCTGTTGTGGTTTTATTCAGTGATTTAGGAAGGTATGTTACTTTTCATCTTGCTGGGCGTTATTTCATTGTCCTGGGTGTTTTGCCTCTTAGGCTTCTTTTTTTTCTTGCATTTACAAATGTGTTGGTGAGCAGCAACTGTTGTGTCAGAGGAGCAAATGCAGGGAGTCAGACTTTTCTTCCATTGCAGAAGAGCTTGCATAGGGACAACCCAGTAGATTTTAAGGAGCATGCTATCTCCTACCTGTATCTCCTAGCAAACTGTTATATTGGAGGGAGAGTGAGGACTTGGAACACCTCAAACGTTGCTGCTTCAGATATTTGCAGTAACTCTACTGTTGTAGGACTCTCTAACAGGAACTATGAACTCATCAAAGCCACAAATACAACATCAAGGCTGTTCACTTCCAATCGTGCATTGCTGCAGTTACAGGAGGGATTGCATTGTTGTGCATCTATATGTGTGGGGCTGAATGACTGGGTAGAGATCTCCCATCTGTAATTTATACTGGTTTATAGTATATTTTTATTATTACATATATTTTAT